>JAHWFO010111979.1:337820-357985 GCA_023313115.1 Rhysida immarginata | reverse complement strand
GGTGTCAACTGCCTCCAGAAGTGTACCAGGGACTTGCAGACTCACTAGCACGCCATACTGCTGCACTCCACAGGGCCAGAGGTGGCCCGACCAGATATTAAGTAACTATCCCATGAGTTTTGCTAACTCAGTGTATATATCCTCAATGAGCACACCCACCCACCACCCCCCACCCCCCCCCCCCTCCCCCACGGGGGGGGGGGGGGTACGGGCGATGGGGAAGATACGCGAAACGAATTTCCTATAGTTAAAAAATATAAAACATAAAAAAATTCTCTATAGCCTACCTTATTCCAATTCCTGAATAAACTGTTTGCATATTTCTGTTCATAATTTGTCTAAGATTTTTATCTGAGTATTCTTTTAACTTAAAATCAATAAAGAGCAGGTTGTTTTTCGATTTCACTAATAAACAGCTCTATGTAAATTGACATTTTTATGAGGGATTTGAAAAAAAGATGTTTACAACAAAATTAGTCTGAAAAATTTCCCAGAAAAAATAACACGGCAGTTATAAAATACATATATAGGAAGTTTTAACCGGTGTTATTTTTTATAATTTTTTATAATTTTAGTCCAGAGCAACGGAATCATCACCAGTTTGCCCCCACCCCTCTATATCCTATTGATTCTATTCGAGTGAGCAACAATTGAGTTGTCTTGAAAATGGGTCTGGTTGAATCTCTATGGTTGCCATTGATACTGCACGCGCTCCCACAGAATTCCATGTTACTCCGTTTTGATTGAACAAGACAGGGATCATAAAGATTGCAAGACTGAAACCTTTTTCTCGAGAACTTTTTTCGAGTTGATCTCAGATTGACCTCCGTTGAATGAATAAGACTTTAGCAGTAATGACTATGGGACTGGAAAATCCTTTCGCTCGTATGATGTCATTGACTTTCCCCCTAACTGAAGAATGTTTTTCGCAGTGTTCAGTAAATAGCGAATATTTGTTCACTTTATTAAATAAATAATAAAAATTTTCGAATTTAAATTATGTATTATGCAATTATGCAGTTTTATTTAATTATTTACTTAATCTTATAGTATCAAAAATTTTGATGTCAGTTGCCCTTTAAGGAAGCGAGAATTTGTATTATTTAAAAACTGAATTTTACCTGTAATCTTGGGTCAAGAAGGTGTGGATGACGAAATGGAACAGGGGAGCTGGGTGATAGCTGCTTATTAGCAATGTTTGATGAAAGTGAACGTGGCATAAGTTGTTGAGGACTAGGAGGGCTGTTAATAGCAGGCTGTCGATTCTGCACGGTGCCTAAATTTTGAACGGGCATCACTTTTCCAGGAGAAAGAACTCGAGGACGAAGTGAAGGAGGATATGGCTGCCTAAATTCTGTTTCTAAGGCCGGATTTCGAGAAGGTCCTAAAGGAATACCTAAGAAACATAACAAACAAGTTAAATTGAACTAATTGAAAAATTAAAAAAAAAAACAAACACAATAATTCTTGAAGTCTGAATATTTTTTTTTAAAAAGATTTAAGTTACAAAAAAATATACCTTGACGTAAACCAGGTTGTAAAGGTGGTCTCATTAAATCCTGATTCATTAAATTTTGTTGATGAGGTTGTTGTGATTGTTGGAGCACAAGCTGCAAATTATTCTCCGCCATTTCTTGCCCAGGAGAAACTTGATTGGGAAGAAGGCGAGAAAAAGAAGTCAATGACAAAATATAATAGGAAATTTCAAATCGCTATCTATAGTGCCCGGCACGAAAGAAAAAGGAAGCTGACGCATGTGTAAATGAAAAAAACCTCGTTCAACCAATCAGAAACGAACAATAAATGGGATATTTCTTATCCCTGGTATCTGTATTAAGTACTGCCCCGTTTCCTTTCCGTGTTTGAGTGGCTGAACGAGTTTTTCTTTCATTTACGCAAGCGCCAGTTTCCTTTTTCTTTCGTGCCGGGCACTATAACGTATTCTAATAAGTTTTGTATGGTCAAAAAGTGTCAGATTCACAATTATCATCTTAAGTACCAAAAATCACTTCAGTTACTGCTCAATAAAGTACGGGTTGACCATCAACTTTCCAGAAACTTCTCTTTGTTGATTCTCTAGATCAAGATTAACCAAAAATCACAAATAAAAAACTCTTACACATTTCTCAGTATACCTCGGATCCATAACACTGGTTCTTAAATCCTTGAACCAAATCCACACATCATTTAATCATATCCAATAACAAATTCATCACATTTTTTATTATATAAAGTTCTGACAAAAGGATCGGTAGAAAAAAGAGTAATGTTGTTTTTAAAACCAAAGAAAACAAGGTAATGTTGTTTTTAAGTCACATAACATTTCTCTCAATTTCAGTAACCCAAATCAATTGAAGAATTTTCTCAGTAACCCTAAAGACAGAGTTCCAGGCCATTTAAAATCCGGAATTTACGACATACAATGTTCAAAATCTATTAAACACTATAAACGACAAATGAAGAGGAAATCTTTTAATTAGATTCAAGGAACATCTAGCACACAGGAGATTTGGAAGGACCAGCCAGTTGGCCATCGCTAAGCATTCTTTGGACACGGGTCACGAATTCAAATTAGAAAATCTTACACTTCTACAGTCAATCAATAAAAAGAATTCTCTGGGTGCATTGGCTACCATCAGAACCAATCAAAACATTCTGCTGAATTCTGACAAACGACCGATTGGTGAACAAGTTTAACCAATCAGGGTTCTTACCCTTAATTTCGTCTTTTCTCGGATTGGTTAGTGTTTAAGTATTTTTCGCTATAAATACTTCCCTGTCTATTGACTTCAGTTCACTTCTCTTCGAGTGTATTAACGGATTCCTGCCAAAGATGAAAGCAGTGCTTTCGAAATGCACGTATCCAGATTGCATTTTTCTTTGTTTATTCGTTGTGTTTTTGTTTGTTTATTCGTTAAAGTTCTATATGACTGCTACGTCATCAAAATTATCTGATAATTATTATTATGGTATCGGGTATACTATATTTTTAATGCAAAACAGTTCCTTTCAAAAAAACTATCAGGGGCTTGAATAAGTTCTCGCTTTTTTTTTTTCGTGAAGATGAATGCTTTATTCACAACAATGAGTAACGAACACGTCATTGAAAGTACTGTCCATCAATAACCATTACTTTCACCCTATCTTAATGGCAGCATACAAATACCATGTCAAAAGAAAGACTCATCTTTGAGATTATCCACGAATCGACCCATTTTTTGGCATCTTCATACGAATGGAAGTGCTGCTCATCCAGGCCAAACGTCATCGATCGGAACAGGTGGTAGTCGGATGGAGTGATGTCCGGTGAATACAGCAGTGGGATAGGACTTCCCATTGAGCGTTTTCAGGTAGGTTTTGACCGGTTTTGCAACATGTAGCTGAGCGTTGCCATGCTGCAAAATGACTTTGTCGTGTCGCTCCTTATACTGCAGCCATTTTTCCTTCGAGGCTCGGCTCAAACGCATCAATTGTAGTCGACAGCGATCCCCCATGACGGTTTTATTGTGTTTGAGGAGCTCATATCGTATCAATAGACTACACCCCACCTAATCCCACCAAATACAGAGCATGCGCTTGGAACCACGGATATTCGGCTTTGCCATCGATGTTGATGCATGGCCAGGCTTACCCCACGATTTTCTACACTTCAGGTTATCGTAGTGTATCCACTTTTCATCACCAATCACAGAAAAAAGTAATGCAGTAGGATTCCCCGCAAATACACCTTTCTTAGCACAAATGTTGACATGTTTCACGCTTCGGCAGAAAAAACACTTCCTTCTTGCTTTCCATCTCTCATGCCATTCATGTAAAAAATATTTTGCAAACCCCGCAACCCTGGATACCTCGCACCCCCTCCCACGGATGTAAAAATACGGTATGCCACCAATGTTTTTTAGAATAAAAACGTTTTGTGACTTTGAAAAGTCTAAAGGTACGTTCACAAAGAAGCGGTACATGCGGATACGTGCAGAAGCGGCAGTGCGGTAGCCAATCAGATTCATTCCGCATCTGCCGCTTCTAAGCCGGATCTGAGATCGTTTGGAGTCAACTTTTTCCTATGCGCTACATGCGGCGAGAGCGGCAAGGTTGTCATGTGAATTTTTTCTACCAATCAGCAGTAATCTTCTTGAGAGCGCCAAATTGGAAGCCTTGGAAGGAGTGGGAAGTGCTCTGACGCTGAAATAAAGCTAATGAAAGTATACCTTCATCTACATCCGATGAAATAATATTTGACAGAAATATTCCGACACCTAATAAAACAATAAACACGTTCATCATAAAAATTTGACAGCAATGGATTCCGATTGTTTACTTTTAACTGGAAGTACTTGTTCTGTGCACGCACTTCCCCTAGTGGCAGTATTTTGAAACGTCATGCGGAAAGCTTGAATTGCCGTGCGTTTGTGAACAGGAGAGAGATTGACGCTTCACATCGTAGCTGCTTGCTTCCGCATGTACCGCGTCTTTGTGAACGTACCTTAAGAACCATCACGCAAGTAATGCAGGCTTGGGAGCTCAAAGCACTGAGAAGCAGGTACGAAACCTGCTAGGGGGAATGGATGTATGTGTTTGTCATTTAATAACAATCTCGTGCTGGACTTCTGTCGTTTTAAAAAATTAAAAAACAGTTTAATGGAAAGAGTGTAAACTGACTGACTCCCAACACTAATTAAAATCGCTGTCAATATGACTACATATTTTGATCAGCAAATTGAACTTAAGTCTATATCAGTGATGCACAGCCTGATATAAAGGGCCTCATACAAGCCTGATTTTGGCTAAGAGCCACATTAAAAAAATTTGTTCAAGAATTTTAAATACCAACTTGCCTGTTCCTGGGTTAATTTTTTTGTTGAATTTATTCATAAAATGGCAGAGTTGCAAATGGACTGCGAGACTATGTAAACAGGCCATACGCGAACTGCGTATTGTGCGAATCTAAACCATATATCATAATTATTGGCAATTCGTCAATTGCAAAATTCTTAAAATTAGCAAAACTGGACAATAACCAAAAACGTTATGATAATGCAATGTTAACATGGTTCGGCAAAAATTATTAATGGAATTATTACAGGATGAACTAAACAGCTTATATACACTGCTGAGCCATTACATTACGACCACCTCCAACTTAAGAGTAATGAGCTCGCCCTGAGACAAAATGTATGGCGCAAACTTGGCTCATACCACAGTATATAAACTATCAGTGAACTGAGTTTCTGATTGTAGAGTGTTCGGTTGCAGCATGAGAAGAGCAGCAGATTCATAAGATTTCGACAAAGGACAAAACCATGAATGGTCAGGCATCTCGGAATATAATTTTCAAAAAGGCGCGTTTTGTGGGCAGTCATTGTGAGTATCGTACTTATCAAAAACGGAGTGCGGATGAAGAAACGACGAGTCACTGTCCTGTCGTTTGCGGTCCATGGTGCATTGATTTCACATTGTCCGCTGTGAACAAAGGGCTATAGTGGCCCAAAATCACCAGCAGATACAACAGTTGTGTACCAGACAATCTGTCTCACACACAGTTCAGCATAACTTTCTGTGTAGGGTCAGCGTGGCCATCGCCCCAGGCGAACCCTTTGTGGTTACGGCACGCCACTGCCAACTGTGCCTACAATGGGCTAGGGAGAACAGCAAAGAGGACTCAAAGAAAGTTGCCTGGTCCAGTGAGTCACGT
The DNA here is from genome assembly GCA_023313115.1 of Rhysida immarginata. Taxonomy (NCBI): domain Eukaryota; kingdom Metazoa; phylum Arthropoda; class Chilopoda; order Scolopendromorpha; family Scolopendridae; genus Rhysida; species Rhysida immarginata. Next base: position 352,293 of record JAHWFO010111979.1, on the reverse strand, counting down.
TTTTTGGTCCATCACATGGACGATCGAGTGCAGATGCACTGATTTCCAACAGAAACTTGACACCTGAATGCACAGTTGGACAGATACGACCTCGCAATGTAAGGGAACTGGAGAACCAGGTGATAAGCGCCTGGTACCAGATACCTCAGACTACCAACCTGCACCTTGTCAAGTCAATGCTTCACTGTATGTTCATGGATTTGCCGAATGAAACAGGTGGTCATAATAATGGCTCATCAGAAACAATATATAAAGATTTTCAAAAACAGATTTTCTATTCACAATGGGTTGCATAATTGAAGAACATCCAATTGTATCACAGCTAAAGCCCCTTCTTGGTATGCTTACATGATTTGATCTATTACTAAACTAACACGAAATAATTTGCTCATAGATGGAAAACGATAAGACTAGGGATGGGAGATATATTTATAATCTTACTTTAAATAATAGTAATAATAACCAATACTTAATAACTTAATACATACCTGGAGGCCAATGTCTCAATGGTATCTGTCCTTGTTGCTCTTGCAATTTTTTTTGCTGTTGCCTCTGCAATAAATCCCTCAAATGTTGACGAGTAAGCAATGAATGAGGATCTTGATTCGAGGGCACTTGTTCTCCTATCGAAGATAACGGAAGATTAATTCCCGAAGACTGTACAAAATTATCCCCAACAGAAGCAGGCCGTGTAGGAACTGAAGGCTGAAAATTCTCATTAGCATTTCCTGCAGATTCCACCGACTGTGGAGGTGTTAGAGGAAAGGAGTCTGCCGAACGTCTCATTCTCGCACCAAAATTTTCTTGAGCAACGCACGAAGTCTGAATGCTTGTTTCCGTAGTTTGGTTAGTTCGTGGTGTAGGGGGAAGGGGACCATAATGATCCTGTGGAATTTGCTTTCCTCCAAGAGATGACTGTACAAAAGACTCTTGATTCGGAGTGGAACGTGAAGTTGATTTCGGGTATGAATCGGAAAGTGTCCTTGGCGAATGCGATGGAGAAAAGGGGCTAGATGATGGTCGTGGGACAGGAGCGGTCTGATTAAAATGGTCTTGCAAACGAGGTGTAGAAGGACGACTGTAAGGTTCAGAACTCGAAGAATGAGAAGGTGGTGGTGTATGATATGGTTCGCTCGGCCGTGGAGTTAAAGGAACTTGAGAATACGGATCACCCGTAGGTGTTTTAGGAGTTGGTGTCTGCGGAGAGTATGCATCTGGAACGAGATTTGTTGCACGCGGTGCAAAAGGCGGACGTGTGAACGTGTCCTGGCAGCGCCGCTGTATTTGGGGGCTGACTGGACGAGCAGCCCCTGTAGCATTCATAAATGCATCTTGAATGGGGCGTACAGGAGCTTGAATTTGAGCAAATGACTCGTTTGGAACACGTGAAACAGTCTGCATTTGCATAGGATCCAATGGCGGTGGACGTACTCTGGAAACTTGAATTGGAGATGGAAAAGCAGTTGGCAATCGTGTTCCTGGAGACTGAGTTTGGGGAGATACTTGTGGTGGAAATGTTGGTCCCTGTATAAAAAAAAAAAAAAAACCCTATTCTTAGAACATATACATTCAAATAATAAACAGCTCTTAAAATTACCGGTAATTCTAAAACATGAACCACACCTTCAAACTATAACAACATCAAGAGCTGCAAAACAGCCAACAAGCGAAATTAAAAACAAGTTTTTGACGTCACAAGCTCTGCCCAATCACCAAAATTATGAAAAGTTCTCGAGAACAAACATTATCGCACCAAACTATCCAAAACAGCAATAATGCCAGCCTGCTGAGGAGTTTAAATGTGCGAGCATGTTAAAAAATTATTTTCTATGAGAATCAGCACGAGTACTACTGTAAAAGCTGTCGAAACTTGGAAGAATTTTTACATTAATAACTTAATATTTGCTCAAATTTATCAATTTATTTTATTGAAAGTTTAAGGCCATAAATATTTTTGTGAAATGCTAATTTTACAGAGTCCAACAAAAAAAAACACTTGTCGGACTCAAAATACAGGTGTATGGATTCGTTTTATTAGTATTTTTCCGTAAAATACTTATTGTAGTCAGACTTTGGACATTCGTGCTTCACAATTCACGAATGCACAGATCCGCAAAAATTTCATTGGAAGTGAACTTATTTGCATCCACGATTTTTTCTCACATCCGCAAAATCCTTGAAAAACCCTACAGAAGTGTTTATGTTTAATTTTCATAGTAATTTATGTTTTCATGCTTTTAAGCTTTCCCATGCTTTGCTTGTGCGACAAATATCCGTTAGGCAATACTGTACTCTATTTTTACATCAAACATTTATTTTATTTATTTATTTATTTATTTTTTCTTTTGATTTTTGTTTTAAGGGTTAAGTTACCTTTTAAAGGAAATTAAAGTGGTTGGGAGAATGAGTGGAGTCATATTTAGGGTTTAAGATACAGAAGTATGCATACATTATCATTTTTAGTGACTGTATCAAACATCTGCGAATCCTTCTCGTTCGCGACGGGTTCTGGAACCTAACCACCTTGCGAATGTCCGAGGTCTGACTGTACAATATTATTTTCAATCCGTTCTGCTTTCAAATTTTAATTATTTCAGAAAAAATAATCGCAATCCAAACAAAATTTTCATAAATGGCGACCTGCATGACTTTAGATAGGCAACAATGTCAAGTTTCAATAAAGTTTCAAGTTTTGTTCTTAATGTTAAGAAGCATTTAAATTAATATGAAATGTTAAATTTTTATATATAAATACTAACTTATATATAATTTGTATATAAGTGCAATTTTTAAGAATTTTATTAACAAAATTATGCAAATTTAAACACAATCTCCATGCAACTTAATATCTATACAGGGTGAGGTATTTATCTTGAAACAACTGAATATCTCGGAAACTAAGCATTGTACGAAAAAATGTCCAAAATCAAAAGTGAATTATTTTGCGGGAGAAATTCATTAGTTAAAAAATTACTCCCTCCCCCCCCCCCTGGTGTTCAATAAACACAATGGTATATTCAGATTGTACACAATATTCAAGATGTGACGTTTTCACGTGTTGAATAGTTAGGATCATTTGGGAAAGACTTGGTCATTGAAATAATAATGCACATTATTCAATTTTGCAGTGGAAATGCAAATTTGTAAGAATTTTTTGTAATACGAATTCACAGTATCGATAGAATTAAGAATTCCTAAAAAGGATATCGGTCATCACGGGTATGCAATTGGGAATCAACAGGAGGGGAGGCGTTGTGACAGGATGAGGCTGTCTTTTGAGTTGTACAGGGTGATGAGAGCAAATGGAGCCAGAAACTGTGGACACAACTTGAAAAGAACGACAGGAAACCACTAATCCACAAAAGATATTTATTAAGACGTATTCACATTTCAGCGGCCAAGCTGCCTTCTTCAGCATATACCTGAAGAACAAAGTAAATCTGATCAGAACAAAGTAAATCTGTTCTGATGCAGGAAAGAATTACATCGTCATATATATAGTAAAGTGGGGTTGATTATGATCCAATTACAGAGTTTCTAATACCATAAGCACGAAAATATATATACAAAAATAAGTTACTGGTAGGCAGTCTTCAACTAATCATTGGTCCTGGTTGGATTATTCAGTCTATTGGTCAGTTTAGGCAGGTGTAAGAGTTTCCCAATGTCCATCAATTGGCTCACATCCCTTTGGGGTAAATCCAATATTTTTTAGTGCACAAGTAAACTTTTGGGGGCAGCAGTCCTATGGTGACAGGGTTTATGTGTGTGTATTGAAAAATTTGACTTTTTGAAATTCTGACTTCGGATTCTTAAAGACCATTAAAAAGTAGAATAGAAATGTCTGTAAGACCCACTCTCTATCTCTTTGTCTTCATCGATAAAATTGGATTCAAAACTTAAAAAAGTTCCACACTTTCTGGGCCTCTATCTCCTAAACGGCTGGATCAATTGAAAAAACACCAAAAATAAAACATTTCTCGAATATTGTGTACAATCTGAAAATACCATTAAAAATAGGGGTTCCTATTTAAGATTTCAAAGTTACTCTTTCCCCTCACATTATTGATGAACTTCCCCCGCAAATTAATTCACTTTTGATTTTGGACATTTTTTCATACAATGCTTAGTTGCCGAGATATTCAGTTGTCTCAAGATAAATGCCTCACCCTGTATAGAAAAATGATTTTGCCAGTCCCTTAAATTTTGTCGTATGGAGGTTCGACTGTATTAGTAATCTGATGCCTCCAATTTCATGCCTGAATGGGATTTCATCAATAAAATTACAAGGACGCCAATATGTTTAGAAAATTAATTCAATAAAAAAAAAATTTCTTGTATTTTAGTAATTTTTCTTTTTGATGTAGTCCCAGAACTTTTTGAATCCGTGTAAAAATAATAAATTTTATGGCAAAAAATTGGTGCAAATGCCTCCCTCCTACTTCCAAACTGCCTTGAACCAAAGCCTACAAGAAAGCGTATGCAGTGAACTTATGAAAAATGTTAAACTGACTAAAGATTACTTGTTTTTTTATTAAGAAAATTTTTTTTTTGTCGATGTGCGAGTGGGAAAGCTTTCCTTATCAATGTAGGGCTATAAACTTCCAAACTGCCTCGACGAAGTGGAGGCAATTGCTTTTGTCGAAGTTGCTTTCTGTGCTGATGAATATTCACACGAATTTACCGTGTATTATACATTAATTACATTGCATATTCAGTGTTCAGTTCATTATACAGTAAATTAACTCACTTTTTATTCGAATTTCTCGTCGCCAACATCTAATACAAAAATAACTCCTCCCAAAGATCGCTACTTTCAAATAGAGACCATCAATATTGATGGTCTCTGTTTCCAAACTGCTTCGAACTACTGTCCTGATGAAATTCACAACGAAATTTTGAAGGTTTTTGAATTGTAAAGATCCAGATTATTTAAAAATTTAAAAATAAAGATTTTTTTTTTTCTGTATATTTTTGCACATTTTATTTCTGCGAGGAGTCAAAAATGGGGAACGCATTATTACAAGAGGATAGCATTTATGCTGGTTTTTTGGGCCGAAAAAGTGGAATCGCATTATAGTAGAGAATTTACGATAATCAATATAGCAAATTTCAAACTCAGCTGTACTGTATTCCATATTAAATGATGAAGAACTATCGTATACCTAAAATTAACTTTTAGAAAACAGAAAATCTAGTTTCAGAATTTGGAAGTTCCATCTTACAGAATTTGGGAAAATGTACATTACAAAATAAAGTTATACAGTCGAACCTCTCTATCTTGAATCTCGATATCTCGAAAACTTTTTATTTCCCTGCATTTTCACTATTAGTTCAATGTAATTTTCCCTCTTTATCTCAAAATTTTTTCTTGGAAAACCTCACTATGTCGAATTTTGACTTCGCATACCATTTTACATACATTAGAGAGATAAGATTTTTTCCTTAAGAGAAATTTTCGTACAAAGACTAAGAAATTCGACGTCAAGTCTCTTAAAATAGACGATTCTCATGCGCTACAAACAAATATAACGAAAAAATCTTTTGAGCTTCTTGGCAAGTTTTGATGTTTGAGCATGCGCAGTTGTGCGTTTTTGTCCATAATGATGCCATTTGTATGTGGCGTAACTCTACACACGTACCAATTATCTCATATTGTTCTCTATACTCTCACAGTACCTTTATTAACCTAAAAATCTTGATTTCAAAGAAACACTCCATATCTCAAAACCTCTTTATCTCAATTTTTTTCCTGCTCCCGTGAAATTCGAGATATCGAGGTTCGACTGTTATTTACAGAAAAAAAAAAAAAATCATGGTATTCCCAATAACATTAATAATATAAGAAAACAGCAACTGTTAATACCTGCGATGTAGATACATGTAGTTGTCCTGGAAGAGCAGGCCTTGGCTGTCCAACTGCATCTGACATGATAGCTACTTGATTTGCTGAATTTCTAAGGAAGGGCTCTGCAACGGGAGATCTAGAGGCAAGGGCATGATGAGCTGGTGAAGTACGAGGAAATGGCTCTGGTGTGGCTGGTGTGATTCTGCCGTCGTTGCTTTGTCCAGCGTTTTCAGAAACTGGGCCTACGGTGGAAATATGAAGTTGCTGCTGTTGTACTCGAGATAAAGCTGAAAAACAGCACGACAGTCGTTAATTTGAATGTGAACAGACGATTTCTTTTATGTGAATTTAAAAGAAAATTCAACAATTTATCTATGTGCTAGACGGTCACTATATTACATGCAAATAGCCAATGTGCGAGTTGTTCGTGTCCTCACACCACAGCTACAAGAGACTGAGGTGAAGATAAGGGGTGTCCAGGAAGTAGAGCTTGTCAACTCAAGCGCATTTAAAATTTTTTTTTTTTAATTGGCCTTGCAAAGTAAAAATTGTGACGAAACGAGAATAAAGGATTTGGTAATCAGGTGAGGTGAACTTTTACAAAATTTCTGCAGAAGACATCTTGACATCTGTAACTTCCCATTCTGTAGTGGAGAGAAAATCAAGAATTGCATACAAAAAGAATTCTGGTAGCCCAGTGATCAAAGCAAGCTCAAGAAACGTGAAGAGCAAGAGAAGGAATTTCATAAAAACTCAAGTGTGTCTGTGTAGTCTATGGCAGAAAAGCTGAATCTGTCAAGATCAACAGTTAGCGACATCAAAGTCCACATCTTGGGAATTAAGACCCACATGAAGATCCAGGAACTGAAACATCCTGGATGTCTACTGATGGGCTAGCGAAAACTGATTCGGATCTATAATTCCCGGACACCCCTTACCCCTAGAACATACAGGAAGAATAACTAAATGGCCTGATTTCACAAAATCTATGATTAATGCTAAAATGAAATGAGAGTAGATGCATGAAGAAATGATATAAGCATGGTCAAAACTCTTACAGGAGCAAGAGCTTTAACGATACTGTCTAGAGAACTGCCCAGAGCAAGAACAGATACGGGCAGCAGGCATATTCTGTAGTCGTCAACAGCTCTCTGAGTGGAGGGTTGTCTGATTGATAAGGCAGCAGACATGCAACATTGCATCATATTACAGACAACACCGAAATAAGAATAAGGCCATATCATCTCCCAACATGCCAAACATAATGCATTAAAGCATATGAATGATTGATAAACCACTGAAATGTGTAGCTGATAAGAAATATCTCGACAGGCAGCATTCCCATAAAAATGGGGAGGAGCTCCGTCCGTTTCTAGAATGTCGTCGTTGTAAGGAATGTGCGAGTGTTCTTCAATTGTGTTCTTCCACACAACGACAACCTTCTCCCATCATCTCAAACCATACAATTATTTCCTTTGGGGATTCGTTAACAACAACATTTACGTATCACCATTGCCTATGTCTCCCCAGGATCTTCATGGTCGTTAACACATGCATAACGCCTGACATGCTTTGCCGGTTGTAGGAAGAATCTGATTATCATGTTGTATGTGACCAAGGATGAATATCTGAAACATGCTCTTCATAATGGCACAAATTATACCAGTGTACGGCTATTTTATTTGCTTACGAAATCCCGCCATTCTTTTGTGACGACTCTGTATAATAAATTAGTTCGACTATTTAACCACATTTCACAGATACACTAAATAATGGTTATAACAGCGAAATTCATTGGTCCCAACATGCTCGTTGTAGTCGAGTTTGGCTGTATTCATAATTAATAATACAAGTATCCCTTGTGCAGGGTGATTCAAAAGTCCCCAAACTTAAGTTTAAAACGTATTTGCTGCAAAACCATAGAAGATATCCGAGTTGTGCTGCTTGTGGCGTGACCTTAGGAATGCGCTGTACAACTTAAGAGCATGAAATGACACGATAAGGGGTGGCCGTGGCCTGGTTGTCTCGTCAGTTGGCTCGCTGATTGATGGAGTTAAGCAACTTCAGGCGCGGCCATCTATTGGCTGGGTGACAGCAAGTGGCTTGAGGACCACTGCTGGGTGGGACGGCTATTTGGGGCACAGCTGTTGGGGGACCTTAGTCTGACCCATTTGCTGAATGACCAGTGCTGAATGTCTAGCAGCTGGTGATAGCCACTGGTTTGTTTGTCCGCCAGCAGCTCTCCCATCATGAACCCCCCCGTGCTTCGGAGGGCATGTTAAGCCGTCGGTCCCGGCTGTTACTGTCATCTCGTAACAGTCGTTAGTTACTGGGATGGCGCAAAACTCCCTCGAAGGAGTAAGTGCCGCAGATTGTCGTTCTGCGATAATCTACCCTCTGTACAAGATTAAAAAAAAAAAAAAAGTGACAGGATGGTTGCGTGGGTGCGAGCAAAGAGCGACGTTCAGTCGGTAATGGTTCTCATATGAGAACAGAGTCACATTCTTAGAAGTTTATTTTGCGGAAAAATCGTATCAAAGTTGCATTCGGCTCTTTCAAAAGAAGTTTCCTGATGCTCCTACACTGTAGCAAGGAAAACAACTGTGTATGATCTTGTATACTTATATCCAATAAGTGCCCGACAGGCTGTGGTGAAAACCCTGTTTCCGAAGAAAATTCAAGCTTCCCTGCAACGCTCTCCACGGAAGTAACTTGGACCTCGTATTCAGCTTGCTACAGGACTACTAAACGTCTAAAGCTACGGCTGTACGCAATTCGAGTATGCAAGAGCTTCGTTCTTTGGATTTGGAAGAACGCACTGCTTACTGCTAATGTTTTAAGATTTTAAGCGCCAGAGTTTTACTGCACGACTTTGGACTCTGTTCCTGCGTGAGAACCATCACTAACATAACGTAACTGCTCGCCCGCGCAAGCATCGTATCACCGAAGGTTACAACTGCCCCAAGCAGCAATACTCTGATATCTTTTATGGTTTTGCAGTACATACATTTTAAACTCGGAATTCGGGGACATTCGAATCACCCTGTATAACACAGAAGATAGTTTCCTACGGAGTCATTAAGAACAGATCACATCATTTCCTCATCTAAAGGCCAGAATCTCACATGCATGTCATGTGATAGCCTCCGACACCTTGGAATGGCTGGGTGACCTGATCTGAACCTCTGAATGCAAGAGAATGGCAAACAATTATTTAAGAAAGATAACATTTAAGAGACCCACAGACACAGATCCACAGGCCAAGCTTAGGGAATTTGAAAGATGGTAATTATTTTATTATTATTATTACTACTACTACTACTAATTAATTTAGAAAACGAAGCATTACCTTGAGATCGCTGATCCTGGAGGACTTGCTGCTGTTGCTGTGCTTGGTGCTGTCTCATTGCCTGCAGATGTTTCCACTGTCTCTCTTGCTCCAGTTCTCGCTGGGAACGCTGATCTCGCATCATTTTATCATGTTCCTTTTCAGGAAGAGGGGTGCATCTTGGTGAGATCTGGGTAGCATCACTTTGCGGAGGGGGTTTAGGAGATTTAGCTTGCTGCTTGTTATCCTTCATCTGAACAAAGCAAGTGGAGGTTGTCAACCATATTAACCCTGGTCAGACAACATACAAAGCAATACCAAAACACAACAGTAGGCATTTCTAGATAAATTTCTCAATGAAAACAGCCATTAGATCATGCAGAGTTGTCTGACCAGGAAATTTTTGGCAGACTAGATAGGTCCACTTGCAAATTCCAAAGAAAAACTCTTTAATATTGCTAGTGAGGTTAATCAATTTTACTCAAATTACCTGGGTTAAAGGTTTTTTTTTTCAAAAAAAAAATGTGAGTGGCCAAATTAAAAATCATGTTCATTGCATTCTACATCAATGCACTTTTTAGTTTTTGGAAGGACATATAAAGTAACACAAGCATTCCCCCTAGTATTATTTTGTTTATCACACAAGATAGTGAATTAGTTATTTTAACAAAAACATGCAGGCATGCACAATGGATATAATTACCTGCTGGGCTTTCTGAACTCTGCTTGCAGCTCTATTTTCTCTCGCTTTTTGCTTTTAAAGATAAAAATGTTAGAAAAATAAAAAAGTAAACATTCTCAATAGATAATCGATTACTTATACTAATTTTTATATCACCGAATTATTTTAATAATTATACAAATTAAACAAGTTAATACGGCAGTTTCCATTTAGATTAAGGCAATTTTCACTTAGATTAAAGCAGTTTGCATTTAGAAAATGGCAGTTTGCTTAAACATTAAGCAAAGAATGTACTCGAAATTGGTAGTGACCTTACAGTAACAGAGGGACAACAGAGTTTCCAACTAGTTTCGCTGTTTATTCCCGGCTTTATCAAGGATAACACAACAAGAGGCTTGCAGGCCTTATATACAGAATCATGGTACAGATTAAGCAAAGAGATTGGAAAATGGAAATACAGAAGTGTAAACCAATAACAGAAAATACAGGAGGGACCGAAAAGAAAGCATATCCAGTTGTCACAAGACAAGAGGCTTTACAAAAGAGAATGACAGTAAAATTATATAAAACTAGCAGAGGACCCGGCATTGCCCAGGATAATTACGCTTCTAGGTAAACAGAACAACCTCAAAAAGCTAAATTAAACCTCCAAATTGGTTAAATAATAACTCAATCACTACAATATAGAGCGAAGGGACTATCCATTCTAAGAAAAATGGATTTTCCGAAAAAAATTTTTTAAAGGCTCACAATGGATGGACCTCTCCAAGGATGCCTTCTAGTCTAAATAAATTTTTACTCACGTAATCTTACTTTAGATGTACACTTGTTGTTGTTGCAATTTCCTTTCTTCATTCGATGTCTTGAAGCAAAAATTGGCCATTCATCGTTTTGTGTTGTCTAGCAGTCACCGATTCTTCTATTTACTTGCTTACCATTTGCTCAATACAGCACGGAGCTAAAGGAGTGCTTCCTCTATCTTCTTTCACTCTTTCTCAATAGTCTGCTAATTCATTATCTCCAGTTACTGATCATTTTTAAATATTTTCAAGAAATTGTTAAGTACTAAGAATTCTCTTTTCTAATAAAAGCCTGAATAACAGGAATTCTGTGCACTGAATTCTATATTGCACAAACTTTGCCTTGCATTGTTGGTCATGAGACATATATTGTTGGTCCGTGCAGAGTGTTTGTGAATTGCGTGTTGATAGTGGATTCCTCGGACTAAGGAAAGCACGTCTGCAGCGTTGAAGGGTATGGGAGAAAATAGAGGACGAGAAGCTGTTCATATGGGTGAGGGTGTGGATGATACGGAGTTCGGAGGTACGGGAAGGGGGGCTGAGGGGTAACTCCAGGGCACGGTCAATGAAGAAGCATAGGGAGGCGTGTTTATGGATGGAGGGGTGTGAGGAAGAACGGTGGATTAGATTAGACGAGGTGGTAGGTTTACGGAAGAAGTGAACGAGAAACGATTAATCTGGAGGTTGTTAGTAATGAGGATGTCAAGGTACGGGATGGAATTGTTAACTTCTCAATTGCCAAACGGTTTTTGATGTGTATGCTATACTTGACTCTGTTTCCGACCTTGCATAATGTTTTTATTTTACTTATTTCATGGTTTTTCAAATATGTTTTATATAATTTTACTCTCAGTCTCTTTTGTAAATCCTCTTGTCTTGTGACAACCGGATATGCTTTCTTTTCGATCTGCGATTTGTTTGCCTTTCTCTTTTTTTATTTTATTCATTGGATGTCCCTCTTGTATTTTCTGTTATTGGTTTCCACTTCTGCATTTCTATTTTCCAATCTCTTTGCTTACTCTTAACCATGATTCTGTATATAAGGCCTGCAAGCCTCTTGTTGTGTTATCCTTGATAAAGCCGGGAATAAATGGCAAAACTAGTTGGAAACTCTGTTGTCCCTCTGTTATACTGCAAGGTCACTACCAATTTCGTTGATAGGAACGGTATTATGAACCCTTCTCTCACTGATGAAAGAATATACTAATTAATCGATGTGTTTACTTTTTAAAGTAAGTATAATACCAAAAAAATACGATAATACAGTAAACGATTATGAAATGTCGGCATGTAACAACGCTGTAGAATAAGGGCAAATTCGCAGGTAACCATATTCGCCCAGCATGCTTCTCACAAGCAAGCATTACGTAAAGGGTTATATTTAAAACACATAAAGCTATGTATTTTGCAGTCATGAGGAAAAATTACAGTATTTTTCAGCGTTTTTAAAAATTTTCCATGACCTCCTGTATTATCGGAAATTACATATCACCGGTAAAATGTAATATTACGGTTACCTCCAAAGACAAAATGAAAGTAGCAGTTTCGCCATTTGTCTCTGGTTATCTCATGCAATAACCGTAGTAAAAAGAAATGGAAGTCATGGTTGAATTAAAGGAAATTCTCAGAATCCCTTCGATTCGAACCAGAGACCGTTAAAATACCTGGTCTGTTAGTTTTTGTTATAAAATAAATGTGTAGTAAAATTTATAAATGCCGGACATCATTTTGAATCGCCCTGTATATTTATTGTGGTATTGCTAGAATATAATTTCTACAGCACTTTGTTAAAGCGCTTTGCTAGCACCTTCTTTTATCATGGTTTTTAACACGAGAATTTTCAAGAAATAGGAGTACTTGCGTAATTTTTTTTCCTTTTTAGACCAAATTATATTTTCTTCGTAAATATTTGTCTTAATATTAATGAAAACTACCTTAATCTAAATGAAATCTGCTTTAATCTAAATGATAATTGCGCTAAAGTTATTGAAAACTGCTGTCTTCTAAGTGAAAACTGCCAAGCTGTAAAAAGTCATTGCAAAAAGCTGTAATATACACAGAAAGGCAACCATCCGAGCCTGTATCACACACTTTCACACCAAATTGAAATACAGGGCGATTATAATTGAAGTTCAACTTTCAAAAAGCTGTAAAAAAAACAAAAAAAAAAAACTAAAGATATTCACATCTAGCAGATATCACGATGTTTGAACAAATAAAGGAGAATCCGAGAAGTGATACGGGAACGAGAAATTTGTCTTGTTAACAAATTTGAAGCTGGGAAGACTGTCTCCTTTTATATCGATAGAGACGGCGGACCTAGTTGAGAGCTTCTTAAAGCTCCGACCTATTGGGAGGGGCTCCTCCATTTTGTTGCTGGTCTTCGAGTCCAATCAAGTAATCGATAATTCCGTCTCTCTCAAAGGATGTTTGGCCATTAAGAACAAGGACACCGTTGCACCGAAGATGTCTCCTAATCTCCATTTCTTCTTTGATGAGAATCTTGCCTTTGTCCGTCCTTTCCACAAACATTCATCTAGGCGTAGTATGCGATATCTGGTTTTGATGAGGTGGTCTGTATAGGCAGACTTCCCGTCCCCATATCTTAGCAATAGAAGGCGCTTTACTCGTCATAACATAAATGGGGTTGGCTACCAGTGACATTTGAATCCCAATGCAACGGCTGCTGCATGAGTTGCAGGTTAAACAACTGTACTGTTCCAGGTGCATCACCGTATCGATTTTTTACTGAAAAAAACATCTTCCAAGTTAGAATGGGAAAAATCGTTTTGAATTGTCCTGAGGCCAAAAAAACCGAAGAAAAAGCAACAATGAAATCCGTTTTTATTTTTCACGACACTTGTGCAATAAATGCTCAATATGCTGTCCATCGTTTTCCGCCACAAGCTGAAACCGAGAAACAGATCGGAGAGTATCAGCTTTGACGCTGTTCATGTGTTGCGCAATGCGTGTTTTGAATTCCGCTAAGTCTGCAATCGGACCACGGAACACAACATTTTTCAGATAACCCCACAGGCAGAAGTCACAAGGATTAGGATCAGGTGATCTTGGTGGCCAGAATAGTGTCTTCGAACCTGCATTGGCCAACGAGTAAAGCGCCAGCTATTGCTAAAATTTCAAACAATTTTTTTTCTTATGCCATACCATTTCCCCCTTCTTCACGTATATTCAGGTCAAATTTCAGACCATTCTGACCAGTGGTTCTTTTTTTACAGCTTTTCGAAAGTTGAACTTTAATTATAATCACCTATGTTACTCGCTTAAAGCTACTATTGATGCTTGCTGCAAAATAAGAACTCACGATATTCAAAATAAACTGTGAAAACAAAAAAATTTTTTTCGTTTTTCGTGGTTTATTTTGAATATCGCGATTTCTTATTTTAGGCTCGTTTTACATAATTTGATCCGGGTATTTCCACAAAGGAGATGCCGATTACATGTACCACTGTCGTTAAAGTTCTTCCCACTCATATTCCAAAAGGATAAGTCAAAATTGTATCAATAGTAAATATGCATTTCTGTAGTGAATAAATTATCAGAACTTAAATCTAAGTTGTTACCAAATAAGGTTGCCTGGTTTCCGGTGGAAGACTGCGCCATATTTTTGCTATCTGTTTTGTACGTTCTGGCCAAGCTATTTAGAGTGAGAGAAATTATGGAAAACTTATTTTAACCACTTAGCAAATTCTTACACTAACCCTTATTATAAAAATGGCTAACATACATTCTTAAATTCTTAGACTAACATGAGCAATTACTTACAAGGGTAATCTTTCTTCAATTCTGGATGATTA
>JAHWFO010111979.1:293531-337810 GCA_023313115.1 Rhysida immarginata | reverse complement strand
TGAGCAATTACTTACAAGGGTAATCTTTCTTCAATTCTGGATGATTAATATTAGCATATAACACTGCTGAAATGGTCGCTTGAGATCCCAAAGCTTCATCCGATTCCCATTTCAGAATACTACGTTGCGTATGAGATGGCGATTCTAATTCACCCTCTTGTGACATCCACGGACTACGTGGTTCAGAAAATCCTGGACTGAATTGGGGACTACGATTTAACCATTAAAAACTAATCAGTTTTTTTTTTTTCAAATAATTAATTCAAAAATTCAAGAATTAGAAACATTTTTAATATCAAAAAAAATAAAAAATAAAAATTTACTTTCTTACCTATTATAATCGGTAGGATATGGAGTAGATGGTGGTACATTATAAGGACTGGAAGAAATAGGCAAGCTTTGTACAGGTGGTTGTACAGGTCTTTGCAATGAAGGCGTGATATTTGAGGCAGAAACTACTCTCTGTGGTGGCAATGGAGTCCCACCCACACCAAAAGATGGGGTATCTATTAAATATTCCATAAATATTATTTCATGAGATTATCACAAGTAATTGTTTCAATGTAAGTAAAAATTTGACACATTTAACAGAATTTAAATAAATACTTAATAACATCTACGTATAAGTCTAAAAATCTTTTTGTGAAAATGAGCTAATTTTTTTTTTTTATTTTTTTTTTATTTTTTACAATATCTCTTAGTCAATGTAATATCAGGGAAGAGGCAGAACAAGAGGAGAAGCTCATTACTGTTCCAATGCTATTTCGTTGAAATCAAAAAGGCGCCACCAAACCCTACAACATCAGGTTCGGAAACTAACGACTGTTAGTTTTATTGGGCTCCTCCCACTGCTATAATGGCTAGGGCTGTGCTTAGCAGCTGCATTCTCCCTTCCTGTGCTATATTATTCCGTCAACCACTTTGAAATGTTTATTATTAAAAGTTGAGTTGTTGCATGTTTCTGCAGCACCAAATCAAGCACGAGTCCTTTTAATCAACATTTTAAAAAAAAGAGAAAAAAGAACGTAAAACCTTTAAAATTGGTAGAGACTTTACAACACAACAAAGGGAGAACAGAGTTTCCGACTAGTTTCGCCATTTATTCCCGGCTTTATCAAGGATACACACAAGAGGACATAAGCCTTTATATACAGAAAATGTGGTACAGAATGAGAACATGATTGGATGAAGAAATAACAAATAGTAAATAATATAAATTGTACAGTGGCGACATTGAAAGGAGAATGGTTGTTATTGGTTCCTTATCCAACCATTCTCCTTTGATTAACTTTGATTAACTTGAATTAACTTGATTAACTTGAATTAAATTATTAAAATAAATCCGATGAAAAGAACGTTAAGCAACGTATTTATCTGAAGTCATATATGACTTGCCTCTCCAACAATCCATTTGCGGGAGAATGACGTAATTATAACGAAACCGACAGTAGCACTGCGAAGCCAGGAGTGTTTTTAAGGAAAATTTCATTGGTTGACTTTCGTCACATGATCTCAGAAAAGTTTCCCTTGTGGCTATAGGGAGTCTCCCCTCTGTTTCTTATTCCTCTGTGATGGCGGCCACCTTCCGGACATTTTTTTTAAAAAAATGAACGATTGTGCATTTACACAATATTTCCATTCATCAATAAAGTTTACAAAAGATGATTTTTTGAATGTTTTCTGATTTTTTGAAATCGTCCCATTTCATTGGCTCAACCTGTACATTGTTACATTACCTACTTACTTACTTTTCAAACCCGCTTATCCGTTAGGGTCGCGGGGGCAGCAGCCCTATGGAGGATCTCCAGCGTTCGCGATCTTCCGCCTTCAGGCGCATGTCCTCCCTGGTAATATCCAAGCGACTCGAACCCAGATTCTCCATGTAGTCTAGCCACCTGGTTCTAGGCCGACCCCTTGGTCTCTTACCCACCGGCTTGGAAAATAACAACTGCCTAGGAAGACTAGTTTGCGGCATCCGTATCACGTGGCCATACCAGCGCAACTGAGATCTCTCGATGCGGAGAAGTAGCGGCTCAACACCTAAAGATTCCCTTATTGTGCTGCTGTACACTATCTAGTAGGGTAACACCTGCCACACCTCTCAGAAATCTCATTTCGGCCGCTTGTACTCGCGTTCACACTCTTTCGGTCATTACCCAAGCCTCATGACCATACGTGAGAATGGGGACAAAGATAGATTTGAAGACGGAGAGCTTGGCTTTGTTACTCAGCTCGCGTTTCGTTACCACGGATGACCACAGTTCACATCTGACACAGCTTGCTGCACCGAATCGAGCATCCAATTCTTTCTTCTGTTGTCCATCACTCGTGAATGCAATCCCGAGATACTTGAATTTCTCCACCTGTCTCAATGAGGCTCCCCTAACATGGAGAGCGCACTGAGCAGGCTGTCTTGAAAGGACCAGAACCTCGTTTTTAGCCACACTGATCTTCATCCCAACTTCTTCACATTTGGCTGCAAACTGGTCTAGTGCATGCTGAAGGTTCGTGCGAGAAGACCCAAGGAGGACAAGGTCGTCAGCAAAGAGCAACCTCTCCACCAGACAGGTGATGTAACAATGTATGGCATTTCAATGATGAGGCCTTCTGTCTCGTTGGTGTTCCATTAATGGACAGAAAGCGATCACGTGCTCTACGACCTGACCACGTGGTTTTGTTTATTTATTCAGTTTCCGAACCTACCACGCAGTACCGCTACGATCGCTTTTATTTCCCGTTCTACCTCTTTCCTGGTAATATCCTTAATAAGGTTATTATTCAATAAACCTGATTTCCAAATCATGCATTACCTACCTGAAACACTGTTTTCGATTTGTGGCTCTTCAGGAAAAACGCCTTTTATTAAATCTTCAACTTCTTTGCTATCCATCTGAGGCAAACCTACAACATTATGCATGAAATACTTACAAAAGAGCAAATTTTTATTATACTCATCAGAAAGCATTATTTACAAATCTTAAAATCATACAAATTCTCCAAGTTAAAAACATGCATCACGAATAAAGAAAACGCGGGAAAAAACATAAAAATGAGAAAAGAGTTTACAACGCTTTATTCTGAAATTATAAGAACGGGAGGTCAAGCTAAAGTTATAAAATGAGACCAGTAACAAGCAATCTAAATATTGCACCACCACTCTGTGAGTGCCTTTGATCCTAACATATGCTTTCACCGACTTAATAATGAGTACCTGAAAGCTCCAAAAATGGCAGATCAGGTGGAAACGTACTCCAAGGAACAATACAATCACTATTGCAAATTACTTTGACTAGCTGGAGACCAATGTCATGCCTGCTATGAAATCGATCAAGGACTAGCTGCAAGGACTGCTGTCTCAAGGAGTCCTTTGTCTGCAAGACAAGCTCTGCCCACACTGGACTACCAAGTAATGCCTGGAGAAACCAGTTTGAGGTACTGCCAAATCCTCTTTATTCACACCCACACCCCTAAGTTAAAATAAAACAGTCATAAACCATAATGTCCTAGTTCTGCTATGTTACTTTTCATTTGCATAAATTTTCTTTAATCAGGTTTTTTAATTTACAAAAAATAATACTTCAAACTCAATTATATTTACCTGTATCTGTTACCATTGTATCAAGATTGAAGTGCGGACCAAGGATATCACTTAAAGGATCCTCTTTTTGTACCGGGGGTTCACTTAAATTTGAAGTCTGATTATCCCTAATGTCTTCTAAATTTGTATCTACAAACACAAATTTTGCAATTAATGTAACAATGTGATATAATGAACTCCCCCCCTTTCCTTTTTAAACCATTTAAGATAAAACATATTGAATAACTCCCAATCATCTAACGAGTACGAGGCCTGTGAGAAAAGTATCCGACCTTCGACCGGGAAAAAAAAAAATTACACACCTGGAGCATTGGAAACCTAATCACCCTCAAAGTAGTCTCCTTGGGACTCCACACAGTGCTCCCAGCGGTGCCGCCATTGTTGGAAGCATTCCTGGAAAGCGTCTTTCAGAATGGAGTTTAGCTCGGCTGTCGTTGCAGCCATAATGTCCTCTCTTGTCTGAAATCGCGTTCCTTTCAATGGCCTCTTGAGTTTGGGGAACAGCCAAAAGTCGCAGGGGGCCAGGTCAAGAGAGTAAGGAGCCTGTTGTACCACGGGGGTCTGGTTTTTCGCCAAAAAAGTCTGAATCAAGTTTGGTTTTTGAGGCGCCAATTGCCTGTCGACCACAAGTGCAGTCTCTTGCGCCGCACTGCATTACGTAGGCGACGGAGGACATCCCTGTAGTACTCTTTGGTGATTGTTTGACCCTGTCGTGCGTACTTTTGGTGTACCACACCGCGAGAGTCAAAGAAAGCAGTCGGCATCACTTTCACATTGCTGCGCACTTGGCGGGCCTTCTTTGGTCGTGGTGATGAGGAATGCTTCCACTGTGACAACTGACGGTTTCCACCTAGCTGCCCCCAAGTTTCTGGCAAAATTTGATGCAGTACCGCTGCTCCAGTCGTTCCGTCATTTTCCTTCAAATCAAAAACCGACGAGAGCACAACACACTACCTCCCTCTAATACTGATTGCCAGCAAATGACGCTATTGAGAGGCGGGAAAAAATTCATGCATACGCACAAAGATTCAAGATCGGCTCATGCAAGCGTGCGCGATCCAAATCCATCAGGTTTTCGCAAAAAAAAATTAGGTCGGTAAGATATGATGTGACCTTATCATTGATGATGAATAATTAAACTAGTCATTGTTAACAAATCATTAAAGGAACCAAATCAGATCCCATATCGTCTATATGCACATTTTTTATTTTTATTTATTTTATTTTATTAGTACCAGTGATCCAATATGTCCATCCAAAGCCTGTATGGCTTGAGGCCGATGAGTTGGGTCCTTGGATGAACCTGGATTAACGACTGCTGTATGAACCTGGAAGCACAGCAAACTCACTGTCACTCTCAGTAAACTAATCAGACCCTAATTAAGTCTTATGGTTTAGAGCATTAATCTCTTGAAAACGTCCCTGCCCTGGAGAGAAGATACTGAGCATGCAGGCACATTGTGGTTGGTTGGTTGGTTGGTTTATTAGGAATTTTGGCGTCGACTACTGAGGTCATTTTGCGTCTTTTACACAAGTTATATCTCTACGCAGTCCAGGACGAACACAAACATCCATGCCCACGGTGGGATTCGAACCCACGACCAGGCGGACTCGAGAACTAGAAAGCGGACTCGAGAACTAGAAAGGCCGGGCCAGGCACCACTGTGGTGTTTCAATGTTTGTTTTATGGCAATTAGTGGACCTAAGGTTTGCCACATAAACATCCCCCACAAAATGATCAATCCTTCTTACAAGAGTGTTGCTACACATTGGGGATCCATCGTTTTGTGCTGTTGACACCAAACTCCGACTCTGCCATTCAATAAGAATCAAGATCTGCTGGGCCACGCATTCTTCTTCCAGTCATCAATGTTTAAGATGACAGAAATATAATTCACAGAGAAAGCATTTTACGGATATGAAATCTACCTTCATCAGTTTTAGCCAGTTCATCTCTTTCATTCATTAGCATGTCCACTAAATCATCATCTTGGGGTAAATCCTGTGGTAAGGGAAGTATGTCTTTCAAAGCATCACTGTCTCCAAGATCTTCTTCGTCATTTATCTAAAATTAAGAGACAACACATGTATCTTAAGCAAAAGATCTTTGCAATTAACACATACACAGACAGTGGAAGATCGTTAAATTAGGTTTAAACATTAAGATGTTTAACAAGACTTTCAGCACTTTTTATAGCTACCTCAAAATTTTCTTTAGTTTTTGAAAAAATTCAATGCACTGTTTTTCCAATTGAATAGGTTTGCAAACATCAAATGTATTACAACGCAATGCATAGATTTGCTAACAACATTTACCTGGACTAATACAAATACACGTACTCACAAACGGGAAGTTCAAATAAAAATTCTGTTTAACATGATTCAAAGTAATCTCCACCTATGAGCGCATTTGCACAAGTTTGTAAAACAGCTTTTAAAGTCCTTGAACGGAATCCTCTTGATTTCCGACGTCACGTTTTTCTCAATGTCGGAAATGTCTTGAAATAGGGTACCTTTCATAGTAGGACTGTTTTCCGGAAGTTGGCAAAAAATTATAAAACCAGAGTTAAACAAAAATTGCGAACCTCCAGAAAAAATAAAAAGTTATAAGATAAAATAAATAAAAGACTCTTTGACCACAACAAAAATAAAAAATACGACCTTATCCTGTAAGCGCTTTTCGAGGGCGAAGCTCTCATCATTCAGCAGGTAAAACAGGGAGTAACCAGGAGAAAACCCAAAGATACTGATTGTAACATAAACAGAGTGGGTATTTATAGAGAAAAACGGCCAATAATAAAAAAGGACAGACGCACTCTTACTGAAAAATTCAATGGTTGGTTAGGTCGACCCACCACTGAATCAGCTGAGTCTCTCTGATTGGCCCTTTATCCAAAGTTGACGGTAAGCTATCTTTTCTGGATATTTTAGTTTTAAGGAATAAGGGTTCTTTGTCATTCGATGTATACCGCAAACCTTCTAATAAATTGAATTTTATCCCGTCTGACTCCAGCCACCCATGGAGTCAGAAGATATCCACGTTTACGTCAATGCTAGACCGTGCCTTAAATCTTCCCTTAAGTAATACTGCCTTTAAGAAAGAAATCTCCATGATTAAGAAAATTGCCACCGGGAATGGCTATGATCCCATTACTGTGACAAACCTTCTTAAGAAAAGAAAATTTATTAAGTTCACCAGGGACATTACCACCCTTCAAAAAACTAAAGATAATCAAATGACTATCTCCGTACCTTATAACCGACAGCTTGTCAAGGTCTCAGTACAGTTTTTAAAGCTCATAATATTTCCCTTTGTTTCAGCAACCCGAATCAAGCAAGATTTTTATTAGGCAATCCCAAGGATAATGTTCCCCCCACTCCAAAAGTCAGGGATTTATGAAGTTAAATGCCCTCAATGCCTAAAGGTCTACCAAGGGCAGACTTCTCGTAACGTTTCAACCCGGTTTGAAGAACATCTGCGCCACAGGAAATTCGGCAGAAGCATCCTCTCCGCCTTTGCCAAGCAATCACTGGACACAGGACACAGCATTTCCATCGAACTTTTAAAGTCAATAAATAAGAAAGGACTCCTGGATGCCTTTGAGAGTATGGCGATTCAGTCTACAAACAGCAATAAGTTACTTAATTCAGATAAAGGGCCAATCAGTAACTCTCAACTGATTCAGTGGTGGGTCGACCTAACCAACCATTGAATTTTTCAGTTAGAGTGCGTCTGTCCTTTTTTATTATTGGCCGTTTTTCTCTATAAATACCCGCTCTGTTTATGTTACAATCAGTATCTTCGGGTTTTCTCCTGGTTACTCCCTGTTTTACCTGCTGAATGATGAGAGCTTCGCCCTCGAAAAGCGCTTGCAAGATAAGGTCGTAGTTTTCCTTTTTTATTTTTGTTGTGGTCAAAGAGTCATTTATTTATTTTATCTTACCTTTCATAGTGTTTTTCATCTGTGGGAACATGAAAAAGTGTGGAGGGCCCAGATCTGATGGTTGTGATCTACGATCTGTGCGCACTTATGGCGGTACGGAGCCGGGCATTATCATAAAGAACCCAACTTCCCGTTTCATGAAACTCTAGCTTCACTCTATGAACTCTTTGCACTAGAGTGAGCCCAGATTGTCTGAACATGCGTCGCTTTAATGCGTGTCTGAACACAAATCCTTTACGCTACTATAAAAAGATCTACGTAGCTGCAGTGCAATAGGCGACTTACACAAACCGTGTCTTGACATGTTGAATTTTTGTTTACATTTTACACAGCGATCTCTGTCTGGGTATTTAATTATCACACCTTGTATTTGGAAGAGAACTTCATACAAACTTTACAATGATATAAAAAATAAATGCTTTGTAAAAGTTTTGTAAAGAAAATTTTGCACTTGCGGTAAAAAATTCTGTATCTTCACCAATAATAATCAATAATAATAATTATGCACCAGCGCCCTTTGTGAGGCAGCTGCCCATAAAATATCAGCACCTTGAGCAGCTGCTCTGCTCGATCGTATGTTGAGGTGACCTTGCTCCTCTCTACCTACTTAATGCCAGTGCATTTTCATTTTTGTAATGGCTGATGATGGTCATGATCAAAACAGAATTTGTTTTCATTAAGACCACTGTTACATATTTAGTTCAGTTCACTTACATACTTGATGCAGCATCTATGTTAACGTATCATTTATACACAACATAGAGAGTCGAGTCACATTATTATGACCACCAGCTAATATCTCGAATAACTGCCTTTAGCGGCACAGACAGCAGCTAGATGGCATGGGAGTGAGTCAATAAGATTCTGGTAGGTTTCTACTGGTAGCTGTTGCCATGCAGACTGTAAAGTATCCAGTAGCTGCTGAAGTGTACGTGGTGGTTGTTCCATAGCACGCACATGATGATCGAGTTAATCCCAAAGATTCATGATCTGGTTGAGGTCTGGGGAATTAGGGGACCAGGGTAGTACTTGGAACTCTTGGTCCTGTTCCTCAAACCACCCCCGAACAATTGCAGCCGTCGCATTGTCTTGCTGGAACGTGCCATCCCACTCTGGGAAGACAGTCGCCATGTATTGGTGTACTTGACCTGCAATTATGGATAAATAACCAAATCGGTTGAGAGTGCCTTCCACAGGTATCAGTGGGCCAAGACAATGCCATGGGAACACTCCCCACACCATGGCACTGCCCCCACCAGCCTGGATTCATCCAACGATGGTTGCATGATGCTTGTTCTCGGAGGTTTCTCGCCTCACCCGCGAGCGGCCGTCACTTCTGTAGAGCAGAAATCGTGACTCGTCGGAGAAGGCTACTTTTTCCCAGTCAGAAGTGGTCCAGTTTCTGTACTGTTGGGCAAATTGAAGCAGTTATTGGCGATGAACCTTCGTCAGCAAGGGTGCGGAGGCCCATACGTAGCAGGGTCCTCTCTAGTGTGGTTTTAGAGACATGTCTGGTAGCACCCTCGTTGGTTTGAGCGCTAAGTTGGTCCACTGTAGCTCTTTGGTTAGCTTTCACACACCTTCACAACCGACGTTCACCTCTCTCTCATCAATGGCACGTGGTGCTCCACAGTTCCCATACCGTTTATTCTGAACGGTACCATTTTCCCAGTCATGGTGCACTTTTTAACTACAGCAGCACGAGAACAGTTCACAAACTGCGCGCTTTCCGAAATACTGCCACCCTTGGCCCGAAAGCCGATTATCTTCCCCTTTTCCAGATCTGATAAATCACGTTTCTTACCCATTGCAGCAGCAATGAGCGATATGTTTTTAACATAGTGGAAACCTACCTTATATAGTCACCTAACCAATTCCCAACATGTGACATAGTTCCTCGGCTGGGCAACCCGGAAAAGACGAACGTAGGGGGTGGTCATAATAATGTGACTCGACCCTGTAATTACTGCAAACATTATCTCCTTGAATATGCAAAATTAAAATTTACATACCTTGACCGATGAATCTTTAGTGTTATCCAATAGTTCATCAGACTCAGTTTCTTTTACTTTGTTTTCGTTTTGCATTGTAACTGTTTTGTCTTGAGAAAATGAGTTATTTGCTGAAGAGATTTCGTCATCTGACATTGCTTCTAAATTAGTATCCTGCTCTTTACACGTATGAAGCAAATCTTTACCAAAAAATGCCTCCTGTAATTAAAAAAAAAAAAAAGTGAAGAGGATACATATAAATGAATTTATGCACAATGACATTCGCTATCTAGAGGTTGTCCCACAAAGGACTCCCTGATTTTAAGAGTAAAAATATCTCGGAAACAGAGATGGATAGAAGAATGAAACGAGTGGTACAAAAGTTCATATAAAATGGATATCGAAATAATTAATTCAATGACTTTATTAATTAAAGCATGGTTCACGATTAGCCACGTGGAAAGCATTACATTCATCAAACTAAGGTACAGCTACCATTAATATGCGAACACCGTTATTCCTTTGAAATAGAAAGAAGTAAGCTAATGACAGTTCTGTAATTCTCTACCTGCATATAATTTCATCCCTCCCAAATGCTCTTTAATGGGGCCAAGCAAATAATAGATGCTTGAGGCCCAAGTCAGGACTGCAAGTCGCAAATGATACTGTAAGATCATACGGCATTGTCATGAACAATAATAGCCTTTTTAGCTTAGGCTTCTCTGGTCTTTTCTTCAAATGGCTTCTCGCACAGCGTTTTTCAGCAGCATGGAGTAGTTGTTGTTGTTAAGTTCCATCAACTCAAAATCGACGTCTGGTGACTTGAGATCGTTGAGTGAAGATTCCTTAGTGCTGTTTCCATCAATAAAATTGGTAGAGACCTTACAACACAATAAAGGGAGAACAGAGTTTCCGACTAGTTTCGCCATTTACTCCCGGCTTTATCATGGATGACACACTAGAGGTTACATGCCCTTATATACAGAAATATGGTACAAAGTGATCCACGTGATTGGATAAAGAAATGACAAATAGATACAAAGTTTGTGGTTGAAAACAAAGAATACAAAGAAATAGTGAATAGAATAAAATAATTGGAAAAATGCGAAAGGCTATAGAAAGAACCAATAGCGAGTCTTGACCATAGTATAATGATAAAACAAAATAAATAAAATGGGAACAGGAAACGCTGAAACACGGACCTAAAAGAAGACTCATCCGGTTGTCTATTAAGGCAACACATAACGAAAGTAAACAAAATTAAAACTATTACAGCAGGTCGGATACAGAATTAAGGATAGAGAAAGCATCGAAGTCAGTTTGACAATTGAGGAGACGATCCGGGGAGGATCTTTTAGCAGCTTTAAAAATTTCAATGGACTCGAGGGTCGCCATCTTGAACAGGTTGTTGCAGATGTGGAGAATGGACATTACATCATCTTGAGTCTTCGGTGCATGTCCGGTACAGACTAGGTGGTTAGTGTAGCGGGTTGTTGCTGTCTTTCTTTTTGTGCGAGTTTATGTGTTCATTGAAGCGTATGGTGAAATCACGGGTCGTTAAGCCTATGTAATACTTGCCGCAGAATCCAAAATTCAACCGATATACCTCGGAACAGGAAAAAATTTCTGTGTCGCACTGGAAGGTGGGTTTAAGGTGCGAAAACAGGGGCTTGTTGAACGGAAGGAAACTTGGAAGCCAAGGGAGGAAAGGAATAAATGGCGAAATCACGTGGATTACTTTGTACCATATTTCTGTAAATAAGGGCATGTAGCCTCTAGTGTGTAATCCTTGATAAAGCCGGGAATAAATGGCAAAACTAGTCGGAAACTCTATTCTCCCTTTATTGTATTGTAAGGTCTCCACCAATTTTCTGGTGACTGTGCGGACATATGCTATCCATTCAGTTTTCTAGGGAAGAGTGATAATGCGGTGGTTTCCTGTTGCCTTCTGCATGATGAAAGGGTGATAATGAAAAGGACAAACACAAACATCCATGCCCTCGGCGGGATTCGAACCTGCGACTCACTGGTTTCGAGAGCAGAAAGACCTGCACCTTGACCCTCTCGGCCATGGAGTAGTATTGAGGCTAATTATTAATCCTTTTTCGAAGGAATAATGCAATACATACAAATAATAACCTTCATGTCCCAGAAGACAAATGAACTTTAATTGTGTTTTTGATAGGCAGAGAACCTTTCAGTAGCCATTCTATGCTGCTTTGTCTGTTTACCAGAATGAAATAATCAGCCCATACTTTGATTTTTTTTCCAAGAAACAAACCTCTTCATCTTGAAAATGATTTACCAGCCTTCACAGATTGTCACATGTGTCACTCTTTGATTAATTTTTTACGTGCAGTACTTGCACACGTTTTCCAAACAAAATCATTTTCTCAACAATACCAACAACGATATTCAACTCTGAAGGTAATTTACACAGAGACTTGCCAGTCTTCCTGTAAGAGTTGTTTAAGATGCGTAGCATGACTGAGGTAGGTCTCATGTGACCATCCGTATCTTTTGCTTCACCAAACTGATGACACAAATCAAATATTTTTATTCCCCAACTATGTTTACTATCCAATAAAACCACATTACTCGACACAAATGTTTGCTGCAGGTACTGCACGTACTCAATGGAGCAAAAGATGACTGCAGGATACCTGTAAATAAGCTGGATAACTGTCTTCCAGATGACTTTTCTTTTTCATCCGACGCCTTCTCTTTGGCTTATCAGGGGTTCCAATGGGGTCGTTACAGAGTACATTCATACTTATAGGATCTCCAGCACTACCAACCATAATTTCTTGAGGAGGATCTACAATAAAAAAAATTAAACCTAATTTTGTAAAATGTCAGAATCCACAACAATTACTCGCTTTCAGAATTCTTAGGCTAAACAGTCAATGATGTTTTGGCACTAATAAAACATCAATAGATCTACTTTTCATTTATTTTGTTTTTTTAACTCAAGCTAAATTAATTCAAAAATTGCTTACATTTGACTTCTAAATTGTCTGGAATCTTTTCAAATTCTTTAGAAAAAGTAGCTCTAATTCTTGACCGAGCAATAAAACCTCCGACACCTAGTAACAAAAATTTCAATATTAAACATCAGATATAGTAATATGAAAATTGATTAAAATACTCACAACATAAATATCTGAATAAGATTAAAAATTAACAGCAACAAAAGTTAGAAAGAGTTGCTAGCAATAAGCATGGTCCCTGGTTCGAGTCCAGGTCATGGAATTTTTCATTCTCTTTTCTATTTGTACCGTATTTTTGCGTCAATATTCCATGAGATATACAGTTTTTTACATTACGAAGAGGGGGATTTAAGTAGGTGCGCATTTTAATTTTTTTTTTTTTTACAATGACGGCGGATTCTGAACTTACCCGGCCGCTCTGGCTGCTACGATAGAATATACTAAGCAAACTTGGCACCAGATCATATCGATAGAGTTTATACAGTGCTTGCAGTGCTTGATTGGTAAAAAAGACCTGACCTAACAAATCAGAACAGAATGCAACTTTGTCAGATCGAAGCAGTTTTGAAGTTGCTTTTGTATTAGTTTTTGGTGATGGGAAATAAAATGCCGTTATTTCAGTAAATTATCATGAGTTTAGTTTACAGGGAATACATGAGTGCGGGGCTTATAATTTTTTATTTATTTATTTATTTTTACAAAAAAGAAGCACCGAGTTTCGTCCCCTGTAACGATTCTGTCGAGAAAACTCTCTCCTTCCTGTTCATAGCGAGTCAAATGTTACCGGGACACAGCCATTCGAACTCCACGTTGCAGGGACGAAGCGATCACTCGCAGAGCTTCGAAGCGCGAGCTATCGTTCTTTCTCACGTGCTGCAACACTTGCAACCTATTCTTCAATTTGCACGTGGGGTTTCGCAACCATTGTAAACAAAAACTTACGATCCTACGCGTCGTCTTTTGTTTTTTCCAACACAAATTTTCGTTTTCATTTGTACGATCCTTATATATTAATAAATTGAACGGTATTTTACATTGACCATCTCTACAACTTATGCTAACTTGCTCTGTCACAACAAAAAACGTTTGCTATTTATCTCTCACACACACAGTGCAACCACACATTAAAAGAAAATTCCAGATTTTATTGCTTTACTTCTACATTTCCACTGATATAAGTACGTAAAACCTGTTGCTACTACTTTTATACTCAGGGCCATAAACCTGAAAGCTGTAAGCAGAAAAAGTTGACAGGGGTGTTTGCCAGGTTTTTATGACAAAAAGAGTTTGCAAAAGATATGATACTATTACAAAATTCTGGTTGCTGACGTCTCCTGAACTTGAAGAACAGGGAAGAAACCTGCTTTTGATTTTCAAAGATGAACTGCTGTATGTGATGAACATGTTCGTCTGAAATCTCACATAACTGATTGCAGCATCGGGACTATAAACGCCTTAGCATTTTGCAAGTTTATCCAAACTGCATGCCAGTGAAGAATCCTCGGCTGAGAAGTCTTTTTCTTCTATGAAAAAAATTAAGGATCATTTAAGATCTATGATGCAGCAAAATAGGCTGAATGCTCTTGCACTTATTTGGATTGAAGCAGATTTAACAGGATCTGTCAACTTCTATGAAACAATAGAAGCATTTTCATGGACAAAAGCATGAAGGGAGAAGTTCTAATAGGTATTTAAGACATTTGAAGAAATTCAATGGAAAGTTTTTTTGTAGGTGTTAATGTTGAAACTTATAAACAAACGTTTTGATGGTGGATGGTGGGCAGAACTGTGTGCTTTGGCCTAGGGCGTAAAAATGTGTAAATCCGCCTGTGTGAAATTTGTGGATAACAGCAAACCTTATAATCCAGACATTATTCCTGGCGACACATGATCTATCTGGTACCATCATTGTAGATGACCAAACAATAGGGATAAAGAGCTTTCCACCTCTTCATCCTTACTTTTTTCCACACAGCGGCTGGTTCAAATACCAAAAGAGGAAGAAGTCACTAGATGCCATATCGAGAGAATTTCGCAGCTGAGGTAATACAACCTGTGACAATAAAGTTCGGTGAATGATGGCATATCGAGAGTGGATTGCTCGCTTACATGAAACAGCAGTTACTATCCTTCAAAGTAATCCCCGTCGATGGTAATGCACTTCTGGGAACGCCTGTACAAGTCCTGGAAACTTCGTGGCGTAGTCGTTTTTAGGGATAGCCTTCAGTTGGGTCGTAACATTACATTGGATGTCTGACCACTTCGGGGGGGCATCTTCTACGGTGTTCTGGCCTCCTCGGAACCGTTTAAACCACTCATAAACACACTTCAAAGTAATAGCACTTTCTTTGTAAACTGTTGTCATCATTTCATGAGTCTCTTTCGTTCGCTGATCCATTTTGGGTTTCGACTGCGCATACTACGCCTTCTCTCTTCAATGTCCTGTTTAAACACAATAAACACACTCGCAGCGCTGATTCTCTCAAATTTGTTTAAACATGTCTCGACCTGTCTGGGGCAGGATACGACGATGGTGCACTCTTACGACTGTTAGCAGTTTGACGTCATTCACCGAACTTTATTGTCACAGGTTGTATTTCACAGCCCACAGTGGCGAATGAATGGGCATTTTGTCATGAACACCTTTCAACAGTATTTCTCTTCTCTTCTTTTTGATCTGTTCAAGCAATTTTTTCAGGAGACCTTTCTTTGCACAATCTATGAGGATGACTTAAAAAAAAAAACATTCAGAATGACCTTCCCTGATGATGACTGCATTGAAGTCTCTTTAGCCAGACTATAATAACCACTAACATAAAATTTCTGTCTAACCCAAAAAGACGTTTACATGCAAAAGAAACTCTTATATGGCAGTGAGTACATGCCAGGATATTCACAGTTCTTCTTCCCAAAGTACAAACTTTATGAACATTTAGTAAAAATAAAACTGCTTGAAAACCTCAAAGTTTTACCTAATTTTTGCAGATTTCTCTGACGTTTTTTCTTTTCTCCAGGTATTTCATCAGTTTTGGAGCCATCTTTCATCTGTTCTTCATCGGTAATATCAAGCTTCTCACATTCAATGGATGGTTCCATGAGGACATCTTCAAAAAAAAAGAATTAAAAAGAAAATAAAAAGGCAACGTTATTATAAACATTTATTCCAACATATGCGGGTACACGTGCAAAGAAGCTCGTCGTGATTTTTTGCAAAGAAATATTAATAAAATCACTTTACCTGGAACTGTTATTTTTGGGTCCTCGTCTTCTGCAGAAGCACAGTCTTGTTTTATGTCTCCTTGCTTTAAAAGAGTAGTTTGCAATTTTGATTTACGCATTCGAGTCTTTTTCGGTTGTTCAATGGTAAGGCTTTTAATTTGATGCATTCCACTCTCAGATAAGCAAACACCGTCCAAGAAAAAATTACTTTGTGGTTTCGGCGGAGGTTCTAAATCAATACATTAGAAACAAGGGCAGTTGTTATAAAATTTTAAAAACACAAATGTAATGATACCATTTCCCCTTTTCTCAGCTCTCCTCTATTATTATGCCCAAGTCAAATTCAAAAATACAAGGCTCACTTAAGGCAAACTATCTTTTTGATGCAAATGTGTTGTTATACAAACATTTCATAATATACATATGAAAATATACAATGTCTGTTAATCAGAAAATATTATAGACAAGGGAGAAGAGTAAAAATCAAAATTCACTGCTGGAGATTACAGAGTACGATCTGCAACAGCTTCTATGAGTTGTCCGTGACATTCCCTCGGATTTTGAACACAAAGCACTGCTATTTTTGGTTCCCACCGAAACATTTTTCCCTCTTATATCATTGGTTCTAGTCGACACATCACCAATCTAAACAACAGTTGAAAACCAACTGACTTTCGCGGATCCCTTTCTCTTCCGTCCTTGAACTTCTACACCATCTAGCAGCAGCAATAAGTACCATACATCTCAATGTCATTGCTGCATATCGAAAAATGTGGATCGCGATCTGGGATTCCACTGAAAAAAAAATAGTTGCCATGAATTTGTAAGTGACCCTCATATATTCTTCACAAAAAATTTTAACAGAGAAATTCTCAGCATTATGTTACTATTGGCTAAGGTATTTTTTAATTTTTATTACACATTCATCATGACTAATCTTGTTTAGCGGAATAAAGAATATACAACAGGTTGTACTGCACTAAAATAATAAACAATAAAAGGACTAAAATAATTCGGCCTTAGTTTGCATGAGATGTAAACAAAAGCACGTGGTGACATAAGATTCCACTGGCTGATTGAGCCTTGCAAACATCCATGTTCCAGGGCGCACATGAAACTGTAGTTCACAAAAGAAAACGGGAAAACTGACTTAAAACTATAACAATCAGTTCTGAAAATAACTAAAAACATTAAATAGTATAATAAAATAATTAAAAAACATAACTAGAATATTAAATAATATTTACTTTTTATAATACGTAGTAATGATTTTTTTTAACTTTTATTTTTTTCCCCCTGCGTATTATACCCCAAAAATTAAGGTACACATAAATTAATCAATTTTTAAAGAAATAACAATATAACCCTGTTAATACATGTTTCAAGGGACCAAGCAAAAACTACATATTATCCAGGATTTCATATTATCCGGTATTGAGAAACTGCCTCACAAACTGGTCAACTTTTTGTTTCAAGATGTCGCCATTGACTGGAATACCGTTTTCGTTATCTTTGTACGTGCCTATACACGTACAAAAATAGTTAATGAAAGGTCAAATCTTAATAAACTTACAGGAAAAGGAAAAACTTATTTGCTTAAACCACGTTAATCAAGCCTCCTCCAAATCCTCATGCGTCGCTGGCGGCATTCCCTTCATTTTTAAAGACCCACCGTATACCACTTGCTGACTAATTTTATCTTCATTTTTAAGAATCAATGACAGCGTTGTATAAGGTATGTTAGATGCCTTACATAATATAAAATGTCTAATTTCTGGTCCAGCATTGTCTATACACATGGAGAACAAATCAAAATTCGAAAATCAAAATCCGCGGCTATGGAAGAACACGTGAGTCATTGTTGATGTCCGATGGAACCAATCGGAATTCGCGGAACATCATCGAATATCGCATCACTAAAAAAAAAAAAAAATTATAAACACTTTGCAAATAATTTAAGTTCCTGGGGGAGGCCGTAATTTTCAGTGAAGTTAAGCAACACCGGGCACAGCTAGTCACTGGATGGGTGACTCATCAGTGACATTAGGATCTTCACCCCCCCCCCCCCCTGGCTGCTGTGACCATCATACAGCAGTTGTTAATCCTAGTCCATCCAGAGACCCAACTCGTCAGCCTCAGGCCATACAGGCTCTGGATGGACGCATTGGATTACAATGAATTAAAATAAAAAATAAAAAAAATAAAAAATTTCTTAATTTTTTGAGCCAAAAATTACGTATTATTATCCGGGATCACTGAAAAAAAAAATACGTATTAACAGGCTGAATTTTACATAGAAAGTCCTTTCAAGGGGAAGGGACCGAAGGAAAATCACGTATTAAGCAGGATTACGTATCAAGCGGCCACGTATTAACGGGGTTATATTGTACATTAAAAAAAAATAGAAATGGGAAAATTCGAAAACTCTCGTGACAAACAACGGTGCAGAAAATCACCAATATGGGATTCAGGGATTAAAGAGATTAAGTCGTCTTCTCCATGATCAAGATTATATACTTTGTGCAGGAAAGAAAACATGTGTCTCGTCTACATTTGATAAGAAGACAAAAGAATAAATAAATTCAGATTTCTTCTTCAGGTAATTAATTGAAAAATAAACGATATTTATAAAATTCGAAAAGCAAATAAAGATGATTAATAAAACCCATTCCGTGAAAAATTGAATACAGTAAATGAAGTTTATTTGTCTTGGGGCCCAAACACTTTTATTTAAGATTTATTCTGCACATAATTTATTGAAAAATAGAATAAATTATTTGAAAAGCAAATGAAGACCGTTCATACACATTGAATAAATAAATTGAACAAATTGAATAAATATCAATACTCCCACAATCAAAATATCCACAAAAGAAATCGTCATATACCATTGTTTCAACAATCATTCATTTTTAATTTTTTTAAAAAGCTCTTAATGCGACATCTGAGATGATCTTATGATGGAAGCAAAAATATAAAAAAACTCAACGTTCCTGCTATTTTACTTTGGCCATCTTTATTTAATTCAATGTACCGTATTTTCGCAAATATACCCCGCAAGTTATACATTTTTTTTTTACATCCACAGGAGGAGGGTGTGGGGTATCCACAGGGGCGGGGTTTCCAAAATGTTTTTTACATGAATGACAAACGATTCAGCTCTGCCGAATTTTTTGATCGTAAAGCACATCAAAAAATGACAACACAACAGTATTATTGAAAAATTTATTCTTTAGATTAATTTATTACATGATTATTGCATAAGATTAATAGCATTAAGGTAAGAAAAATTAAGGATCATCATCATTATGCGAAGAGCTAAACCCGTCAAAGTCTGAATTATAGAACAGCTCTTCGCACGTTCCTGTCAGGTCTTCAGCCAAATCCTGATCCATTTGTGACTCTACAGGTCTTACAATTCCTGCTTTTATGAATCCGTTAATGATATTTCTGGTTTAACCTTCTCCCATGCCATGGGAACCCATCGGCATACCTCTGCAAATGTTGCTTGGCGTTGACATCCTGCCGGCGTGTATGTATGTATTCCAGTACAAATCCAATTCTCCTACTCGCTCCTCAAACAAACTTTGAAAGGGTGGTTTACGCTTATATCCAAGGGTTGCAGGACACGGGTCAATCCTCCTGGAATAAGGGCAACATGCGTCCCTGTCCCGTTTAAGGACCTCTTCATTTCAGACAATTTATGAGTTGCCATGGCGTCCATGACAAGGAGGGGTAGCCAGTGGTGCGGGATATATTCGCGAAAATATGGTATTTCTTGTTTGATAATTATTTAATATATAATTTACATTAAATAACATGTCATGATTTTCATAAATTAATGTCTATCTTTTATAGTCACCATCAGATTCAACTAACACCTCCAAGCGAGAAAATTTAGCACTATGCAGTGAGGCAGACTGCAGCAGCTCCCATAGACTCAACATTGAAAGGCCGTGTAAAACCAGCATTTTTTTACTTATCTCGCTTTAAAACTGTTTGTTTTGTATTCGTGAAAATTTCCTTTCATTTCCAGAGATATTCAGATAGCGAATCAAACAGAAAAAGGTTAGCAAAATTACCTGTTTTACAAGATAAAAGATTTGCTGTGGGTCCGATTTAGTCACTAGATGCATAAGATGTATAGGAATTAGCGCCTACGGGTGTTATTGTTTTTATCGCTATTACATAAGGTAATGTATAGGAATTATCTTTATATACCTTGACTATTAAAGTTACTCCCCCATCGAACTCTTGTTTGATGATTCGATTGCCTTCGTACGACGAGTTGTACGATTACATATAGTACGTACGGTTTGAACTCCCCCTATATTCCTGTGAGAGACCCATTTCCTTGCAACTTTCTACCGTGTTTAGTCAGTGTATCTCGGAAATTGTTGCACTGAAATGGTAGGAGTATTTGTGCGAATACTTCTTTTTAGTAGATAGTATTAGTACTTTCATTAGACGCTTCAGTAGCCTTCATACGTTCACCTACTTTTTAAGAATCCTGCGTTGAGTGCGACTTCTGCCACATTCAGTGATGAATTCATTTATCCATTTACTTAAATCAAATTACATACATTATAGATGCTTGTAATACACCTTTATTCAGTACCGGTGAAGCTTCTTGATAATCCAGTATATATTTAAAATGCCAAGGGTTTTTTTCCCAGTTTCAACTTCACCATCCATTCCAAACAGAGGGCTTTGTTTCGAGGAAATTTATGAAAGCAAATTTTTTTCTCGACCATAAGCGCCAGAACATACTGGCACACAACAATATCGTACCATTTTCTGTTAAAAATAGCAGTTTGCTTTTGCTACAGCAGGATTTGCTGGTTAACGTTCAGTATATTTCTACCAGTTTCATTTTTCCCACCAAGCGTTCCTAGAGCTGGCTGGCTAACTGCCTCACTGCACCGCCATTAAAGCTGAAACGACAGTAGCGCCACTCGACTATGATGGTAGTTGTCGGTGACCATAAAGTTTGTACAAAACATGTTTGTGTTTTTTTGATTAAATCATGTATCAGATGATTTTCTTAAATTATTTTTCCTGTATAATGCTTATAAAACAAATATTTTATATAAATATTTTTCTCGCTAGCTTTTCATTAAAATAAGATACTTTTTTTTTTTTTTTATTAAATAGTAAAAAGCCCTAAAGGTTTCAACTGAATCTCTTGAAAGCATCAGAGATTACTGGATTAAAGGATAGAAAATTAGGAATTCATCTACCCTTTCCAAGCCGCAAGTATCAGGGAGAAGTTAAAGCGATTCTGGCAATCACAGAAGCCTGCACAGGAATACGTGATTATGTTTTGTTTACATCTTGCGCAAACTAAGGCTGGATAGACTATAAAATAAAGAATTTTGCATCATACGGCCCAGTTGATGATGTAACATCAAACGCATTGGCATTTAAATACGGTATTTTATCTTGGGTATTATTATTGGCGACCCAACCAGAAGTGGCCCACATCTGGCAGTAAAAAAATCAATCACTCGAAAACAGGATAAATAATGGCTGTCCATACAATCAACCTGTAAACCATACATGAACATTACACTGTATTAATAAAATACATTTATTAAATATTTTTTGAAAAGCGCATGCCTTATCTATAAAGTATTTATAGCCTTTTTTACATATTTTTCATAACCGTAAATGCGTTTAATACTTAATATTATATTTCATATGGTCATTCATGCATGGAGCTTGACATTTCCTTCCTTGCTCTTAAGATGTCTCCTGGAGACATGCACAAACACCTTCGGGTTTATTGTCCGGTAGAGTTGGTTGGCACAAAATGGCTTGCTGCTCGTGGCCATCACTACTGTTTTCCTCTAGTAAGTCATTCCTTAGTAATAATAGCATGACATGCCGAGATAAGAAATACTTACTTACAATAGTGTTATCCATCCATCCGATACAGGAAAAAACGTGATACATATCTAAGGAGGCAACCTTTTGCCAATCAGTGGATGTCCAATATCGAAACTGCCATGCAAATTCCAGCCTCTTCTTCCGATAAGCAAAGATGGTGTCACCATCCATCTGCTACAGAGCCCCATATGCAGCAACGTTCGTTCTGGACACACATGCAGTAGCCTCCTGCACAGGCGTATCTAAAGGCGGCCAAAGTGTGCAAAATACACAGGCGCAACGAATTAGGGGCGCTAAAAAGCTAGCTACGCCACTGGCCCCTGTTCATTTGGGCACTAAGTTGTTCCACTGTACAACGTCGATTCGCCTGAACTCACCGCCACAGCCACTGTTCCCCTCTTTCATCTATGGCTTGTGGAGCACCACAATTTACACGTCGTGTATTTTCCATAGTGAGGAAAGCATTCTAGTCTGGAGTTTTTCTCCTCCCTGCAAAAGGATTATCCTGTGTGGTCATTCATGCATGTAGTCAAGGTGAGTGGTCATCCATTCTGTCTGCCTTGGCTATTATATTTTTTTAATTTTAATAATTTAATATTACATTTAGCGTTAATACTGAACAGTAAAAGTTGGGAAATTGGTTTTCCTGTAATATTTCTTACCTTGTAATTTTTATTATTTTATGCGGTACTCTGAGACATAATTCCCATATTGTTGAGGCACAATTCCATAGTTCATATATTCTTAATGTTACATTTAAATGTTGCCCTAGACGATCAATAATATTGATGCTCTATATTGAAGCGCGCATCAATATGCTTCAAAACACATCAATATTCTCACCAATACTCATTCTGGGTAAAATGAGTTTCATACTTTCGATATATTTATATTCCTTGTTGAAGTTGGTGCGTAAAAAGAATTAACATTCTCTTTTTAATTGTTCAACCGTAAATTCTGGTTTACATTGTTTTAATGCATCAACAATTTTTTGCATTGCAATTGCTTTTTTGTTTTGGTTATAATAATCTTTTGACTTCACACACCACAATTCTGGATAATCACGATATGCAGCTACAAGCAGGGTTGTGAAATCCCGATCCTGAGCATAACCCTGATCACTAGAAGGGAAGCTTGGTGGGTCAGCCATGTTCTCATTTCGCGGTCTCACAAGCAACTGATATTGAAAGAAATATTGACAATAAACCTCCTAGACTTTCAACATTGATAAGACATTTTCTTCAATATTGACAGAAAATATAATTTTCTATCAATATCCGTCAAATACACCCCTAGACGATCAATATTTCCACCAATATTGAAGCGAATATTGACAATATTGTTGATCATCTAGGGGCTACTTAATGTTAATAAAGTTTCAATAATTTATTAGTTAGCAGAAGAATGGAGGTACTTATTGGTTTAACAATGTCCATCCGTCCGTCTGTCCGTCCCCTTCATAAATTCGGAACGTAGCTTTCTATGGGCACGTGCATCTTCGATATTTAGTCTGCTTTAGATTGGCCCAATGGGGTCGGAGTTTCGGGGGTGGGAATTAGAGGGGACCAAAAGGTCTACGTATATTAAGAAGTGAAATTCGGTATGCAGATTATTCTAGGCAAGATCTACTTTACTATGAAGTTTGGGCCAAATTGTCCCAATAGTGGGGGTGGCAGTCATTTGGTCTTTAGAACTATGGCAACATATGGAAATGATGAGAAACAAAAGATACAGCTCTTTTACATTTTCTAAATACTATAATTGAGAAAATCAATTTTTCAACTAAAAAAAGGGGGGGCCCCCCCTTAAAAGTGCAGATAAAATGGTAAGAATAGATAATCTCAGGGCTTCCGCTACTTTCCTATACCTTCCACGGGAGGATTAATTTCTTGTTTCTAATTTTAATAATTTAATAATTTAACATTACATTTAGCATTAATATTGAAAAATGGTAAAAATTGAAAAATTGCGTTTTTCTGTAATGTTTTTGCCTTGTAATATTTATTATTTCATGCCATGCTTCGAGGCATCACTCCCATATTTTTAGGCATAATTCCATATTTCATATATTCCAATCAAATTTCAAGTATTCATTTCACGGCATGGAATAATGTTTGGCTCTGAGAAATTTTTCGCCCTCAAAAACACATCGGACTTTTCACAGCCAAGAAGCTTAGTCCATCCATTTCTCGCCGAAAAAATAAAAAAAAAAATGCCCGTTTTAGAGGTGTATTTTGCAAGTAAACAAGAACTTTTTACATTGAAATACTATGGCAGCTATTTTATTACCTGTTTTCGAAGTCGACAATGACGTCATCTGTTGGTCGGATGGTTCGCGAATAGTGTGACCTTTGCTTTCTTTCACCTTCTTTACTGAAGTTTTGTAAAACAACAAATTATTCATCAATAATTTAAAATGTACAGGATGATTCATAAGTCCCCCCAGGGTTTAGTAGGTCGATAGAAGAGTAACCATGACAGACATAACAGAAACAGCTCATATCCAGCAGATAAAAAATCTCATATACTTTGCATTCACAATAGGGCATTGTGGCATACCTGTAGCTTTAGCCACTGGAGGACAGTCATAACCGAAAACCATGTCATTCATTTATGAACACAAAGCTCCTCTTTTTCTGTGGCCTCCATGGTCACCCCAAGTGATTTTTATTTATGGGGTTACATCGAAGTTCATGCATTCCTAGCCCAGATGCAAGAAGAACTTGAATACAGAGGGTTGCCCCAGTTAAGCTCAGTTGAATTTGGGTGTCATTTTTTTACAATGAAAATCCCTTCCTCCACCATCTATTGTGCTGTATGTGATGGCCCCAGTTACAGACTATTGCCCTGCATCACAGTTTCCATTGCAGAAGGCTATGGTGTAGCACCGGACGTGGAATGTTAGCCCACACCTCCTGACGACACACTTTCCAAAGGCTTTCAACAGTGGTGGGGCGCCTGGAAACAAGACCTCGTTTTAAGAGACCAAAGCCACAGAAATCCACTGGTGAGGCATCCGGTGACTTCACAGGGACAGCACTAAAAGGTATGACCGAAATAAAATAAAATAAAAGGGACTAAAAGGCGTTGGAGAACCTCTGATGTGCCCTTCTCTCAATGCGTGTCCTCTTGCTTTATGACGCCGTTCTAATGCTAGGTTGTTGTGGATGATGCGCCAAACGGTGCCTTTGGATGTCCCTACATGCCTGGCAATGCTCCTTTGGGTTTGGGGGTTTTCTTTGGTGACTGCTGCCTTGACACATTTTATGGTAGCTGAGGTGCGACTGGGCTGCACTCGCTTCCATGTCAGTTTTTTGACGCTTGGGCTTCAGATGGGAACCCATTTTTGTGTAGTTGGATAATACGACTCACACACGACTTGCTGATGGTCAGACCCTTTTTTTTTTTTTTTTTACATGCTTCCACTATCATTGATTGACTGTACTTGGCATCGGAAAGTCAAATGATGTACCCTTGCCATAAATCCGCAATTTTAGACACCATTCTTGAATATATTAAAATTCTGCTTATGTATTCATACACTCAAACCGCAAACGTACACAGAAAACTTCGAACAAAGAATTAAACCGAGGAAAAGAGTTCTTCGAGTGAGACCAAGCATTGCTGAAACTTGAAAGCTGATTCACGACAATGCAGCACCTTATCATACAGCACTCTCTGTCACACAATTTCTGGCCCAAAAAGGCATTTCAGTGTGAAGGTGATAAGGTTGATTTGTAAATAAGAATTAAATGAAGATTTTACTAGAACAAGTCTCATTACTTTTTAAACAGACCTCGTATAAAACTTGAGAGCTCCTCTATTAGTTGATATGAGCTCCAACCTAAGCTATTTTGTTTCTCCCCATGTCCACTCCTTCACTATCACTTTTTCAGTGTTTCTTTAATCATTTTTAAAATTTGATTAAGATACCGCTATGCCTGTCATGTTAACTGTTCTATCAACTTTTGAAACCCCGGAGGGACTTAAGAATCACACTGAATTTGTAACAATAAAATTTTATCAAAGCATCACGAACTTGATGGCTAGTAACTTGATGCAATATTCTTTTGTAACAGAAAATGCAATTAATTCGTTCCTTCAACAAGTAATTTAGTACTTACCAGGTACGCTTTTATGAGGGGGTGTAGATGGTCTCGGAATTTCTACTGGTTTCGGCTGCGGAATTGGTGGAATAAGATGAGGTGGTAACTGATCTTTCGGCCGACAAAGAATGCAATGATAACCATAATCAGCTGCTTTTTCGGCATCTTCTTCTGAATTTACTTGATCACAAGTTGCATGTAACCACCTAAATAAAGAGTTATTTATCAAATAAAGAGAAAGGATCTACAGCAAAACCTGTCAATTTTTATCATTAGGAAATTTTACAATATTAACTTCATTCTGCAAGGCATCACATCAATATTTCTTCATGTACCTTTACTTTCTGAAGAAGAGTACCAAAGAAGTACCAAAAAAAACCATTAAAGGATTATTATTGAAAATTTAAAATTTTGCTTGCAGGAATTTTTCAGCATCTTAAGTAAACTTTAATCTCCTGTAAAACACGAGTGATGGTCTTTTGATGTTATGGAAATGGAAGTCTCTTCCTAAAAACTCTCAGATGAAACTATACAATGAACATTCCAAATACTGAATATTTTCAGTAACCACAGGAGGCCTGTGATGATGTTTACAAGGGGATATCAGCAAGCAACATCATTTATTTTTTAAAGGAGGAAATATAGTCCCTTTTTTAAAAGTTAACATAGCCAAAAGGAAGGCCGAGTACATGCACTGACAATGCATAACAAGAATTACCGTAAATCTTCTACTATAACGCGACCTCTTGTATAACGCGACTCCACTTTTTCGGCCCAAAAAATCGGCAAAAATCCTATCCTCTTGTATAATGCGACCCCCATTTTTGACTCGCGAGAAATAAAAATGTACAAACTTATACAGAAAAAAAATCTTTATTTTTAAATAGTCTGGATATTTAATATTCAAAAACCTTCAAAATCTGATTCACATGCATTTTTACACCAAAATTCAATTTAATTTTGGAACATTTGCCCCATAATCAAGCAACAGAAAGCAACTTCGACAAAAGCAACTGCCTCAACTTCATCGAGGCAGTTTGGAAGTTTATAGCCCTACATTGATATGGAAAGCTTTCTCACTTGCACATCGACAAAAAAACACAACAGTACATCAATTTTCTTAATAAAATCTTTATTCAGTTAATATTTTCACTACATAAGCTTGCTTGTAGGCTTTGGTTCGAGGCAGTTTGGAAGTAGGCTTATTTAGAAGTATCAATGTTTGGGAGAAGTTATTATCGATGTTGTTACGATGTTGTTATTATCGACGATCGGCCGCAGTCGTCAGAGGGCTGATTTTTATCCTCTAGTATAACGCGACCCAGCAAATTTAGATGCTTTTTTAGGCCAAAAAAATTCGCGTTATAGTAGAAGATTTACGGTATTCCAGCACAAGCACACTATGTGCTACTAATTGTTTTACCAATAAGCAGCATTCTGGGTGGCCTGCTTCAGCAGTAACACCAGCCATTATCGAGGACATTAACAACACAATCAGAGAAAGCAAGTGAAATGTTTCACATATCCTGGATCTGTATGGATCTGATTGGGTATGGTTCATGAGAAGCTTGGATACCACAAAATCTGTTCACATTAGATTACAAAAAGTCTGGCACTAGAAGAGATTGGCATCAGAATGCCATGCAGTCTGCAACATCTGCAGTGTACAACCAGGAGGAAAATGTGTTTCTGAGCTGAGTCTTCAGTCTTGCACTTCAAGGTGTGGAAAATCCACATTCTCTGGTTCGCAAAAAATTCAAAGTTTCTGCTTCAGCTCAGAAGATTATGCTTACAGAATTTTGGAATATGCTAGGCATCTTACTGGCAGAGTTCCTGCCTCGTGGGTCAACTGTCAATGCCGCTACCTATTGTGAAATGTTGACTAAACTGCAGCATGGTATTCGGGATAAGCAACCAGAAAGAGGAAACGATGTTCAACTTTATCATGGCAACGCAAGCCCGCATATGGCCAAAGGTTCATCAGAGGTTCATAAAGCAAAACTGGTCCATTTCGGTTAGGAGGTTCTGGATCACCCAGCCTATAGTCCGAAGTTAGCACCCTCAGACTACCACCTCTTTGATCCCATGAGAGATTTCTGGGTGGTCAGGGGTTTGAG
This sequence comes from Rhysida immarginata, assembly GCA_023313115.1. NCBI lineage: Eukaryota > Metazoa > Arthropoda > Chilopoda > Scolopendromorpha > Scolopendridae > Rhysida > Rhysida immarginata. The sequence goes on along the minus strand of JAHWFO010111979.1, from coordinate 309,956 downwards.
GCTGATGAGGAACTCAAATCTGCCGTGCGGTATTGGCTGTATTCACATCCAACTAACTTCTTTGAGCGGGGTATTCTAAATGCCTAAACCGTCAAGGTGCCTAAGTGGAAAAGTAGATAAAGACATGTAGTTTCAGCTGCACTTAATTGTTTACCTGTACATTTAGTAATTTCCTTCGAAAAAAATAGATGGCATTACTTTCTGATATGTATTATGTATTATATTTCCATTACTCCGTAGTAATTTCAGAATTCTTATGTCTTGTTTCCATTTTAGTTCATTATGAATACTGCAAAACTGGAAAACATTGTACATAAATATTTCTCTTCTTAAAACTGGATATCATGGAGAACTCTTCTTAAAATAAATGATTCTTAAAAACGTATGCACAATGAATACTTAAAATTCATTAAGAAAGTTTTATTGAGGCACTGTGACAAATACGAATGTGAAATGCTAATCAAATAAAACATTATTTTATAAAATAAATTCATCACCTGTCACACTGGATGCATTGAATAATTAGATCATCTTCTTGGTAATCAATATGACAAACTGGGCACGTTATCTGACTAGCACAAGGTCCGCATTGGGTGTAATTATTTTGCCATTGTGATCCATAGCCTGGACTAGTTGAACCACACTGAACACATACGACACACCTATTAGAAAAAAAAGATAAAAAGGGTTTAAAAAAAAATCTATTAATTAAATTAATCAATATCAAATTATATGAATTCAAAATTAGACTAAATTAAGGAGTAAGAACAGCACAGGAAAATTCCAAAATCTGATAGAGAACGAGGAATCATCAAAACGACGGTCTCAACACTCTAACAAATCGCCTGTCATAGAATACAGAGAGATCCATATAAGAGTAAATATACAGGGTGGGTCACGGAAAAGTAGCCTGCCTATAACACTCAGAGAAGGGCATAGTCACTTGCTCTCTGTCTATCGAATGTCTGCCTCTCCGGCGATGTGGCATCGCCCTGTGTGCAGTACTCAAACTTAATTTAGCCTCCCTGTACAGTTTTAAAATCAATTCACTCTGTCGTTCATCTTATCATACACAGGCAGGCTACTTTTCCATGACTCACCCTGCATTTTTTTTTTAATGAACATTCATAGTTTACAATCCTCTATCATCTGTAGAATTTTGACTCCTAAAGTTTGAGGCTCAAGTGTTTTTTTCCAAAAAATACAAATTTTTCAGTTCTCTTGCAACTACATCTATCCTCTTTTATCACTGATCGGATTATCACGATACACTTGATTGTAACCCTTGTCATGCTTTGCACGGATTGATCCGTGTTATCACGGATCGGCGAACGGTAGCAATAGTAACAGCGACCAGCACAGCTAGTGATACCTAATAACCATAACAGAAGGAAGCAAGCCAAAGCTCCTGAAGCTAGACCCAGTGAGCAGGAGCTGGTTAAGCAGCCCGAAAGTGGCATAGTGACAGGGAGGCAGGGTCATGATAATATGATATATGAGAGACTCTGGGCGGCAGTCATGATATTTTTGGTGGGGGATGGGGAGCCGCGACGACACTATATGATAATAAGGGGTGTAAAAGTGAATACAATACCCCAAATGCCATTTACCCTTCCTACGCCACTGCGTACTTTTCACAGTGATTTTTATTATTACTGATCATTTCTTGCATGTATTTCGTATAAAATTTTACTGACATATTAAATTAATATTAACTTATTACATATATTATACGTCTTTAGTGGTAATATTTTGGGTAAGTTGGAAGGCAGCTTGGGAGTCTTTGGACAAAATCCTATTATTCCCATAGGTTCTATTATTCATTTATCACCGTTTTGCTTATCACGGTGTTTTTTTGGAACCAACCCTTCGTGATAAACGAGGATAGGTGTATTTTATGATTTTATCTTAGGAAAGGAAAAAAAAAAAAAAAAAAAAACCCATCAAAAACATTCAACAGTTAACTTTAACGATTATAAAATCCTTAAACAATACCATTTGCATTTCCAATTTCCTTGAGGAACTTGTTCTAAAGGAGGATCCAAGCAATAAATGTGATAACTAATATCGCAATCATCACAAAGAAGCAAGCGACCTTCGTCGTGTGGTTGACCGCATCCTTCACATACAGTGCAATCCAAGCATCGCCATCCTTTACTTAGTACAACTTTGGTGACCTACATTAATTAAAAAATAAAAAAAAAGAAAAAAGAAAAGAAAAAAACAACAAACATAGACACAATTCAACTTACCTAACAAGAACAGCAAGTTAAACATTAGCCAAAAATTAAGTTAAAAGTTAACCAAAATATTAATCTTGCCTCGTCTTTGATATTTGAGCTAACTATTAACTGTATAATACCTATGATTCAGACTAAGGCACATTAAATATGAGTTTATCTTTTCTTTTTTGGAAATTAGTGTGTTCATATGAATTATCCTTGTCTAATTGTTATTATCGTGAATATCTCTTGCTAAAAAGTAGAAGGGTATATGCTTTGAGAGAACTAGTTTTCTTCCATATTTCAGAACGCCATTATTTTAAACCTTTAAATTACAGGTTGAAATGCTTTAAAATATCTTTTATTTTATAGAATAATATTAAGAACTCACTTTTATGGAAACACAGTAGGGATGATAGCATTGTCCACACTGAGAGCATGCTATTAATCTTCCTTCTTCTCCTAATCCATAGCTTCCACACATGACACACAAATCCTAAAACATTTAATAACAAGATTTGTTTAAAAAAAAATGGCATAATTTACATCTAAAATTCACATTCCACTTCAGTAAACTAATTTCTTTACCTGTGACAGCACATACTCATCCTTGGCCGAGCACAGGACTAATTTATTTTCTATACCAGGTTCATCATCAGTTTTATTCTGAATTGATTCGACGTTCATTCCAGGCTGTTAAAAAAAAAAAAAAAATTTAGCTTTTCCTAAGATTTTGAAAGGAGGAGAAAACGTAATATGATACATGTATCTGGATTATGTATTCTATATTTACACTACATTATCAAAGTCATCAAACATTTAGAACATAAACAATCACTCATTATTATTGAGATGGTCTACAACTCCAACATCCATATTAACCACCAAGGATTAACATTCGAATCAGCTTTGAGTGATAGTTTTCGTATTCACCATGACAAACATCTCAGGATTAAGTATAGCACTTGATTCACCGTTTGGTTCGAGGTTGTCCCAGGATTACCCATCGAATCGAGAATTAACGCTTGTGCAGCTAGTTGAAACTAGTAGAAACAAGATGGACGACTTTACCAACACTTACAACGATTTATTATTTCTTCAAGTAACTGACTGGTTTAAGAACAATCAACCTCGACAAATATTTTCATTTAGAAAGGATGGCATACAGTCACTACAAGCAAAAGAATAAAGTATTATGCAGTTCGATGAGAATAAATGACAATGTGCTCTCGGAATAATGGAATGAGCCTTCCACTGTTGTAAGGCTATCGCAGTTACATAGGCAGCGATTTGAAATTCAAAAGCGAAAAGAAATCTGCTTTTTTCTTGCGCATCAAAATATCCGCAGGTCGTCATCACTTAGTAACTAATCAGATTCAGACTTACAAAGAATCGTGAATTCGTCCGAGAATCACTCAATCCGAGGTTGGTGAATGCAAAATATAATCCTGAATGAAGTATTCCAGAATCGTGGATCAAGTGAACCTAATTTTAATCCTCGGTTGGTGAATACGGCTGCCAATGAACTTTCTAATATTTTAAAATAAAATTATCCTCTAAGCTTATATTTCTAAGACTCACTGACAAAAAATTCAATTACAATGAATTTTCACACAATTGCTAAAGTGAATAGCATAGCCCTTTGAACTAGTTTGACATATAGATTGAAAGGTTCCCTGCTGGAGAGAGGTTCAACACACAATGTATGAATCCGCCACATTTACCGTATTTACTTGACGATAAGACGAGATTTTTCCAAATTAAAGGGCCAATACCAGGGGGGGGGGAATCTTAAAATCGCAAAATACACAAATATGTCGACTTTTGCAACTTAATGCTATAATCCTCCACTCGGCTGTAGTGGCATTGACATTTACTGGCATTTTTGATAATAACGAAATCACATGAGATTTTACAATAGCGCTCGAGAGATTGGAAAAATATCATTCCCATTCACATATCGCAGCAAGTTTTCAAGCTTAGGGTATGGATCGATGCGGTACCTTTTTTTTTTTTAAATGAAAAAACCATTTCAATTAAAGTTGTTTATCATTTTTAAGTAAGTATTTTTGCTTCAGCATTCATTAAAAAAAAAAAAAAAACAGGGTCGTCATCTTATAATCAGATAAATACATGGAAAATAATTTCATAAATGTAATAAACCTTCAAATAGCGGACACCAATGGGACCATGAATTTTTTCCGCTAAATAGAAGTGTCCTTTATTTAGAGGGAAAACAAGAGTTCCTATCAAAGGAACCTGCACTTGTTAAACTGTCCCTTAATTAGAGGTGTCCTCTATTAGGTGGTGCCCGCTATGGGAGGTTTCACTGTATTATAAGAAAGCAAAGCATTACGCAGAATCTCACAAATACCTGATATGATATGGTATTTCCTAACATGTGAGTAGGTTTTAATTTTGGTTTTGGTCCTCTTCGTTTACCAAATTCAGCAGCTTTAACTCTTCTTCGGATTCCTACAAATTTAGTGCTTCCCTGTATAATTTAAAAATATTTTATTAAGAAATAATTTTACAAATAACATTTAAAATAATTATGTGTAATGGCTATAGAATGTGATATATGAAATCAAAACTGAAAGTATTAAACATGAAATAGCTTTGGCATGAATTATTTTAACAATACAGTCGTCAATTGTGCATTTAATTTTTTAAGAATCTCTGGTTTTTAATTTAAGTGTACATCTTTCTTATAAATGCTAACTTTTGTTGAAGTTTAGAACCAACTCTATATTGATCACAGATGTAATTTGCAATAGTGTTAAAAAAGAAAGGATGATGACGCAATTTATCAAAATTAGCACTCCAACATTCAAAAAGATGTTAATTAATAAATTTTAACCTAATTTAACCTGTAGCAAAAACATAGGTGAAAGTAGTGGAAGCATGAGCTCGTATCTTATACATGTACAGTACCTGCAATCCCTATGGGCCAAACGGTGTAGCAGTGTAAATACTTCTAGAGGAATCTTCATATCAAAAATTTCCCCCTTTTAGCTCAAAGACGGTAAGAGCAATGAAAGCTAATAAGACAAGCTAATAATGGAACTGGTCCAATCAGCCGCCACAATAAACACTCAGAAAAAAAAAAGAGTTGCCTAGAGCAATCTACATACATGAACCAAATTTCCATCTCCTACATCAAATAATATCAAAAATATGAAGGGAACAGACAGACATGGCAAAGCCAATATAAAGCTCCATACTTCCACCACTTAAGAAACTCATTAAAACGCAATCGCTAAAAACATTAATGGCAAACTCACTCTAGGACGACCGACACCAATGCGTTTACGACCAACAAATTTTCCCATGCTGACAAATGGTTTGGAAGATATGCCTAAAGGCTTCCCACCAAGATGCGGATAGTCATCTAATAAGCCAAACTGAGCGTTGCCAGAAAGTTGTTGCAACTGGTGCGTGCTCTGTCAAAAATAATGCATATTAAATAAAATGAAATTCAATAAAATCATTTCAAATACAAAGACTTTTTAGACTAAAGAGAATACCGTAATTTTGAAAAAATAAGTTTAATTAAATAACAAAAAGAATACATGAAGAAAACTTTACCCGTTCGATTGCCTGAAGATCTATATCCATACTGCATATCGAATCTTCGTTTGCTGATAAAGTTAGGTCTTGAGAACTTCCAGTAGTCACGACTGGACTTTCAGTAAACATACTTTCGTCCTTATTTAAAGGTAAAAGATCTTTAAAATAAATAAAAAAGAGCTATAACTACAAGCATAACAAAAATAAACTCTGATTAAAAAAATAACTTCTAAATTACACAAAGGGAGTCCTTGACTTATTGAAATGAAGAGACCTTGATAAAAAAAAAAAAAAATACAAAATCTTGTTTATTACTAGACTGATACCTAGCTTCATTTGGGTTTGTTGAATATATACAGGTTGTTTAGGGTAAATTTTACAATAACTTTGCCAACTTTGACTAATGTACAGGGTTTATTCATCCATGACTTCTCCAGAATTATTCCAAAAAAATAAAACCCGTTCAATGAAAAATATTAGGGTTTTTTTCACTCATAAAACACGCACAACCTGCTGCAACTTATTTAAACCCGATAAAACCCCTATTCCCCTGTTTAAGGTAATTTTTTTTAGCGAGGATTGGTTGAGTAAAGGCTGGTTTCCATTTAGCGACTTTTAGACATCTTGTAATGTGGTTTTTCAATCGTCGCCTGCAAGATGCGTCATGATTAGCAAGCAAAAGTGGTCATTCTCCATTTAGCGACTTTCAGGCGTTATCCAGACTCTGGTCTGATCTTATTGGTCGAATTACTGCAAAGAATTGTCGTTCTTTCAAGGCGATGGAAAAGAGGATATCGACCCACTCTGATCCCATCCACGCTTGGAATTTATTACTACATCGTTTCTACTTAGTAAATAAATGATTCACCAAATTTTTAAAACCCATTTATTAATAAATTCACGCGGGAAAAGTCACGGGAAGTCATGTCGGCAAACACCAACTATGGCAGGCATGATTCTACCTCTGAATCAGTGAAGACCACTGCCCAGAATACATAATGAAATAGACTGCACCCGATTGGCTAGATCAAAACAAAAAAAAAAAAAAAACTCCTGAAAAAAACGTGTAAAAATCTAACCATGCTAGATCTTGAAAAATCGCTGACAGACGCTTAACAGACATATAAACATGAAAGTCACTAATTGGAAAATGAATGCACTTTCCAAAAATAAACCAAAAAGCCACAGATACCTAACAAACGCTAAAAAGTCACTAAATGGAAAACGGCCTTAAGGGGTAAATTTGTTCACGTAAATTTTTGAATAACTAAATTTAAGGCTTTTATTATTAGGCTTAATTATTGAAAATGCAAAATGTGAATGTGTTATCGATATACACTTAAAAAAAACTAATCTTCGAAGATTCTTTTGTAGACCTCATTTTTGCTTATCCATATAACCATAAGAGCATAATTGAAAAAGCGTTCCGTAGATACAACATGTGAGCATGCTACAGTTGTCCATGTGAAAAGCACGTACATGTACTACAAAGTGACTCCCGCTGTTTTTATTGATTGTCCTTGGTGCTTTGTAGATCATCATAGTTTTATTTTAAGAGTGGATTGTCGATTGTTACTGTTGGCTTCTGATATTGTTGTAGGTAATATTATTGTTGAATTTATAAATTAAAATACATATTGTTGCATGAAAAATAGGTGGTTTTACACTCATAAAACCTATGCAACCCACAAAAATCCATGACAAGATAGCGAAAAACCTTTCCTGGATTATGTTAAAGCATCATGAAAAGTTTGACGCCCATTGGTTTCACGGTTGTAGAGATTATCGTGAATATACATGCAGACAGATTGACTTTTATTAATATAGATGATGCATTTCGACAGTTTTAGGGTTAACCCCAAAACATATGCAATATGCAACTGAATTTCACACTATAACTCAGATGTTTAAATTGCCAATGAAAAGAGGATGGAAAATTCCACAGGACAAGTAGATAGTGTAATACTTCCATGTCCACACTGACTCAATTGGTTAGAATGTCAGACAACTAAATGAAGCTTCCTGGTTCGCATCCAGGCTGTCGAATGTTCCTTCCTATTTTCATCAGTAAATATTAACTATTGTAACATCCATTTTTTTAATAATAATAAATTAAATTAAATTAAAAAGAAAATAAAATTTAATATGTATAAATTTACTGAAATTACTTTTTAATTTGTCAGGATTACACAAAGGGCATACGTATTCAGGATCTAGTTCAGCTTCTCTTTGCTGCTGAATTGTTGCTAAATCGATCACCGGATCACATTTCCCATGAATGTATCTGTGGAAAATAAAAAATTAAAAAAAATTATTACTGCTGATAATCATGAAGGTTAAATAACAAACTTTACATTTCACATTCTTGAATAGTAAAATACTGATGACATTCTATGAAAAAAAAAAATCCAAAAACATTAATGTACGAGGGTCATTTGAAAAGTATTGTGTACAGTGGCAGCGATGGTAGGAGGATGACGCAAACATAACAAATTTTGCTCCAATTTTGTAGTTCAACTCTTGAGTCATCAATATGTGTGTGTTATAACCCCTTTTGTGACAAAGTTTCGAAATGGGCTGTGTAGGCAACTCAGGTACTGTGATTATAGATCAAGATAGTGGCAAAACTCCAACCAAAGGGCCTAGTGCTTTAAATGAAATTTGTGGTGATCAGACTGTGACCTGCTCACTGTATTTTGTTGGATTACACATTTCATGAAGGACATGCTAGCATGCAAGACACCAAAGGCCAAAAAGAAGTGTGAAATTAGTGATGGATATTCCTGAAGATAATCTTCGATTCACATGCAAGAAAATATCGTTAGCTACTGGGATAGCAGCAACCATGTTTTGATTGAAGTTTTGCAGAAAAGAAAAGTTTGTGAGTGATGGTGTGGCACTGACTGATTGTCGAACACAAGCGGGTGCATCTAAACATTGCAACGTTCAGAAACGAAGATTTGACAGTGAAGATGAAACCCTTCATAAAAACACATATCCTAATGGGAAGCAGTGATGGTCCAGTGTCAGATCACCACAAACTTCATGCAAACCACGATCTTCTACAGTCACAGTAACTGAGATGCCTACACTCCATTTCAAAAATTTGTCACAAAAAATAAGTCATACCCTAGAGAACTAAATCACACACATGCTGATGCCACTAGAGTACACACAATAGTAAAATTAATAGAATTATAATGAGTTTTTAGTTTCGAATACTCTCAATAGTAAAACGTTTTTTTGGTGAATGAACAAATTCTTTCAAGAAAAACCTTTCATTCTCAAGAGGGTATTTTTTTTGGCATACTTCAGACGTTTATAAATCATAAACAAAAACTGAAAGTTGAAAATGATATTTTCACCTCATGCAGTCTTACATCATCCTCGAGTATATTCTTGAAAAAAATATTACCTCAGTACGAAAGAAAATCACGACCTGCAACTAGGAACAGTCGAATCTCAATATCTCGAATCTCGTTATCTTGAAAACCTTAATATCTTGAAAAAATTTTATTTCCCTATATTTTCACTATTAATTCAATGTAATTTTCCCTTGTCATCTCAAAACTTTTACTTGGTTTCTCACTACGAAGAATTTTGACTTCGTGTGCCAGCAAAATGCATAGCATTTAAATACATAACGAGTTAAGATTTTTCATTATGAGAAATTTTCGTACAAAGACCAAGAAATTTGACGTCACTTTCGTTAAAATTAGACGATTCTCGTGCGTTAAGGAAAAAAAATCACAAAAAACTCTTTCGATTTCCTTGTCAAGTCTCTGTTGCGTACAAGATGTTTAAGCGTGTGCAGTTTGTGCGTTTCTGACGTTACTGGCACCATTTATATGTGGCGTAACTCTATACATGAAACTATATCTCATATTATTCTCTTTACACTCACAGCACCTTTATTAACCTAAGTCTTGATTTAAAACAAGCCCTCCATATCTCAAAACCTCTTTATTTTTTTTTTTCTGCCCCTCTGAAATTCGAGATATCGAGGTTCGACTGTACCTTGTTCTAGCCAACCCTAATGGACATGTGTAAAGCTTCCATGTCATAGTGTCTTAAATGATTAGAGTATCAGTATAACCTAAATGACCTAGATTACTTTAACCAATATCTTTTGTTTCATAACACAACTAAACTTAACTTAAAAATTTTTTATTTGTTTACAATATATAAAAGTTGTTTAATAGGTTAAAAAAAATTTAATGAAAAATGAAAAACGTTGAATAACTGTGGAAAGCGACATAATAACAGAAGAAACACCTCTTATCCACAAAATATTTTTACTGGACATATACGTATTTCGAACCCTTTGGGTTCATTATTCAATATCAAAGGAATAATCGATACAAATCGTAAAACATATATTTATAGGGAACAGGTTACTGATCCTCCTATCACTGCTACCTCGCAAAAAGGACAGCCAATGAAGAACGAGGGAACCTCTTCTTACAAAAGCGCGGACTTAGGAGAAATACCCAGGCCGCCAAATAATACAAGATACAAAAAGCGATAATAAAATCTATACGAAACAAAAAATCGAAAAAATGGACAAAACCTCACACATTATACAAAAACAAAAATTAACAATTAGACAGCTTCAATGATTTAATTAACGTTGAATCCCCTATGGGGCCCGTGTCTCCATTCAGTAGTGAGTCTGGGCTCTTCCTGGCGATTTCCAGTGTTTCAAAAGCATCGAGTACGTTCCTGTTTCTCACGTGTCTAACTAGTCTGCAGTCCTTCAGTAAAATACCGTGTCCTGTATCCAGCATGTGCTTAGCCACAGCTGATTTTTCTGGGCGTCCGTATCTGGCATGGGCTGTATGTTCCTTAAATCTTTTAAGGATATTCCTGCAGGTTGCTCCTCGGTAGATCTTGGAACATTTCCCACATGCTATTTCGTATATCCCTGGTTGGAGTAAAGGAGGAGTTTTGTCCTTTGGGTTTCCCAAGAGGTTCCTCAATACGTTTGGATTTTTATAGGCAACAGTCAAGTTCGCTTCTTTAAAAATGGGTCGTAATTTGGCAGTCAAAGTCCTATTGAAAGCAATCGGTAATCTGTATGTTGATAGCCCAGAAAAATCAGCTGTGGCTAAGCACATGCTGGATACAGGACACGATATTTTACTGAAGGACTGCAGACTAGTTAGACACGTGAGAAACAGGAACGCACTCGATGCTTTTGAAACACTGGAAATCGCCAGGAAGAACCCAGACTCACTACTGAATGGAGACACGGGCCCCATAGGGGATTCAACGTTAATTAAATCATTGAAGCTGTCTAATTGTTAATTTTTGTTTTTGTATAATGTGTGAGGTTTTGTCCATTTTTTCGATTTCTTGTTTCGTATAAATTTTATTATCGCTTTTTTTATCTTGTATTATTTGGCGGCCTGGGTATTTCTCCTAGGTCCGTGCTTTTGTAAGAAGAGGTTCCCTCGTTCTTCATTGGCTGTCCTTTTTGCGAGGTAGCAGTGATAGGAGGATCGGTAACCTGTTCCCTATAAATATATGTTTTGCGATTTGTATCAATTATTCCTTTGACATTGAATAATGAACCCAAAGGGTTCGAAATACGTATATGTCCAGTAGAAATATTTTGTGGACAAGAGGTGTTTCTTCTGTTATTAAAAAATTTAATAGCAAAAATTTGGATTCATTTAATAAAGACGCTTGCTTCGTTCATACTTAACTGGTATCAATAATATTGTCATTTTCGGAATACACTACGCACCCCCCCCCCCTCCCTACCCCCACAAAATTTTTTTTTTGAAAAATCGTATTTTCATTGCTTTTATTATAGGAATATCAAATAAGATAAATATAAAAATTTTATAATACATAATAATGATTATTTTTCCTGCTTATTATATAGGGCGATTCGTAAATACCTCTAACGAAGTGAGTGGTGGCTTTGCAGTATAAAAGATGGACAACAGGATTATCGACTAGTTTCGCCATTTATTCCCGGCTTCTTCAAGGATACACAACAAGGGGCTCGGAAGCCTTTATATACAGAGATTTGGGTACAAATGAACCAATGAGCATGGAGGTACAGGGCAAGACAACAAAGTAACCAATAAAAAAATTAACCAATAGGACAAATAAACTAAGGAGAAAAGAAAAACAAAAAATGTGTGGGGTCGCAAACGAGCCCCGAAAAAAAGAGGTCGTATTTGGTTGTCAAAATGAAAAAATTGAAGAATAAACACAAAACTGAAGAATACAAAATGAAAAAATTATATAAAGCAAAGTACAAAAGTAAATATAATGAAAGGATTACAAAAGGTCTGACAGAGGACTGAGCATGGCGAACACATCGAATTCAGTCTGGTAATTGAGTAATTGGTCGGGGTTGGACTTCTTGGCCTTGTAAATCTCGATAGATTCCAGGGTTGCTGTTTTGGACAGTTTATTGTAAACATGCATAACGGACATTACTTCGCTTTGTGGTCTAAGAGGGTGTCCGGTGCTTGTCAGGTGGTTGGCATAACGTGAACAGTTGTCTTGATTACTATATGATCTGACATGTTCTTTAAAACGTTTAGTTAAGCTGCGAGTTGAGAGGCCTATACAATATTTGTTGCAGAAGGCACAACTTAGGCGGTATACCCCTGGTTGGTCAAACTTATCGTGATTAACGGTGGAGGGCGAATTCAGATGACGAAGAGAATGGGGCGGGGGAACGTGGGGATACTCGGAGGCCGAGGGAAGACAGATATATAGATAGCTGGGCAAAATGGGGGCTCAGGTATAACAAGGAGACCCATTTTTATACGGAGAATTCAGCGCTGGAGTATACGGGAGACAGTAGACTGGGAGCACCCGTTCATATGAGCAAGGGAGCGGATGATGCGGAATTCAGCTAGATGGATGGGGGGAGGGGGAGGGTTGAGGGGGAGCTTCAAGGCCCGGTCAATAAGGAAACGTAAGGAAGCATGCTTGTGTATAGGTAGGTGTGAGCAAGAGTGGTGGATAAGATATATATTGGAGTTCGGGGATTTTCGAATCGCCCTATATTTTGAAAATTACTTAAGATATATATTGAACCTGACCCTTTCATATGATTCACGAATATAATACTTAAAAAAAAAAAATAATCAATAAAAAAATAATTACTTTCTGCATACAGTGCACTGGACCATGTCTTTTTGGGTGAAATGGCGATATGCTCTACCGCACATCGGACATGCTAAACCTTTGTTCCGCTGTTGATAGCAACTATCACAAACCGTGTAATTTCGGTGCCACCTAGAACTCGGACCACTGCCTGGTGTATGTGCCCCGCAATCGGTACATACTCGACAGTTCTGTTATTACAATAAATAAACAATTAAAACTTAAATTATATCTATTACTCCCTCTGTCCAAAAATATGGCGTACATTTCAAAATCATTTTTGCGTTGTAAAGGTATATACTATATTTTCAGACAGATGAAGTCGAATAATAAATAGAATACTTAGAATATTAAAAAAAAAAAAAGGTTCAAAAATAAAAGTAAAATTGAAAGGAAAACCCAATATTAATTATCACAGAGAAAAAAAGCTATCCTAATGAATATTTTAATATGGTCGATTTGAAAGAAGCTGCATCTTAAAGAAGTTTCTGGCCAAAATAAGAAAAATAAAATGTGCTGGCCATTTAAGCAAGATAAGTTGTTGTAACGTTAAAAAGAGGATGAAAACAAAGACAATTATAGGAACTACCCGAATCTTTTGTGATATTATTTCGTACAAAGCAGCAATCATCTATCCTACGTTACTAAACGGAAAATGGTATGCAATGGAAAGCATAACACAGTTTTAAATTGCGTTCAGTAATCCACATATTTGACAGATAAGTTTAAATTATTTAGCAGGATTTAAAGAGACCTGCATATCCACAGAGCATTTTTCTGGTCACGGGGATGAAATCTTTGTGCCTGTCTCTAATTGGGACTCCAAGAGAAGATAATAATTAAACTGAAGAAACTATTCAAACATATCATAAATATAAAATAAATAAGGGAAGGAAAACTTCCATGACCTGGACTCAAACCAATTAGCTACCAAAGTGGTTTCATGGAAGTCCATATGGACATATTGTAACAGCTTAGCAGTTCATTGTCCGAGGTAGCTCAACTGGGTAAGAGAGGTGCCATTTATAGGCAGGGTCCCTATTCTGTACCAGAAGATGTGGAAAGCACTGCCAGTGCAAGCCACCATATATAAGAGTCATTAGTAGTTACGGGAGACCCAGGAGATGAGGCGAAGAGAATAGGAAAAATTCCCGATGTAGGGATTCACAAAGATTTCTCTCGAGTTACCAAAAAAATTTTCTAATCAAATATCATCCCTAAAACTTATGATTTTTGTGGGTACTACAGAGATAGAAAAGTCCAGGATGGTTAGTTGCACGTCCAAATGAAGTTCTTTCAAGTGACAGAAATAAACACATTTCCCTGGGAAAGCCTAAAACTATGGCAATTGCTATGTTAAACCTATGTTAAGACTCATGTTTCTATTTATACGAGGTGCGATCAAAAAGTTCCAGGACTGGTTCATTTAAAGAGAAAGAACTATATTTAAATACATTTACACAGTGCCTTCAAAATAGTCCCCTTGTGAAGCCATACAATGAGTCTAGCGTTCCTGCCACTTCAGGAATGGGTCATGGAAATCTTTTATTGAAAAAGTCAAGCACCTTCTGCGATTCACACTGGATCCGCTCAATCGTATCAAAATGGCGACCTTTCAACTAGATCTTCTTTTTCGTAAAAGAGGGCAAAGTCTGCAGGAGCCGAAGCTGGCAAGTAGGGTGGATGTGGAAGACAAATCATGTTGTCTTTCGCAAGAAACTCACGTGTGAAGAGAGCTCGGTGATAAGGTGCATTGTCGTGGTGAAATATCCAGTTTTTTCACGCCATGGATGTGGTCGCTTCCACTGAATATCCTCCCTCAGATTGCTTGTTATTCAAATTTGCTCGTTCTCAAATTTAATGTCCATGATAAAATCGCAGAAGGCCTCTCACACATAATCACAATGGCAGTACACTATATGATCACAAATATCCGGACACATGGACGTTTGCGCTCTAGCCACGATTTCATGGAAATCAATAGGGCGTTGCACATCCCTTTGCCCGAATCACAGCTTCCACCCTTCGGGGAAGACTTTCCACCAAATGTTGGTAGGTACTTTCCGGAATGTTCCTCCATTCCTCCCGAAGAGCGAGAATCAGTTCAGGTACAGAAGTTGGCCGATGTGATCTGGCCCGCAAGCGTCTTTCCAATTCATCCCAAAGACTCTCTATAGGATTGAGGTCGGGACTTTGTGCCGGCCAACCCATTTCTTCGACCCCTGAGTCCGCAAACCACTGCTGTACACGCCTCGCTTTGTGGCACGGAGCATTGTCGTGTCGGTAGAGAAATGGCCCGTTTCCGAAAAATTGCCACAACATTGGAAGTGCACAGTTGTCCAAAACATTCAGATAACGGTCGGAGTTCATGATTCCTTGCACAGGAACGACCTGGCCCAGTCCGTACCATGAAAATGAGCCCCACACCACGACTCCTCCTCCTCCGAACTTGACTGTGGGCTCTGTGCACTCAGGTAAGAAGCGTTCTCCAGGTATGCGCCAAACCCAAACTCGTCCATCGGATTGCCAGAGTGTGTAGCGAGATTCGTCTGTCCACATTACACGTTTCCATTGGTCCATTGTCCAGTTTCTGTGGGCTTTGCATCACTCCAGACGTCGTTTGGCGTCGACCCTGCTGATGTGGGGCTTGTGGGCAGCAGCACGGCCATGGAATCCCATCGTGTTCAGTTCCCGACGAATTGTCATGGTACTGGCATCATTTGCAGAGGCGTTTCGAAACTCTGTGGCAATTTTTTCCGCCGAGGACTTCCGGTTGCTGCGGGTGACACGACGAAGCACTCGACGGTCTCTGTCCGTTAATTTCTTGGGTCTACCGGTTCGTTGTTGATCTCCAGGTCTTCCATTTCATAATGACATCGCCTACTGTTGACTTGGGTATCTGAAGAAGGCTGGAAATGTCACGCACGGACTTGCCGCATAGGTGACATCCAACGATGGTTCCACGTTGGAACTCACTGAGCTCTGCCGAACGACCCATTCTTGCCAATGTCCAAGCAGAGTTGTGTCTGAAGGTGTGGGAAGCTATTTAAATGATGTGCAAGTCATTATCATGTGACATTGGGCCAATCGATGATCTGTGAGGGGTGTCCGGATATTTTTGATCATAAAGTGTATTTTCTCAATTCCTAATGCACATGAAACAAAATCCTTTGAAAAGCTGATTTATGAATGTTAGGGCTATAATTTACTGCATTTGTGGACTGGTGCTGCCATTTGTTGACCAGTCCCAAAACTTTTTGATCGTATCCTGTAGTTCGAAGACAATGAATTGAGTTTTCACTGTACTACATATTTCATTGTTTGATTATCACTGGCACGTGTTTTCACAACAGATCTTGGAACCAAGACATTTCCCAACCTTATTTTCTTACAGTGCTCTAAGAATACAATTTTAACACTTGACACCCTTATACCCTAATTAAGGTAATCAGATAATAATAATAATAATAATAATAATAATAATAATAATAATAATAAT
>JAHWFO010111979.1:260288-293521 GCA_023313115.1 Rhysida immarginata | reverse complement strand
ATAATAATAATAATAATAATAATAATAATAATAATAATAATAATAATAATAATAATAATTTTACAAATTCAGATCGTTAAGTGGAAGAAAAAAATTTTTTTACCTTACATTTCCATCCATGTTTAGGAATTGTCGTCATGGCAGGCTTTAGGCAGAACGTATGATATCCTTTATCACACGTATCACACATAAGCATTTTATTGTCGTCACCAGGTTGCCTACACCATTTGAAAAGAAACAGAGAGACAGAAACACATTCCTGATAAGATTAAGGCTACTTAATCAGTACAGAAGCATGGTATAATCAGTCTGAAAACTTCAAAATCAGTGGTTTCAAACTAGTCACAAGACACGGCTTTCCTTGCTTTATCCAAATTATTCAAGCACTTAATCCCTGAAATATCAGTATTATGCCATTTAATGCAAATTACAACTGATTTTTTTTTTTTCAGGATAATATTAAGATATTACGCCCTTTAATTCAGATTTGCATTTAATACTCTTGCGACTCATTTCAATTTCAGTAATCATCAGCTTCTGCTATTCTAAATAATCTACGGTAATTAAAGCTAAAAACCATTAGCTGCTGACATTGCTGCAACTCTTTATGTGGACATAATTAAATTTGTAATCTGAATTATTCTGGTTTTGTTACAGACTTTGGTATTTCAAAGCATTCATTTCTGCTTGCAAATGACGTGGAAATTGTAACACCTGGAGGAAGTCACCCTCTTTGCAATGAAATTTAAACCATATACCCTGCCTGGCCAAAAAACAAGTCACACGCACTACTATTTTGTAGGGCACACATTTGTCTTGGTATTGATTGTATCAATTCCTGGAAGGTCTCGACACTTATCTTTGGCCACAATAATATCAATTTCCTGTCAAGATCGTCCAAGGAAGAATCGATTCACTTCTCAATGATCTCTCTAGGACATTCCACAGATTCTCAATGGGATTGAGGTTGAGACTTTGCAGAGGCCAGTTCAAGTGCGTGAATGAGTCCTCCTGCTCTTGAAACCAGCTGTTGACAATGAATCCGAGCAGTGTCATCCTGAAAAACACCATTACCTTAGGGAAAGAAGTACTGCATCCCAGATCATAACACTTCCTCCAGAGGCTTGAACAGTGAGTATGGTCCATTACTTCATGCATTTCCCTTCTAACTCTGATGTGTTCATCATGTTGGAAGAGAGTAAACCGGCTTTCATTGGACCACATAATCTTCTGCCATTGCTCAGGATCAAATTTTTACACTCCTTTGCAAATTGGAGTCTCTCTTTCTGGTTAGTCCGTTTTCATGTCGCAACACAACTGTTTAAGCCCAGTCTTCGTCGTTTTAGTCTCACTGTCCGGGTAGAAATGGTTTTGAATTCCGTATTGAAGGTTTTTGTAAGTTCTAGGGTGTTCTTTTTTACAATTACATATCACCAATCTTTTTAATAATCTGCAGCCACGATCGTTGAGGATCGTTTTTCAACCACACTTTTTCCGCGAGGATGTTTGTTCACTCATCTCTTTCCACGATTTACTAATACGCTGGATGGTCACCAATCCGATATCGGTGGTTTCAACAATCTTCTTGCAGGATTTCTGCCCTTGGTGCAGTCCTATAATTTGGCCCTTCTTGAACTCCAAAAATCTCTTTTCCGCTACCACATGTAACTTTGTCAGACATGGTTGCTTTCAAATGATTAACTGCACACTGCTTCTTCAATATTTGAAGGTTGTCTTGTGTGCTAACATATGCAAATTTTCTACCTACGTCAGCTTTCTTTCCCATTTCAGAATTTGCACAACTTTTTTTTTTTTTTGGCCAGCCGGTGTACCGTAACCAAAGGCACAAAGCAAATGTTTAAAATGACATTACCAAAATATAGAGGGCACTTGAAATCTTTATCCAGTGCTTAAATGAGACATACAAAGAATAGATGGTCAGAATTCGTGTGTTAAGAGGCAGATCAGTATGCCATAGCATCATGCTCACAAAGAATATCATCCCCCAGACTCGCCTGAATGGGGTATTACGGTCGGACTGCACGAAACTGGACGACCGGCTCGTTGTTCGATGCATTTAATCACCACCTTCGAAGAATAACCACTTTTAAAGATTTGATCATATATACAAGGATTTGCATTTTTTTTTTTTTAATGAATGTGTTCAACAAGTATCTTGAGTGATCTGTTGTAACAATTGAAGCCTAAAGGCTCTCGTTTATGTAGCTCCAATAAATAATCCAAAGGAGTTACGTGATTCCATTAAAAGCAGATTATATGAAATACGCCGGGAATTGTTGAGCATGGTTAAATGGATGGGAGGTGTGCATTTTAATTAACAGTGAGATTTTCAACAACTTCTTTTCCTTTGATGGTCTTCCTTTTTGAATCGAGTATTCTTTCAATCCGACAATCTTTCAAAGCGTTGTACTCCTGAAGGATGCATTTTTTGAACTAACATACAGGTTTCTTATGAAGAGCCCAATTCAATCCCTGATTTTGACCAAGTATTTCAGGGCCACCCTATATAAATAAAAAATCAGGCTTTGGCAATATCCGAGCTAATGCAAAACGGTGAGAACAGACGACAACATATAAGCAGATGAGACATTGCATTGTAAGCTATCCTATTCGAAATCGTCTGCTGCCCAGAGGACTTGACGCACTCATTTCTTTGTGGCGGATTCCTTCAACTCTGAACCATCAATGCCTGGTTGTTTTGTTTGCAATATTAAGTAGATCACTTCCAAGTCTTTATTTTAAGGTGCTAATATAACTCTCAGGTAGGCCTCGGAAAACTAGAGTGGACTATTCAGCAGAAAGACCACCAAACAACAACTGTGAAATGCAAGTTACGATTCTAAATTTGAAAAGCTACAGAGCTGATATTGAGATTGAATACTAATGAGAATGAATGCAATAAAAAGAAAAGGCAGTGACATCACAGAAGAAAGAATAAAGAGTGAAATGAAAGATGATTAATATAAGCACATCAGACAAAAAAATTAGTCACCTGCTGTTAATAGTGCATTACAAAACCCTTTGCTTTAATTACAAATTTAATGCGCTTGGGCATTGATTGCGTGAGTATCTTCAAATATTCTTTATCTATCTTCAACCATGCTGCATAACAATTTACCTCACAGATCGGCAATGTTAGTCGGAGGGCGATCCTTCCGTTTAACACGTTGCTCCAGGTGGTCCCACAACTTTTCTATTGGATTCAGATCTAGGGATTGGCAAGCCCACCCCTCCTTCACAAATTTAGCCCTGTGAACCTTGCAGTTATCGTCTTGATGGCAGCAGTTGTCCATCCAGAATGTCACAATAGTGGTGCTGGTTAAGCCTGGTGATAATTTCAACGAAAGGTCCCTGTTCATTGTACTGTAAACTTTCCCACAGAATCACAGAGCCACCACTCGCCTGCACCACACCTTGGACACAATCAGGGTTGCTTTTTCTATGCACACAGCACCAAGCATCATTCGAATAAAGCCAAAACTTGGATCCATCTACGTAAATCATGTTTCCAGTCATCTAGATCCAATTCTGATATCACTTGTACCACTGTATACAGCGTTCTTGTGAGCTGGAATGAGCGTCGGATGCTTGCGAGGCAAAAGGCTCTAGATGTCCACTTTATGCAGTTGCCTCGTTAAGGTTCTTTCACAAACCTATCTATGGCGATCATTATTGACTTCCTGCAGCAGTTCTTGCCTGGTTTGAAAGCGGTTGAATGTGATCGAAAGCAATATTCATCTTTGGTCCCGTTCGGTCAGCACGGACTTCCGAACCAAAATTTCGACGGATGTTGCCACAATTGTGGACCAATTATTGAAATCACAGATGAATGTTCACTTTGATACTCTGGAAAAGGCAGCTACTTCCTGCACGGGATGTCCTTTTGCCGCCTAAACGCCATAACCCCTTTTTGCCACCGAGATACATCTGGCTTACGACCCATTTTTTGCACCCAAGTTCTACAGGGAATAACACAAACTGCTGTTAACAATGCTCGTAGGTTGCTTAGCTACTGCTATCTCGCAATGAAATGTGCTCATGCGCATTCATTTGTATATTCAAACTACCTTACACAGAAGTGTCGTAGAACTCTCAAAGTGACTAATTTTTTGTTATGTGTGCTTATAAAAAGGTAACATTTTAAGTGAAACTCAATATCACAATAAGGCATATCTCAAACAAATGATTGGTCCCAAGAGAGGGGGGAGGAGGAATCTTTGAAAAAAAAAAAATTATTATAAACAGCCTAAAAAGGAAACGGGTATTTCATTTATCAAGTGAAATGAAAATCATCCATGGCAAATAAGAAAAATAACCGAATAAATATTTACCTGCAAGTCTGACAAATTTTGCAATCGGGGCATTGCCATCCTGCTCGAACAGCAGGATTAATGGAAACAATTGGATCTAAACACGAACCGTGGTAATGATGACCACAGCTCGTACAGAAAATTAATTCTGTAATTTTGCCTGGACCTTCACACACTATACAATTAGCTTCAATCTGGGCTGTGAAAGATTAAAGAAATAAATATATAACCTCTGCATTTGTGTTAAATTTAAGGTTGAGATGTTCCTACATCTAAGGATTAAATGCAACCTAGTTCATTATTTCTATAAAGTCTAGATAATTGTCTACAGGATATGAACACATACAAAAAAGGAACCTGAAACAGTTAGATTTGCACTTTATTATCTTCTTCCCAACATAATGCATCTAATGTTGTTGACGCATTTATCCTATCAAACGTAATAGCCTTTCGATACCTTTTCGTTAGAAAACTGGGCTTTGCTCCCTGGGCCAGCTTTACACTTCATTTTTAATCTCCTCGTCATTTGCTTTTTTTCCGAGCGACTTTCACCTCTCTGGTCCACTCAAAAACCATCTTAGCGTCTAGTGTTGTGCAAATGATGAGGGAGGATGAAAGTGAAGTGCAAAACTGGTCGCTGCTGCCTGAGCCAGTTTAAATACCAATAATAATGTAACAATGTATTAAGTTTCGATGCGGAGGCCTTCTCTCTCGGCGGTCACGACTTATTCCTTTCCATATTCACAGCTATGCAGCATGCATAATACTGATGCTAGCCAAATCCAACTTCACAGACGCATAATGCAAAACATGTACTTTCAAATGTGCATTCTATTTACACACAATCACTGAGCATGCGATAGCTAATTTGCATAAAACGTGCACTGAAGCAAAAATCAAATGAACTTATTTGCCAACCCAATCCAAAACCCTAGAGCAAGGTTAAAGTTTACTACAGGGTGATTCAGTCAATTTCTGACCATTTCAGTACTACGATTTATTGACCCATTAATGTTTACAAACTTAGCATTTCAGTAAGATATTTTAGGCAGTTCGGAGTTTTTATTCCCGTGGAAAAGTCTTGATGATATGCTCAATGTGGCCACCACGAACGTTTTGAACTGCTCGCAGCTGAAAGGTGAAGTTGTTCATAACTCTATCCAGGATTTCTGCATTCACAAGGGTGCAGCAGTCGACAATGCTTTGTCGCAGCTGGTCTAGGGTTCTTGGTGCTGTAGTGAACACACGGTCTTTAAGGAACCCCCAGAGATAAAAATCACATGGGTTTAGGTCAGGACTCGTAGGGGGCCAAAGAAAGCCACCCCCGAATCGATCTGGAAACCTTTTTGAAATGACACGATTTCCGAATTTCTGATTGAGAAAGTCTAGCACTTCATTAGTGGTGTGAGGCCTAGCCCCATCCTGTTGAAACCATTGATGTCGAAACGGTATACGCCTCCTTCGCAGCTCGGGGATGAAGAAGGTTTCCAACATGTTAAGGTAAGCCTGTGACGTTACGGTGCCCTCAAAAAAAAACGGACCAATGATGCCTCTTTTGGAAATGGCGCACCAAGCTATAACCTTTCGTGGATGAAGTGGTGACTTATCGATCTCATGAGGGTGCTGGGAACCCCAAAAACGAACGTTGTGTTTATTAACGTCACCTGACAGATGAAGAAAGCCTCATCTGACACCCACAGGTTGTCCACAATGTCCTGATTGGCTTCCATTTCTGCTCCAAACTCCATCGCAAATCGTTGTCGCTTCTGTCTTCCAGTGTCTGTTAACTCCTGATAAACATGGATCTTATACAGGAACAGGTGTAAATCCTTTCTTAAAATTCGCCACGTCGTGGTATACGACAGCCCTTCTTCAATGGATAGGCGGCGAACAGATTTTTTGGTAGGGGAATCGACCAACCTTGTGCGAACATTTTCGACAACTTCGGCCGTTCGAACACGAGCTTCGCTCCCGCCTTTTTTCTTACCTTTAACACATCCAGTGGCACGAAATTGCTTGACAAAATCCATGATTGCTTGCCTGCCTGGTGCGTCTCGACACTTATACTCCTTCCGGAACTTTCTTTGCATGGTTACAGGTGATTTTGTCTCGAAATACCATTCAAAAACCTTGCATTTCTACTCTGTTGATAAAGCGGGCGCCATTTTTCAACAATACGATTTTCATGCAGCGCTGTTGCAACAATACAAACTCCAACTGTTTAGAAATTCGATATGGCGCACATATTCTTTCAATTGTTTATCCCTAATGCACGTCATTCGAGTGAAATGGTCAGAAATTGACTGAATCACCCGGTATTTTCATCCTCTCCCTTCCCTTATCTTGAGCCCTTGGGTCTGCCTCGCAGCCCAAGTTTGATGTCTCTTCAAAATAACAGTAATGATAGTAAAATGTCCAGAGAGACATAGGTTCAAAGCAAAAAAGGGGGAAAAAGTAACCAGCAAAAAAAATTAAAAAATTAATCGCTAATAGATATAAAATAAATATGTAAACTTTTGTTAGTGAAAGGAGAATTTCTAGCTGTTAGAAAGCAGATATCCAAAAATTTGCACAGCTTACCTGCAGCTGAAGCTTCACACAGATGTTCAGGACAGAGAAGAGTCATGCTTTTAATATCCTACAATAGATTTTATGGAAAAGAAAAGTTTCAAAATTTTAAGGCATCATTTTTCTTTATCAATGTTTATAAATTTTAATATACAATTAATTTTTAAATAAGTTGTACATGCAGAAGCGTTATAATCAACTAGTGGCATATTTGGGTATCATAAAATAGAAATGTGTAACCATTTCTTCCTCATACAGGGCGATTCAATCAATTACGTACAATTCTAATCAGGAACTAAGTAATGTCTTATACACTGAGTGAGCATATTATTATGACCACCCTGTCAGCATCTCGTTGGGCCACCTTGTGCCTTTAATACTGCGGTGATTCTTCGTGGCATTGATTCCACGAGATGTTGGAAGGTGGTGGGAGGAATCTCATACCATGCCTGATGGATAGCACTGTCTAGTTGTGCTAGATTGGACGATAGTGGATCCAGCCGTTTGATGGTTCGTTCGACTTCGTCCCACAAATGCTCAATTGGAGTGAGATCTGGTGATTGTGGGGGCCACCGAAGTAAGGTAAAGTCCCCCTCATGTTCCTAGAACCACTCCTGCACAATACGAGCTCTGTGGCATGGCGCATTGTCTTGCTGGAAGTAGCCATCTCCATTGGGGTAAGCCATCAACATGACAGGGTGGACTTGATCGGCGACGGTACGGAGGTATGCTGTGCCATCCAGACGTTGTTCAACACGTATTAACGGATCCAACGCATGCCAGGAAAACATTCCCCAGACCATAACACTGCCCGCACCGGCCTGAAGGGTTGTACTCGTGCATGCAGGGTCCATGCTTTCGTGCTGTTTCCGCCAGATTCTCACGCGGTCGTCTGCATGATATAACTGGAATCGTGACTCGTCAGACCACATGATTTGTTTCCACTGCTCGATAGTCCAATCCTTGTGCTTCTGAGCGAATTGGAGTCGTTTCCGCTTGTTGGCTGCAAACAGCAAAGGTGTGCGGACAGGTCTTCGGTTTCCGTATCCCATGCGATGCAGTGTGCAGCGGACAGTGCATTCAGAGACCGTTTTGGAGAACCCTTGATTAAGGTCAGCAGTGATTCGATTCACAGTTGCCATTCTGTTATCCTTTACCAGTCGTGACAGTCTCCGTTGTGTCCGATCATCAACCATCCGTGGGCAGCCATGACGCGAACGTTCAGACCCCGTCTTCCGGCTAACCGTCCAGTCTTTAAATACTTCAACGATTGCTGCTCTTGAGCACCCCACGAATGCTGCTGTTTCGCTGATACTCGCTCCATAGCTCCAAGCACCTACAATCATCCCGCATTCGAAGGCTGTTAAATCGCGTCGTTTACCCATAGTTGAAAAATGGAACACGTCTACTGTCGTCGACAACACTCAGCTTCCCTTTTTATATTGGTCCGGCCTGCTATCAACATTGTGGCAACGTCCGTGCGCGCATTTGCATAAACATATCAGGTGGTCATAATAATATGCACACTCAGTGTAGATCTTACCGTATTTATTCTACTATAACGCGACCTCTTATATAACGCGACTCCACTTTTTCGGCCCAAAAAATCGGCAAAAATCCTATCCTCTTGTATAACGCGACCCCCATTTTTGACTCCTCGCGAGAAATAAAATGTACAAAGTTATACAGAAAAAAAATCTTTATTTTTAAATAGTCTGGATATTTAATATTCAAAAACCTTCAAAATCTGATTCATCTGTGTCTTGATGAACTGGATGAATAGGTTGTACTGATTTACACTCACATTGCCAGAGTTTATATAGTGCTTGCAGTGCTATTGCCAATCAAAACTAACCAATCAACACAAAGTGGTATATTGCGTGGCAATGTCCATTGGCTGAAGAGTTCTTTTTTTACATGTTTTTATGGAATGAATCAGCATATCGTGCCTGTTTGTAACCCAAATGATTTTAAGGTTATGGAAAGCTACATTGATATGGAAAGCTTTCTCACTTGCACATCGACAAAAAAACACAACAGTACATCAATTTTCTTAATAAAAAGACAAGTAATCTTTATTCAGTTTAATATTTTCACTACATAAGCTTTCTTGTAGGCTTTGGTTCGAGGCAGTTTTGAAGTAGGCCTAATTAGAAGTTTCGATGTTTGGGAGAAGTTATTATCGATGTTGTTAGATGTTGGCGATGAGTAATTCGAATAAAAAGTGAATTAATATATTGTATAATGAACTGGACATTATATGCAATGTAATTAATGTATAATACACGGCAAATTCGTCTGAATGTCATCAGCACAGAAAGCGACTTCGACAAAAGCAACTGCCTCAACTTCGAGGCAGTTTGGAAGTTTATAGCCCTACATTGATAGGGAAAGCTTTCTCACTCGCACATCGACAAAAAAACACAACAGTACATCAATTTTCTTAATAAAAAGACAAGTAATCTTTATTCAGTTTAATATTTTCACTACATAAGCTTTCTTGTAGGCTTTGGTTCGAGGCAGTTTTGAAGTAAGCCTAATTAGAAGTTTCGATGTTTGGGAGAAGTTATTATCGATGTTGTTAACGATGTTGTTATTATCGATGTTGTTATTATCGACGATCGGCCGCAGTCGTCGGAGGGCTGAATTTTATCCTCTAGTATAACGCGACCCAGCAAATTTAGATGCTTTTTTAGGCCAAAAAAATTCGCGTTATAGTAGAATAAATACGGTACAATACACATTACACATTGGAATTTCACACCTCATAAACAACATGTTCGGTGTGTGCTCCATTCATCTGTACAACACGACGAAGCCTGAGGGTGAAGTTTTGCAGCACTGCGTCTCGCATCCAGTGCACAAGAGTCTTCCATGGTGCAGGGCCGTATGCTGAACACCTTCTCCTTAAGGAACCCCCCACAGAATTGACCCATCAATTCAACAACAAGGTTATCTCCAACAGTTTCCCAAACCTCTTCAACAACGAATTCAGCTGGCCACCGACCTTAACCACTGTGACTTCTTTCTGTGTGTATTAGTTCCTGAGTAATAAACCATTAGACTCGTACGTAACTGACTTAATCACCCTGTAGTTTAAAATTCATGATTATAAATGCAGAGATTTAAAAAAAAATTAAATTGGCTACACTATTAAGAATACGAGATATTTTCTGCCTTCTAAAGTATCGAACCTAAGCAAGTATATACGTAACACCAGTAAAGTATAAAATGCAAATACCTACATGCAGTCATTCTAATATATGAAGAAAATAAAAATTATATATCAAACTACCTGAAATGTTCCTGCGCTTGCAGCACAAGGAAAATGATAAACTTTATTGCACTTGGGAACTTTACAAATAACAGAAGCACCATAGCGATGGCAATGACTGCATTTCTAATTAAAAAAAAAAACAAACAAACAAAAATACAATAGTGAATAAATGAGTGACTTTTATTTAAACAAAGAAAATTACTGCTGATGTCACAAAGTACATCATAACCATTCTAAATATTGACAGATGTAGAAGAAAAGTAGGACGAGACGCAAGAACCTTGGAATAAAACAAAAATTGAACACAGGATGATAAGACCCTGAAAAAAAAAAGCTGACATTTCAGATAGAGGCTATTCGTTGTCAAAGCATAAAGTAAAAGTCTTTAACACTGCTCTTAAAGAGATTTTTTACTTTTTGATTTGACAAAGGATAGCCTCTCTCTAAAACGTCAGCTTTTTTTCAGGGTCTTATCATCTTGTGTTCAATTTTCATTCTAAAT
The DNA here is from genome assembly GCA_023313115.1 of Rhysida immarginata. Taxonomy (NCBI): domain Eukaryota; kingdom Metazoa; phylum Arthropoda; class Chilopoda; order Scolopendromorpha; family Scolopendridae; genus Rhysida; species Rhysida immarginata. Next base: position 282,843 of record JAHWFO010111979.1, on the reverse strand, counting down.
TTTATAATCTTCCGATAGAAACATTTAAAGTGAACCTTTAGTCAAACATTTTTTTTTGATATTTTATACATCTAAGTCTAAAAACACTAGTCTGCGTGGAAAAAAATTCAATATCTACCTTTATTTATTAATAAACAACATTTTTAGACAAAAAATTATAGCCCATGGACGCCGCCATCTTTCCCCGAATGCGCAAAGGAATACGGGAATTATGTGAGGTCATGTATGGCCTACACAAAACAAGGCCAACTACAGATGAGAACGCGTAGCTGCAACAGGCGATCCAGCTTTAAGAAATAACGTGGTTTACGACAAACAAAACTTGGAGCTGGCATAAGTTGGAGCTAAAAAATCAACAACTGTCGAAGCAATGGTTGCATTATATTAACAGGGAAATAGTCAGGATGTGTTCGGATCATTTTACTAAATCCTGTTATGAGAGAGATTTCAAGGGAGAATTGTTAACGGCCGCAAGAAGCGAAGTAGGCCACCGTCCTCGTCTCCTGAAGCCAGACGCAATACCGACGGTTTTCGTTCATCGGCAACCTGAACAAACACCAAGGAGAATACTATCCAAACAGCTCCAGAAATACAAAGACCGATTTGAAGTAAGTTTAAAATTCAAAATGAAATGTCAGTATTTCTTATATATATTACGGTAAAAGGAACAAAGTTAAAATACATCGCCAAAGTTGATTGCATTAGGCTTAACACGCGAATGATAAGATAACCTTTACCCAGTTGGCGATATTATTTAATTTTTACAAAACCGAGAAAAAAAACTGTAAGTAATTCTTAATATTTATAATCCATTGAACGTTGAATATGGTTACTGTAAAACTAAAGGCGACATAAAAACTAGAATGTAAACGGTTTCACTAGTTTGCTTCCATTTCTCCCTCCCGCTGCCTCTGCTCAACCTCGTTAAAGCTGGATCGCCTACTACAGCTGCGCGTTCTCATCTATAGTTGGCCTTGTTTTGCACAGACCATACCTGACGTCACATAATTCCAGTGTTCCTTTGCGAATTCGGGGAAAGATGGCCTCCATGAGCTATAATTTTTTGTCTAAAAATGCTGTTTATTAATAAATAAAGATAGATATTAAATTTTCTCCATGTGGACTAGTGTGCTTTTAGACTTAGATGTATAAAATATCAAAAAAAATTTTTTGACTAAAGATTCACTTTAATAGTTTTATTTGGGGGGAGGGGAGCCTACATTTAGCATTAAAAACAAGTTTCAAAAAATTTTGCTTGTAAATCCTACAAACAAATATAAGGATATTAGTTTATAAACAATGTCTGGGAATTTGATTAAATTATATTCAAATAAAATAAATTTAAAATATAAATATATAATATATAAATTATAAATATATTATAAATTTTATTTATATATATATATATATTCAGATAAAATAAATATATAATGTATTAATAAAAATGAATTAAGATATTTTTATCTCTCCTCCCCCCTGCCAAAAAAAGATGCACTTTACCTGTGACATTCCTGTTACTACAGCCTTATCAACATTTACAAGAATGAAGTCTTCCGTTTGGCAAACGTCATCTGACCATGCAGCACAACAATGGTGTGTATAAACATGACCTGGAAACAAAATAAAAAGTGTTTTTTTTTTATAATTATGAAATTGGCATTACCAGAATTCTCAAGAAAGCTAAGTCAGTCTTTCCAATGTTTTTCTGAATAACTCTGGGACCCATCAAATTGTTATTCACAACAAATTAATAAATAAATTATTACCTTTTTAAAAGAAATTCCATAGGAAATTTCCAGGGGAGGGTAATGTTTATGTTTAACCTAGAACCTTTTTTTTTTGTGTGTGTGTAATTTTGTCAAAGTACAAACACAAATTATTTGTTGATATGAAAACACAGATCAAACAACTAGATAGACAGGATACAATAAGGACACACTATTCCACATGGCATAATTTTTTATGTCTTGTATTTATACGCACATTTATTTATTATTAACGCTATTATTGGCGGATGTCTTATTTAATGACACTGAATTGAGTTAAACAAGATAACAATAAGTACGAGAGTCATACTGCAAGTCATGAGCAATAGTTTTTTATAAATCAGAATTTATAAATACAGAAAAGACAAGTATATCATCTTAATCTATAAACTTTCTTTACTTTTCAACATAATCCCCATTTCTCTGCACACAATTTTTTTTCATCGTTCTACAAGTTTGAAAATTCTCTTGAGGTAGAACTCGGTTCCACTGATCAAAGACATTTTGTCCTATTTAAAAATTTGCTGCAACTGCAGACACTAAGACCGTCTATCTTCGTTACCGATGCCACACAGTAATGAAGCATTCAGTGGAGGCAGTTCAAAGATGACTGCTACGAGACAGATCTTAGATGCTCGCATTTCATCTTTGAGATGCTTCACTCATCTCTTAGCACTCTAGCATGCGTACACAAATCTCCGCATGCACACCAAAATCTTTGGTGAATTTCAGTAGTGGAGATTTCCCGTTTAAGAAGGAATTCAGTGACAACACAGACAAAACGAAACCTCATCATCAGCGATATTTTATCTAGTGCGAGTGGTTGCATGCCACAATACCTTAACACATAATAGAAACTTCACAGATTAATATGATATAAGCGTTTACTCTATGATAAAAAAAATTCCAATTTGTAAAATATTTTTTGCACAAAAATTTCAACATGACTATCGTATAAACGAGTTTTTAAAGTATAGGAAGACAAAATTCAAAGCTTCATAATATACAGGGCAGATATCTCAAAAAAGTCTGATAACATGGCAGATATCTCAAAGCGAGATCTTCTGAGTATGGTTTATAGGTAATAGGCAGGTGGGGAATTCATTGCTGCACTCAAATTTGAATTTGACCCCCAAATTTAAGGTCATCCATTTGCTAATCGAAAACTATTAAAGATAGAGAAAAATTTCCGATTGCTACCCTGTAGAGCAACACTACATTAGTCTAAAAACATTTTTAATCACACCCTTCCCCTTGAAAGATTTTGAGAAAATGGGTGAGAAAGAGTCAAGGTCAGGTTGGGCTGGCCAGGTTGGCTGAGGTGTGCTTCACTGCAATTCAAAGGTATTAGAAACCTCAGCCAACCTGGGCAGCCCAACCTGACCTTGAGTGACTCTTTCTCGCCCATTTTCTCAAAATCTTGTGATTAAAAATTGTTTTTAGACTAATGAAGTCTTGCTCTACAAGGTAGCAATCGAAAATTTTTCTCTATCTTTAATAGTTTTCGAATTAGCAAATGAATGACCTTAAATTTGGGGGTCAAAGTCAAATTTGAGTGCGGCAATGAATTCTCCACCCCCTATTACCTATAAACTACACTCATCAGATCTTACCTACTGGCAGCATTTGAGATATCTGGCATGTCACCAGACTATTTGGACACCCTGAATAATAAGGCAATAGCAATAAATAAATATAAAAACTCACAAGTTCATCTCATCTGGAGATTGCATAAAATATAAAAATGGCTTCTGTTAAGTTATCTTATCTTGTACAGAGGATAGATTATCGCAGGACGATGATCTGCGGCACTTACTCCTTTGAGGGAGTTTTGCGCCATCCCAGTAACTAACGACCGCTACGATACCCATAGCAGCTGGGACTGACGACTTAACGTGCCCTCTGAAGCACGGGGGGTTCATGATGGAAGAGCTGCTGGCGGACAAACAAACCAGTGGCTATCACCAGCTGCTAGACATCCAGCACTGGTCATTCAGCAAATGGGTCAGACTAAAGTCCCCCAACAGCTGTGCCCCAAATAGCCATCCCACCCAGCAGCAGTCCTCAAGCCACTGGCTATCACCCAGTCAGCAGCTGGCCGCGCCTGAAGTTGCTTAACTCCATCGATTAGCGAGCCAACCAGGCCACGGCCACCCCCTTCTGTTAAGTTTCAGCTAAAAAATACTTGATCGCTATATCCCAACAATTGTCAGCATGTCCAGTGATGCTAGCGAAAGGCTGGTTTATTTTCACAATTTGTACGTGAAATTATATATAGTCTTGTTCACACCCTTTTCACAAAAGATAATTATTCAGAGTTCGCAAAAATTATAAGCCTAAATGCATAACCGTCTCTTTGTGGCAAACAAGCGATTACATAAACAGGAACCATAATGTAACATTGCAAGGACATGGAGAAGAGAAATAATGAATTAGAATTCCACTGATACACTTTTAATGCATTGCGGTATCATACAATATGCCTTTTTTTTTTTTTTTGTGGATGTGGCATCCATCAGTCTACAAAGTGTGCTCGAAATAGAACCCATCGGTGCCCAGGAAGCCTGAAAGCATAGGCTAGCATACAGTAAGGCTACACAAAGCATCTCCATGCGTATACCTGATACCTCTCTGGAAATGCTTCTCTTCAGATCGGCACATATGCAAACATTCCCCTGATAAACCTTGTCTTTCAGGCAGCCCTACAATTAAAAATCACAGGTTGTGGTCCATAATCTGGGCATTATTCCTACTGAATTCGGTACCCATACGATAAATACTCACCTGTCTATGATGGGTAAAGTAGGGAAAGTTTAATTATAACCACTTTGTACAAGCCTTTCGTCAAACCTCGCTGGACGTATCAACAATTGTTGGGATGTGCCATTTAATTATTTTTTTTAGCTAAAACTTATCGGAAACCATTTTATATAATCTCGAATGAGATAAACTTGCAAGATTTTAGAATCTATATAAAAATTATTAGTGCGCCAATGGTATGTTATGAAGCTTTAAATTTTGTCTTTCAATATTTTAAGAACTCCTTTATACATATTGTTATTTTTTTTTTTTATTTTTTTTTTTTTTTTTTTGGTTTTAGGTTGATAATTAATTTTTATGTTGAGATATTAATAAACTATTGTTACAATTTTTTTATTAACTTTAATAAGATCATCAGAATTTACAAATTGCTATCAGCATGGAAGATGGTCCAATGCTGTTATAACTTAATCAAATGCTGACATATTTCATAATCAACTTTCATTATAACATTATTCTTTAATCCTCTTCTGTTATTTAAATAAAATAAAAAATAAATTCTGACTAAAGTAATAAAGTTTATTACTAAAAATAATACCTGAATAAGTTGCAAATAAATAAAGAAAAAGTATAAATGAACGCAAAAAAAATGTAATTTACTCTTGGTTAACTTAAAAAAATATTTGATGAATTGTGTTTAAGTTATCCAAGATGTATATTTTGTGAATTTCTAAAAGATAACAATGTAGAGGCAACATAATTGTTTTACTTTTTTTTAATTTTTAAAACCTTTAACAATGCTTCTACTTCAACACTTTCAATTTCATAAAACTTAAAAGAAAGCTGTTTCTCTATAATACAATAAGGGAGAGAGCAAACTAACTTGTGGTAAGTTGCTATTCATACAATGTAAACTATGATTCTTAAATAAGCTTTTATAGCAATTTTCAAAGTAATTTCTTTATGCATTTCAAATCCTGGTAATAATATTTCTTTCAGCAAATTATACATTTCAAAAACTTGAAAACTTTGAGCTAAATATTTTTTTTTTTTACAAATTCAAAAAAAAAGCAAAAAAAAACAAAACAAAAAAAATAAATAAATAAAAAGTTTGATTCTTGTTAACTTCTATAGCATTACAAACATAAAATATAATTCTATGAAATAAAATGTATCATTTCACAAAAATCATTCTCAATTTTCTAGAAATAATAAATTATTTAGGAAATATATTTACTTAATGGATTATCTCAAATTAAAAAAAAAATAATAAAAAATAAAAATTGATGATGATCATATCAAATATCAAAAAAACTGGTTTTGGTATTATGCAGATGTACCGTAATCAATTAACTTCTCATATTTTTACTAAAATTTCTTCATTAAAAACATGAAAAAAAAATTATTTTTCAAAGATGCAAAGAATAGAAGTGCCAAATTTGACATTTAAAAATAAGGACTAATGCAGAAAAAAAGAGGGAGAGAGAGAAAAATAATTATCAACTCAATGCATTGTTTGTTAGATGGCATCTGTTCTCCCAGCCATTATAAAGAAAATTATTTGTCACAGAAATTTATTAAGTAAAAGAGGGAGTTATTTTATTATTTTTTTTTTTGTTTTTTTTTAATACAAGGAATGAATAAAGGTGTGCAATTTACATAATGTAAATTTTTGTAACTGATTTGGATATACTGGAGTAAAGGCCTATGTGGTCGTTTCCGAAACTCTAATTTTTTTTTTTTTTTTTTTTGCTGAAATTAACTTAAAAAAAAATTTTTTTAGAAAATATTTTTAAATTTTGAAAAAAAAAAAAAAAATTCTGTCTATATGTATGTGACCAGTTAACTTCTCTGAAATGGGAAATAGCAGAACCAAATAAAAATAGCACACTTAGAGGGTACCTTAAATGTGCTTTGGCATATTTTTTATGTCGATTGGATAAGCCTTTTTAAAGATAATAATTTTTTTCAATTCTTTTAATAATTATTTTTTGTAAATGACCTGTTTGGCTCTGATGAGCCGTTTTGGAGTTATTAACGATCCCCCTTTCAACCCCCTCCCCGACAATTTTTTTTTTCTTTTTAATTACTTAAGAGGGATCCTTAAACTATGCATTGACATGTTTTTTCACGGAAACGGGCTAAGCCTTTTTTAGAGAAATTAATTTTTTTTTCTAAAAACATAGAAATGGCAGAAGCATTCATTTCATCGACCCAACCCAATTAAAACAACATGGACGTCCTCCTCTCATTGAGATGAACCTTTTTCTAAAAGAAACTGTTTGGCTACGAAGAGCCATTTTGGAATAATTAAGGTTTTAAGGAACAGAAAAAAAAACGTTTTTTTGAATATGTTTAATGGGATGGTAGGCCTGTGAGAACGTACCGTTCTGCCACTACAATTTTTTTTTTTTTCTTTTGTTTTGATATCAGCAACATGCCCTAATTTTTAGGTAGGCTGGAACAAATATTTCACTTGGGGCACTACACTTACATCAAAAGAACCGTTTCGCAAGGTGGCCAGTTTCGGGATGGGAGAGGTGAAAGATCCACGTACTCATATGCAAGCAATCAACATTGACTAGATAAAAACCATTATCCAAGAGCTAGCTGCCATTACATGATTTTAAAAACCCTAGCTGATCAATCTACTGTATTATCAAGAATACCCCCCCCCCCACCCTATATATCCCTGCACGGTATAAAAATTTATAACTAGCCCCCCCACCCCCCTTTCCACAAAAATACAGTTAATACATGCATTTTATAATGCCTTTATTTTATTTCTTAATGCCATATCTCTTTTAAAATAAAATAATTTTAAAATATTTCCCCCTAACAATGCATCTTAGTTTTGTCTATGTTCAAAATCCTGTTTTTTATTTGTTAATTTTATCCCTTCAATAATCTTTCAGGTAAATTTTTAAGCATCGATTGTGGACAATTGTTATTGTTTAGGAAAAAGACAGACTCTTCAGGACATAATAATCATGGATTTACTGTAATATAATCTTTTCGTGATATAAAGAGCAAAGAGGGATGAATGAGAACAGGAAACATTTGAGGAGAACATATGGATGTAAGTATTTAAATATAAAGTTACATAATGCTATAAATAGTACCATCACATCCAATAACAATTACAGCGGTTTAATAATTTTAAACAATGTCCTATTGTCTAATCAGTCTAGGCAGTAATCATTTACTGAGGACCGTAATTGTTTAATTTCTTAAGTTTTTAATGCTTCCCTTTGATGTTGAAAAGACTTTTCAAAATTATTATTTCCCAATGGCTTTTCGCCAAATTGAAACATGCAATTTGGTCTTGTATTACTTGTCAATTAATAATTTGAAATAAAATTTAACTCTAAGCCACCACGGTAGAAATTTTAAAAATACTGATTAATACATTAAAAAACATTAAAAAAGTAATACCACTGTTAAAATAAAAAAAAAACAAAAAAAAAAACCCCTTTAAGGGGGGGGGGGGGCCCTGAAGAATGCTGGCATTGGGAAGTAACGGACTGATAACCATTAGTGCACTAATACTCACCACTTGGTTCAAATAACTGTGATGGTTCAGGTTCTTCAGCAAATCCAATCAAGCTGAGTTCATCGATAGGCGGAGATGGTGGTTTAATGTCTTCGTCTGTTCCTAGACCAGGTAACTTTCTGCTTTTCCTTTAAAATTAAAGGTAAAACGGGAATTAGAGCAAAAAATTTCACTTTCATCATAACAATTTTAATGTTTAAAAAGCTTTCAATTTCATTTCCAAAAAATTATTTATAACAAAGACCACAAAAAAATAAATCTTCCCTCTGATATCTGACCCCATCCAAAAGGAAAAGCAATTGTATGTCAAAGTGATTCACTGTAAACTTAACTACAACTTGTGCAGGAGTGAGAAATAAACAGGCAAATCATTTTAATGTGACCACCTATTAACATCCGGAATAACCCATCATGTGCAGCCCGGACAATAGCTAGAAGGGCTGGGAGAGACTCAATGAGGTGCTGGAAAGTGTTCACAGGGATACAGAGCTATGCTGACTGCAGCTCAGTTGACAGCTATTGGAGAGTGCGAAGTGAAGTATCACTAGTTCCACAAACGCTCGATTGGGTTTAAGTCCGGGAAAATCTGGAGGCAAGGGAAGTACAGTAAAGTCTTCCTCGTGTTCTTCTAACGACTCACGTACAATTCCAGCTGTAAGAGATGTCCCATTCTCATGCTGGTAGATGCCATCATGCCCATGAAAAACAGTGTTCATGTATGGGTGTACATGGTCAGCAAGGATCAATACGTACTTAAATAAATTCATATTACTATCCACTATGGTGAATACATCCAGAGAATGCCTCCACCAGCTTGTTGTCGTCCACAAATGGTTGAAGGATGTTTGTTTTCTGATGTTTCTCTCCGCATGCACTGACGTCCATCCGATGGAGCAAAAAATGTGATTCATCTGAGAAGGCAACCTTCTGCCAATGCGGACCAACCAGTGTCGATACTGCCCTGTAAACTCCAGCCTCTTTCGCCAACATATAATCCATCTGGTGCTGTCATTACCATTTCGTCATTACCATAGGTGCTGTCGCCATCCATCTGCTGCATCATAGCAATGTTCGCTAAACTGTCATTCTAGATGCATTTGCGGTAGCCCCCTCGTTCATTTGGGCAGTAAAATTACTCAACTGTAGCATGTCAATTCGCCCAAATGCACTGCTGCAGCTGCCATTTCCTCTTTGATCTATGGCTCGTGGAGCACCACAATTTCCATGTAGTTTATTTTCTATATTGCCATTTTGCCATGCACAGTACAATTTTACCACAGCAGCACATGAACGGTTCACAAACTCCCATTTTCTAAAATGCTGCCACCCAGCATATTCTAAATCCTTCATTTTTGACTTATTATTGTTTGCTCTTATAGCTGTTCTTTTATTCTTTTATTGTAATATCTTGCGAGGTTTTGAGAGTAGTGCAACACGGTTTGCATAGAAATGATCAGAAGACATCAGGTTTGTTATCAAATCAAAAGATTCATTAATTGTTTTAGTTATATATTTCATCACCAGCTGGAATCATACCTGAACTGGCATGGAAGAAAGGGTATAGGACAGTTGATCATTATGCAAATATGTTACGAAACAGCGTTATCCCGATCTTGCAAGAGAGAGATGCAGTGCATCATGAAATGTGTTCGATGAAGATGGAATACCATCCAATACCACATGTTCCAATAAGCAAATGAGGCAAGACACGTTTGGAGCAAATCAAGTGTTGAGCCAACATTTTCCTCCTAGGTCACCAGATCAGAGACCTTGTGATATTTGGCACTGCAGGTACCTAAAATCGTGCAGAAATCGCACCACTTCATTGATTATGCTGAAAGATGCCATACTACAGTAAACTCCGTGTAATTCGAATCCAAACGGACCAATAAAAAAATTTGAAAAAAAATTTGAAAAAAAAAAAAACGGACCAATAAAAGTAAAAAGTATATACATGTATTGAAAAAAAAAAAAAAACAATGAAAAGAAACATTTGAACTCGCCTGTTTATTTGCAATACATGTAATTGATTTTTGAACACGAATGGAATATTTTTTCATTAGTTCATTGTTCAGTCTCTCACATAGTTCGTCGATCTCATCCGATGACGAAGCCAAATCTCGAAAGCGGATTGGATACTGTATCCAGTCAGGCTACTGGATAATCCAGTAGAAGAGGAATCGGCCAATTATATTTTTAGTAGCACAGTGCTTGTTCAGAACAATCTGGGAATTAGTCACAAATTATTTTCGGAATAACTATGGCATTCGGATTACAATGCTTGATGATTGATTCGAATTGGGTGATAATTCGAATTAGAAAATTCGAATTATGCAGTAATATTTACATTAAATGTAATGGATATCAAACGTTCCTTGCAATTTATACGAATTAGGCGGATTCGAATTACACGGAGTTTACTGTACCACGTTTCACAAGGAGACTCCACGTACTCTGACTCACCGATTTTGATAAAACTTATTCTATGAGTAGCTTTCACCAAATTAAGACCTATGCAAAGCCATTCGACGCACTTCTTAAAATTTTCCGAGAAAGAAATTCATAAAGTTTCTTATAATTACCTACACATTATAAATGTTCGAATTGTAGCATAATTTTTTTATCCCGTTCAGGTGGTCTAGTGGTATAACGCTAGTGTTCTACTTTGCAAGTACGAGTTCAAATTCAGTCTTCGATATTTTTTTTTCCTCTTTGTAATTTTTTTAACATGTATGGGAATGTGTAATTCATTTATTAAATATATTTCCGATTTTCCTATTTGCTATCGTCAATTTTTTTTATAATTAACTCTAGCGTATGATTGTAGTATATTGTAGTATATTGAATTACCCATTTCTATGTATGTTAAAAAGATTTACGAAGAGGAAAAAAAAATTATCGAAGACAGGATTTGAATCCGTACCGGTAAAACAACTCTAGCGCTTTACCACTAGACCACCTGAACCTGATAAAAGTGTATGCTATAATTCGAGCATTTACGAGGTGCATCCAGAAAGTAAGTTTCCTTTTTAAAAAAAAAAAGAACTCCCACTTACAGGAACATATCTATTGGCAAACAAGTACAGCAATGTTTCAGCTATTTTTCAACATAGCCACCACCAGAATTGAGACACTTGTCGTATCGTGGGATCAACTTTTGTATCCCCCTGTCGTAGAACTCTGCCGCCTGTGAATGGAACCAGCGTGTGACAGACATCTTCAGCTCTTCGTCGTTGCCAAAACGCTCACCGGAGGACAGGAATTTCTTGAGGTGCAAGAAAACGTGAAAATCGCTGGGAGCTCAACAAGATCATCATTGATGACTCCAAAACGGCTCAACAAGATCATTGATGAGGGATGGTTGCCCAATGCACTCTTCATCATGGACACTTTGACGACCTTCGGAAAACTGCCTACACCAGCGACGCACCATCTGCTTACTCATGATGTTCGGCCCATAGACCTGACAGAGCTGACGATGAATTTCAATTGGCGCAATGCTTTGTGCATTCAAGAACTTTATCACCGACCGAACCTCGCAGGCGGCGGGAGAAGAAATAAGAGCTTCCATTTCGGACCATTGCTACCACGCTACTGGCACGAGACGGGACCTGTCCGGCTGGCATATGATTGATACGTCATAGATCTGTTACGCATGCGCAATTGACACGGCTAATTATGTTTACTTTAAAGGGGAAAACATCGGGAAACTTACTTTCTGGATGCGCCTCGTATAAAGTGTAAGCAATTATAACAAACTTTATGAATTTTTTTCTCGAAAAATTTTGAGAAGTGCATCGAGTGGCTTTGCATGGGTCTTTAATTTGGTGAAAGCTACTCGTAGAATAAATTTTATCAAAATCGGTGAGTCAGCATAAGTGGAGTCTCCGTGTCAGCCATACTACCGGATGCTCTTTAATGCAGTTCCAGCTCTTCTCACATCTGCAGACAGTGCTGGGAAATAACTGCAATCACATTGAATACCTAATAATACGAGTTGTCAGTTTCCACTGTCGGTACTTCAAACATGTGATTGCAGTGCCATCTAGTGATGAAATATGTAACTAAAATGAGCAATAATGTGTTTGTTTGTTTTTTGACTTCATGATCATTTCCATGCTAAATGGGTTGTGTTACTCTTAAAACTCCACATGATATTATCTTTCAAAAGACGTTTGGATCATCCTGTATATTTCTACCATCAAAATGGTCATCTTTCAGCAAAAATATAATAATTGACAAAATTGGATGAAATAAATACAGAATCAGAAAGAAAACAGACCAATCAGTAACAACATTCAATGAAGCATCTAGAGTTGGGGTCTAGTGACGAATCAACGAAAAGCGTACAATCACGTGGGATCTGATAATAGTTTCGAATCCAATAGTTCAGGTATTAAATTTATTAATAGTCTTGGAATCTTCTTTTAAATTTTCAACTAATCATCCCAAATGGCAATTCATAAATATCTCGACTGAAAATTGGGCTTCATTTTATCCTTGGGGTTGCCAAGCAACAGTTTTATGCAATAAGGGTTTCTGTAACCTAAATAGAAGCTATAGATTTAACAATTTTCTTCTTAGGTCTTTGGTCACAGGCTGGTTAAATGTGGCGGCGATAGATTACTTCTCCTTTTCCCTAACAGGGGTTAATTTGGACTATTGGACATGGACAGTTAAAATCTTCTTTACTTGGTTAATTCCACAATCAATTGTTCTGTATAGCCATTTTTCTTTGCTATATTTTTTACCTCCTGGATTCCGTTTCAAAGAAGTCATTACTTAAAAGTATACAGGGTCGGGACACATTAATATGACCACCTGCTAGTATCCGGAATATCCACCTTTGGTGGCAAGCACAGCAGCTAGTCGACGTGGCAGAGAGTCAATGAGTCCTCGGAAGGTGGTTGCAGGTATCTGGGACCATTCGGCGATCACTGCATCCTGTAATTCCATCACTGTGCATGGTGGAGGGTCCAGCTTGCAGACACAGCGATCGAGATGGTCCCACAAATGTTCAATGGGTTTGAGGTCCGGGGAGTTTGGTGGCCATGGGAGTAGCTTGAATTCATCCTCATGCTCCTCGAACCAGTCGTGGACAATTTTGGCAGTATGGCAGGGAACATTGTCCTGTTGAAAGGTGCCATCACTGTCGACACGAAGGGGTGTACCTGGTCTGCGACGATCATCAGGTAACTAACAGCATTCAGTGTACCCTCCAGCGGTATCAGTGCACTCGGACCATATCACGAAAATATCCCCCAAAAAATGGTGTCGGGATGCCTGTTCTCAGATGCTTCCCGGAGAATTCTCCAGCATCCGTCCACTCAGTTCACCAGAAACCGCAACTCGTCAGAGAAAGCAACCCTTTGCCACTCGACCGAGGTCCAATGGCGATAGTCCTTTGCGAATTGGAGGCATTTTCGGCGATGCACAGGCGTCAACATGGGTGCTGTTACCATAGGCCTGCTCCGGAGCCCCAACCTCAAGAGGGATCATTGCACTGTCTTGGTGCTGACACGCCTAGTGGCCCTACTGTTCATTTGCTGTGAACAGTGGCATGCCGATTTGTGTTGGCCAGGCGTTGTAATCGACGCTCGCCTCTAGGATCGATGGCCCGTGGGGCCCCACAGTTACCTCTTCGGTTGCTCGAAACTGTCTGGTTCGTCCAGTCGCAGTACACCTTCACAACGGCAGCCCTAGACCAGTTCACAAAGGTGGCCATTTCTGAAATGCTGTCCCCCTTGGCCCGATAGCCAATGATCATCCCCTTTTGGAGGTCCGACAGGTCACTTGCTCTGCCCATGATGGCGACAATTGCTGTGTTAATGGATTCTAATACACGTCTGCTGTTGTCAGCTTTTAATGATATGCAATGATTTTTCATCTGCATACCATGGGACGTTCCAACATGTTTGAGAAGAGGTGGTCATATTAATGTGTCTCGGCCCTGTAATTAAGGGCCTGGTTAAGAAAAATATAAACACATAACTTGTGGCTCCAGCAATGGTTGCGATTCTTGTGAATATAGAATCCATTGTTTGTCAGTTTTCTATATACAGTCAGACCTCGGACATTCATGCTTTGTGATTTGCGAATTCACAGATCCGCAAATATTTCATTAGAACTGAACTTATTTGCATCCGCGATTTTTTCGCACATCAGCAAAATCCTTGAAAAACCCCACAGAAGTGTTTATGTTTAATTTTCATAGTAACTTATAAGTTTCCACGCTTTGCTAGTTGGAAATATTGTCCTCTATTTTTACATCAAACGTTTGTTGTTTTTCTTTGTTTGTTTGTTTGTTTGTTTTTTTGCTTTTTTTTTGTTTTTTTTGTTTTGTTTTTTAAGGGTAATGTCTTAAGCTAACTTTTAAATGAAATTAAAGTGTTTAGGAGCACGACTGGGGTTATATTTAGCGTTTAAACTATAGAAATAAGCATATTATACCATGTGCGCCGGGTAATAATTCTTAATTTAAAAAAAAACAAAAAAACACGCTTAATTTGGAAGAAAGGTAAAAAATTGTTTATTCAAAGTGTGCCCCATGTTTTTCCCATCTCTGGCAATTTGTAGATGCCCTCCCAGAAAAACCGTACATCTTTTGAGGTGGTCCAGTCATCAAGCCATTTTTCGACATCTTCGTAATTGTTGAAGTGTTTCATGGAAAGTGCGTGAAACATCATTGAAAACAAGTGGGTAGTCGGAAGGGGCCAAATCTGATGAGTATGGAAGGTTGGGCAAGAGTTCCCAGCCAAGTGCAGAAATGGTGTCTCTTACTGCTTTTGCTGTGTGTGATGGGGTGTTGTCGTGCTGCAACATCACTTTTCCGTGTCTTGTAGCTTATTCTGGTTGCTTTTTGATCAATACATAGTTCAAATTAATCATTTGTTGATGGTAGCAAACGGTATTAACTGTTTCAACTGCTTTCAGAAGCTCATGGTACA
Source organism: Rhysida immarginata (assembly GCA_023313115.1). Taxonomy (NCBI): domain Eukaryota; kingdom Metazoa; phylum Arthropoda; class Chilopoda; order Scolopendromorpha; family Scolopendridae; genus Rhysida; species Rhysida immarginata. The sequence goes on along the minus strand of JAHWFO010111979.1, from coordinate 267,817 downwards.
CAACACCCTTCTGATCCCACCAAATGCACAGCATTGTCTTCTTTTCAAAGCGGTTTGGTCTTGCAGTCGAAATCACCACTTTTGAATCTTCTAAACCAACGCACACAATAGTCTTGTGTTGGGACATCTATACGGTAAGTTTCCACACACATACGATGGTTTTCACTCGAGTTTTTATTTTGATTGAATAAGAAAAGTAGTATGTGCTGCAAATGCTCTTTATTTGCCTCAAAACTGACATATTTACCACACCAAACAAATATGATGCTAACTCGAAATCATTTAAACATCAACAGCATTTTGAAAGGTATAATCATAGCTCCAAAATGGCATAAGAGATTAGATTGTGAACCAATCCTCAGTGCCATCTCTTAAAAAAATTAAAATTATTAACTACCACACCTGGCATCCACGAATCCACATTTGCGACAGGTTCTGGAACCTAACTTCGCAAACGTCCAAAGTCAGACTGTATGTGATAAGAAAGGGAACATCTGATTCTGCTCATTTTGAGATCTAAAAATGGGAGGGTGCATCTATTTCAACTTCGTGGGTACACGTCATAACAATCAGTGTCATTCACGTTTTGTCATCGGACTACTACTCTGGATGCTTCACTGTAAATTGTCAATTATTAATTGTCTGTTATCTCTATATAATTATCTGTCTTTATTCCATCTGATTTTATCAATGATTTATTCTTTCTGAAAGATGACTACTTGGTGGTAGAAATGTACAGGGTGCCGCAAATAAATACAGGGTGCTGCAAATAAATACAGGGCAGTATTGCCGGTTAGCCTATCCGCTCATACATTGTTACATCATCATATATCGACCATTTTAATGAAATTTACTAATTATTATTGGTAGAAATATGATGATATATCAATGTATAAGCGGATAGGCTAACCGGCAATACTGCCTTGTATTTATTTGCAGCACCATGTACATTTAAGTATTAAAAATACATCTGTTGTGGACAAAAGGGTCATTTCATTTTGTCAAGGTTTTTATCCAGTCTCTTTCAGGTTATATCTGGGAATGTGTTTTAATAACTATTCTAACATAAAAGCATCAAAACAACACAGGGTTGTACCTTTCAAAGACATGTACAGCTTAAAACAGAAGGAACATATGGAGGGTTGTTTCATGTTTATGGTGACGAGAATACACTTCCTGTAGGTCTATTATAACCCACTTATCCACCACCTATTATGCTCTATGTGATGGCCCTTTCTTCTAGCAATTACTCGACATCTTAGAGGCTTCTAGGGAGAACAGTGAGGTTGATTCTGTTCAACTCCTTTTGACAGGCTTTCCATAATCCAGGAAGTGTTCTCGGAAGTCTTACATGAAGAGCACTTTTAAGGAGACCGAATCCACAAAAATCCATGGGTGAGATATCGGGTGACTTGACAGGGATGTCTGTTCCTGTTCCATTTGAGCACAGTATTCGACAGTAGATTTTAAAAGTGTGGCCAGATGCTTTATCCTGGTGGATGTACATAACCTTTGCCCTAGAGATATACAGTGTGTAAAACAATTTAAAGGGGTATTATAGAGATAAAGGTAAACACAAAAAGTCTTATGAACATGGGTCCGAATTTGAACGATAACCGAGATATGAACAGAAATAAAAATGCCACCAAGATCAACAAGTTAATAACTCAGGTTCTGTAAAGCCTAGATTAATGAAATTTGGAGGAGTAACAGGGTACATAAGACTGTGTATACCGTTAAAATTTGATAACCTGGTTCATAGGACTTTTTGTGTTAACCTTGACCTCTATAATACCCCCTTAAATTGTTTTACACACGATTGAATCACCCTGTATAACCATGGGATATTGTTAGGATATCCAAGACATTTTCCTAATAGTAGGCACCATTTATCTTTGCTTTAGATCCCATCTTTTTAGATGGTCTCTGAAGTCCAATATAGTTGTACCCAGCAATCACCCCGTATCTTTCGGAAAACTCTCATTGCATTGACGCACTCGGTCAGATTGAGTCGTATCACCCTGTTGTCGATAAAAAATTGCATGCATCTTGCCATCTCTCGATAAACAGATCCGAGCCTCATCCAACGTTCATTCATTTGTCACCTGCCAAATAGCATCCATGCAGTTTTCGGCTGTTGGTTCGCCTCTGTATGTGTCTTGGCAACAAGACGTGAACTCAGGCCTTATGACGGCATTCCAATCTTGCTTGCAACGACCTGTTGTGTGATAGATTTTCCCTAAGGACTAGCCTCTTCACTGTTTGAATGTTAGCCTTAATACGGAAAGAATGGGGGGGGGTGCTTTTCATTCAGTACCGCTACACTGCTGATTGTTTGGATCCATTGTCTTCTGCATTTGATAACTTTTGTTATACAATTCTTGGAAATAATGAAAGCTTTTTCCTTTTTATTCTATTATTACGGAATGAGAGTAACCACCGTCGGAAGGCTACTTAGCCCTCCCAGAACGATTCAGGTTTTCAACAACTTGAAAATGAAGAATAGAATGATAAGTTCGGTTGTTACTGAACTCTCATGTAAAATTTAAACCCGTGCTACAATGTTTTAACAATCGTCACCATAAACATGAAACAACCCTCCATACATCACATCTGGAATCTTGTGATAGAATAAGCAAAAAAAAAAAATTAACAAATCCAGATATCAAAGCAAAACAAATAAAAACATCCTAAGCTATTCATACTGTTTTACATGCCCTTTAGCCTGCATATGACTAAAGGATAAATTGCGGGGAAAAAGTTGGCTTCTATACTAATGGCTTTTTCACGCTGCAGTTAGATGCCTTATGTTAAATCCAAGTTTCAGCTTGGTGGTTGAGAGTGATAAGGTGCAGGTCTTTTCACTCGAGCCACGAGTTTAAATCCCATTAGGGAATAGAGATTGAGATACAATTGGCTCCGAGTACTGTCAGTTTAGTTAGAAGGACCTTGTATATAGACACCCTGAATCATAACATATCCCGTGAATCATTTCGGCAGGAAACGATATCGCAGAGACAAAAATAACTTCATTCTAGGCACTTGCTCGCATTAATTTATCGTAAATTATGTGATAGTCAGCACCTATTTCGAATTACTATCACCTACAGCAAAGCAATGTTATTTAGAAAAGCTGTCATTTGAAGAGAACAAATATCTCGAACAAAACAAGCTATCGCCTTTTCCAATGACGATATTTCAGCAAGGCCATTAAAGATGCTTACCATTACATCTTGCTTGAAACCTTAGGAAATGCTGTTCTTTCTGTCTAACAGTTGATTCAGATATTTTCTTATGAGGAAATATCGTAGACTTCCACAGTCTGAAAACTTAATGTGCTCCGTCAAATAAATAATAAGGCACTTTTTTTTATTTCAGCCTTTGCAGTATTCAAATACTTTAGTGAATGTTTGCACTCATCCAAAACAAATGCAAACATCCATGCCCAGGCAGGATTTGAAACATCGGGATTCTCGAGATTGCTGAAACAGGCGTCTCTGCGCTGTCAGCCACCGAGTGGGCTCAAAAAATTCGCTTCACCCGACATGAAGTGAGGAGAAAACGGATAGCTGCCAGCTCTTTCGGTCAACAGCATTTATCCAGGCTGTAAGACGAGGCTCATTTTAGGAAACCTTTACATTTTTATCATAGATAAATTATTTGTCTATCTCATCATGGAGCATCTGAATACTATACAGTTGGTTTCACGTTTTTTTAAAAGCAACATTTTCTTATATTTGCCTAGTTTTAAACTACTGCTCGCAAATGCTTGCCCAATGAAACAAACACACTTCTCAATTTCCAGTTTGAAACAGGAAGTTTGCTTTGTCCCAGTGACCTGTAGCGCCCTCGGGCTAAGCTTTACATTTCAGAGTGTCCATATGGCTAATCTAATGATGCAAAATGAAGTTTCTATACACTTTATTTATGTTTACATGGAACTTTCAGAAACAGACTTATCCTATGACATCTGCTCCATCTCCCCAACAACTGAATAATTATATTTTTCTGACTAAACAACAAACAGATTCAATGATATGTGTTTCAGGAAGGAATCAAGAAACAAGAGACATTTTTAATTAAGTTTTATTTAATGCAAATATATTTTTATTTTTTAACAAATGTTTTATATGATCATAAATACAGTAAAAGTTTTTGTAAATATAGTAAATATTATCAATGGAATCATTTTGGGGTTTCATTTCCTTATGTTTGCTGGCTAATAACGAAATCACCTTTATTAGAATAAAAAGCAGAAAATCTCTATCCAAAGGAGGAAAGAAAGGAAATACATGTACTTATCTGGCATTTCCTTTATTTTCTCCTTGTGGATTAGAGATTATCCCTTCATAAATATTTTAAATAATACAATTAGCATCTACGATGTTTGTGTATAGCATCTGTCGATCTGTCACATAGTGAAAGAAATGTTATCATAATAACCAGGGTATACTGTATTTATTAAGTTATTTTAAATGCACAACGGACAGAACTGAAAGATTCCTTAGATATGGAATTGAATGTGACAAAGAATAATCCCAGAGTGATGAATACAAACAACAATGTAAGATTCAGGCGTTTCAGCTTTTGAAATTATCAGGAAACCAACAAAAAAAAAAAAAAACTTCAGAATCAAAAGCAATAGCTGCACTCAAAACTAAAACCCATTTTTGTGTGCTGGGGTTTTGGGCTTGGTTTTGGGGTTCAATTTTGAATCTTATACATACTGCACTGTGGTTGGGTTTTCAGTTGTTCTTTCAGCAGCAGCACTATGAGCATTAGAGGACTGCACCGGCGTGTTTCGCTCGCTCGAACGTCCCAGACTCGAGCACAGTACGCTCCTTGTGAGCTGCCACCCGGAGTTGGGCTTTGCTGCTAAACGCAACAGTCCACTACCTGCAAGGGGGATTATAAATCTTGTTGCAAAGTTCCAATTTGCCAAAATACACTCAAAATGATATTAAAAAAACTATAAAAATTTAATATTACTTTCGGGGTATAAAAATAGGTAAACAAAATTTTTATCCCTCTCCTAAAGGATAAAGTTTAAACCATAAAACCTACGTCTATTCACAGTCAAATAACGAAAATCACAAAAACAGGACTTCAATTCACTTTTTTTACAGAAAAATTTTTTCCAACTAAAAATTTATAAATTTATTTACAACAAATACATGTTTGTAAAAGTAATAACGAATACACGAATCTAGAAGCTTGCGATCAGCTTCGTTTGAACGTTTAAAACAGTTCGTCCCACTGCTCACTTCCCCACTTCATGGGATAAACAGAACCGAGCGAACGATGCTCAAAATATCCTATCCCATACCGTTGGTAAATCTGACTGAGCCTTTTTCGCTCGTTCTATCATGACCATTTGCCACCTAGCGGATTTTATAGTAATGTTTTTTTCGCCGAGCGAAAAATGTGTGAATGCAGTCCTCTAATCAGCCATAATTCTATGGCATCTGTTGATCTACAAAACCACCACAACGTGAACGAAGCACTTACATGAGCTGTAAAACTTGAATGAGCTAAACAGAACACTACTCCTTTTATGCTTAGATTCTTCAAGAAATGACAGTTTTAAGTGCATGAAAGCACAACCGGAATCTTAGAACAAGGCTGGATTGCTGTGCGCATGTGTAAACCATGATTTTATAAATACATTTATGAAAAACAGAGAAATTCCGTGATCAGGTTCTGCTTCAGTTTATGGTTTTAGAGTGGATGTGACCTTATATTTTTTAAAACCATAAACGCTAAAAACGTTAAAACCAGGGTTTGGCTTCATTTTCGAGTGCAGCTATTGAATATTTTTTTCTTTAGTATTTGCATATTTGATTTTAAAAATCAGAAATATGGAAAACAATTTTTCCTTAAAATTACCAATTCACTATACCATATTTTCGTGAACATACCCCGTGGGTTATACACTTTTTACATCCTTAGGAGGGGGGTGCGGGGTTTCCAAAATATTTTTTACATGAATGACGTGCAATAGGAGGTATCGCGATATGCGGCTTCCTTACAATGCTCAAGCTCTAGACATGCGCAATACAAATTTTTTCTGCTTCCTGTGGGCAGTGTGTCTCTTCGTACTAAATTCAAATACAGTTTTCTCTTTCTACATTCAAAAGGTGGAGGGAATGGATGAAAGTTGACGTTTTATCCATGGATACATGACTAAGTTTTTCTTTTTTTCTAGTATCCGAATTATATCCATGAAGTTACACACTGATATTAGGCATATTTCAAATATAATAGCAGAACAGCATATGCTACTCCTCCATTTTGAAATTCTGCGCACAACCACGTCATTAACTGCACACAGTGCATGCGCTGCGCATGAGCTGTGTGCTCTGAGGAGTGGGTTAGACAGGGAAGCCACATATCACGATACCTCCTATTAAGCACTCCCGAATTTTTTGCTCGTGAAGCATATCAAAAAGTGACATCAACAACTGTACTATTAAAAAATTTATTTTTTAGGCCGAATTCATTACATTTTTTTTTCACAGTGTTTTCGTACTTGTTCACAGACATTCAGTACATTTCACAAACATTTAATCCACATTTTTAATAAACTGTCTTAATTTACAAAACAATTATACATGCAATGTTCAATTTTTTGCGCATTTACATAAGTAAACAAATACTGAAGCAGATTTTACTAGGACGATAATAACGCTGTCTATCGCTGGATCCATTAGCCATTCAGAAGCGCTTACACAAAACTTTTACGGCTGCGTTTTGTGTAAGCGCTTCTGATCGGTTAATAGATGCAGCTATAAACATAGCTAAAAAAAAAAGCTGCTTCAATATTTGCTTACCTATCTTTCCCGCATGGAGTAATGGGTCTTTTACTCCGTGTCTTTCCCGTATCTTTTCAGTTTTCTACTTCATTTATCAGTCGTTTGCGGCTTAACATCTTCATGCTAATCACCATTATTGAATATGTCATAATTCACTGTGGTCTTCGACACCTCGCGAGAATACTCGAATTCTCTCGTGTTTCACGGAACATTCTCTGATTCACGAGTGAATGATTGTGTGTAATTGATCAATGTCTATAATTGTTCTGTAAATTTACATGGTTTATTATAAATATGGATTAAATGATTGTGAAATAGTACTAAATGTTTGTGAAAAAGTACGAAAACAATGTGAAAAAGCTGTAATTAAGTATCATCGTCATCATGTGAAGAGCTGAATCTATCAAAGTCTGAATCTTTGTCTGAATTATGGAACAACTCTTCATACAATTTTTATGAATATTTAAAGTTGAGTTTAATGTTTGAAATAATTAATTATACAGGGTGTTTCAAAATTATGTACAATAAATTTAGTGACATATTCTTCAGGTCAAAAGAAGACGAAAATGTTCTATAGTACTTTGTCTGGAAGCGATTTGTTTGTGAGTAATCCAATATCATACAGTAGGGAAGCACGGTAGTTAGCGGACGATATTTTAGCAGTTCCAGCGTTTCGACCCAACACTAGGTTGAGTGGTTTGTTCCATTTAAACCTAC
>JAHWFO010111979.1:224815-255288 GCA_023313115.1 Rhysida immarginata | reverse complement strand
GAATTGAAAATGCATGCCAAACCGTTCGTAATGCTGGCGACGAACTCCTCCATGACATCAGACGGTCGCTCATGCAACGAGCTGAAGCGTGCGTGCGAGCTGGTGGCTGGCACTTTGAACAATTCCTGTAATTTGGAGCCACGGGTTTAGTTGGCTGTATCGCGTAAATAAATCGTTTCCAGACAAAGTGCTATAGAACATTTTCGTCTTCTTTTGACCTGAAGAATATGTCAATAAATTTATTGTACATAATTTTGAAACACCCTGTATAGACATCTGGGTCGGTGCATTTTCATCATGTGAACTTAATAAATAACCTCCCTTTATTATATTGTTCCCAAATAGCTTAGTTTATATGTACTGTTTATTTATATAAGACCTTTTGCGAATGTTGAATATTCATGATGAGCAACTTGCGCAAATTCTGGGTCTATTGCTATGAAATTTTGAAACTAAAGTCCTCTCCATGTCAGTTCACTCAGCTCACCAGCTCACTCAGCCAGCATTGTCAGTTTGTGATTTTAAGCCAAGCATGGAATGACTGCGCTTTCTCACCCCCCCCTTCCCCCTTACTCCCCTGACCTGGCTACAACAGATTTCATCCTGTTCCCCAAACCGACTTAAAGGGCAACTGACACCAAAAATCACCTATCAATTTTATTATAACATAAAGGACTATCAACTAACTCTAATTAGACTTGTAAAATTTTTATAACATTAGTTTTTTAAAATATAATTTTTCAAACATCAGTTTTCAAAACTCATCTCATTTGAACTTCGCCTCAATTCACCGCTAGGCGTGACGTCACATTGGAGAATCGTCTTGGCTATCTAACATAGAATAACTCATCATCATTTTTTTTTGGATCATTTTCTATCCTATATTTTGGAAAATCCAAATAAAAAATTAGATCCACTTACATTGAAATGTTCCTTGTTGCACTAGCGTTATTCAGGTTCAAATTTGTAACGAACTTGAATTTTAGTTTATATTTCATTATTTGATGAATATATGTGTCGGTTTCAAATGTTCAAGTAAAAGTTACAAGATTTAAAAAGTGAGCAATTTATATATGAACTGTTGCTTTGGCCTCTCATCTTGTTTCTCATTTTTTACTTTTGTTTATATTTTATATCTTTCCCAAAGTGTGACATTATATGTAAGGGGCAAATTATATATATCGTTAAATCAAATTAATTTTTACATATTTATTCAATTTTTGATTGGTTTGTTAATATGCCTTATTATTGACTGATTAACAATTAGACTCGTCAGTTTATATATTAATAATTTGTTTATAACATTCTCTTATGCATTTACTTGGTTGTAATGATTTTGCTCTCCACCCTCTTATGTATGTTTCTCACACCTGTATCAGTTTCTCTTACGATCGAGATGAACCTGTGCCCATAAATATATCTAATTATAAATATTGGTTAATGTTCACTTCTGCACATCGCGTGATGACTGATCATGCGACTAAGGAAATAATTTATTTGAATTTATTTTTTAAAGACTGGGGGGGTGCCCCCCCCACCCCCCCCCCCCCCCCCGCCTCTCTAACGAACTGATATATACAACCTCAATGAGTCTACTATACTTTTTCCTTACCGCATATACAAGCACATGCCTACATCGTTTAAGGGTAAAAAATATGCCAAAAGAATTTCCTGTAGTTAAAAAATATAAAACATAAAAAAATTCTATATAGCCTTACTTATTCCAATTCATGAATAAACTGTTTGCATATTTCTGTTCATAATTTGTCTAAGATTTTTATTTGAGTATTCTTTTAATTTAAAATCAATAAAGAGCAGGTCGTTTTTCGATTTCACTAATAAACAGCTCTATGGAAATTGACATTTTTATTAGAGATTTAAAAAAACAGATGTTTACAGCAAAATTAGTCTGAAAAAATTCCCAGAAAAATAACACGGCAGTTATACTGCAAATTTGAACAGGTGATAATTTTTTATAATTTTTTTTATAATTTTAGTTCAGAGCAACGGAATCATCATCAGTGCACCCCATCCCCTTTTATATCCTACTGATTCTATTCGAGTGAGCAACAATTGAGTTGCCTTGAAAATGGTTCTGGTTGAATCTTTATAGTTGACATTGCACGTGCTCCCACAGAATTCCATGTTACTCCGTTTTGGGAAACTATTTAGTTGACAAGAAAGGAATCATAAAGATTGCAAGGCTGATACATTTTTCTCGAGAACTTTTTTCGAGTTGATCTCAGATTGACCTCCATTGAATGAATGTGGCTTTAGCGGTAATGACTACAGGACTTCCTTTCGCTCGTATGACGTCATCGACTTCCCCCCATCTGAAGAATGTTTTTAGCCCTGCTCAGTATATAGCGAATATTTGTTCATTTTATTAAATAAATGATAAAAGTTTTCGTAATTAAATTATGCATTATGCAATTTTGTTTAATTATTTACTTAATCTTATACTATCGAAAATTTTGATGTCAGTTGCCCTTTAATGCCATTGAGGTGAACAAGAGAAAGTTGCAGAAGCATTCCAGGATTGCTTCAAAAAGTGGAAACACTGCTGAGACAAATGTATTTGTTGGAGAGGACAGTACTTAGAAGTATATCATTGACCTGTAAGTTGAATGAATTCTTAAAAAAAAAAAAAAAAAAAAAAAAAAGTTTTGGAACTTTTTGAACAGACCTCATACAATAATAAAACATTAAACAATTAAGAAAGAAGAAATTATAACTTGCAATGAAAATCTGTGAATCAAGGAATAAACTATTTTAAACTTTCAAGAAATTACACAAATTTGAAAAGAAAGCTTTATTTCATCAAATTTTATACAGTTACAACAGCAGCAACACTGATGAAATATATTTCAATATTTGAAATAAAACCAACTTTGAAAAAAGAATTGAACTTTTACAATACATATTCAAAAACATAATCTGCCTATTTGTCTTGACTGCCTGGCTTCATTAATGTAATGAGTTAGGACACAGCACTGCCTATACACAATTATTATTACTGATAAGGAATGATATGATGCCCATTAGATCTAACAAAAACAAGTGTCTTGATTGCAACAGTAAAATTTTAATAATGCGATGTGCGTTTTGGTCTTAAACCATCATAAGGCATCACATTACGACTTTCTTATAATAATTTTTATATAACAAGAAATGATGGTCAAGACTGAAACGCATATCGCACTATTAATGTTTCACTGTTGCAATCAAGACCCTTGTTCCTGTCAACTTTGAAAGGTAACATGGATCGGCACACTACATAGGATTGCCAAATCTTGGAGTCATCATTATTTTAATATAGGAATACCTCGCTTATCACAGTTACTGTTGCCACGAAAAATACCGCAATAATCTAATTCGTGATAATTGGGAGAAGTAAGGTATGTAAAATGGGTAACCATTGCCGAGGATTTTTCCAATCTATTAATTTTATTTTACATAGGAGGCCCTGATCGCTTTTTGCACCAATCAAATCACTCTCAACTTACAGAGAATGTTATTTTCACTACGGATACCAATCATTGCTATGAGGTGATGGTATTTATGGATAAATAAATCTTTCTTTGCTCTGAAAATGAAAGCAGCCTACAAAAAGGTTCCTAGCACGTATTACTCATCCTTCAACTTGTGGTGACTGAAATATGCATTTGCGAACATTGATCTCTATCTTAAAATACTCAGTTTACAATCCTCTATCACCCATAGAATTTTGGTCCTAAAGATTTGAGACAACCTGTACACTGTGCATCAATTTTTTTTTTTAATTCAACTGTATTAAAATGAACCATTAACATCATAAAATATCCATCATATGAGGGCTTCTCTTTTATAGAATTCTAGATTAAAGAGGTCTGAATTTTTATAATAAATTTTTACTTTATAACTGCTTAATATGTTACCACAAATATAAAAAAACAATAACATTTCTTCTTCTTCAGTACTATACAAATTAACTTAAATTAAATTTATATTTCAAAAAGTTGTCACATTTTAATTTTTGATTATTTTTTTTTCCAAGTTACAATACAGCATAATAAGAAGTAAAATTTATGAGCAAAGAAATTAAAAATAAATAAATAAATAAAGTTTGTGTGACACTATAATAAACCTTCAATTATACGACGAAGGTAATATTAAGAAAAAGTAACCAAGAACTTAGGGATTGAATAAAATTAATATCCTATAAAAGATTTATTTGTTTATTTCAATTCTAGTACATGTACAATTAAATAATAATAATAATAAACTTACCAGTGTTCTGGAATGTCTTCTGCTGTTAATCTTTCGACAGAGATTGCACTTGACAAACTAGCATCGGAATCAAAAGCTGTTCAGAGAAAAAAGTAACTCATTAAGCAGTGGTAAATATTTATAAAAATAACAAAAGATACAGTGACTTTTAAATATACCAAAAAAAAAAAACTCTTTCATAAACAAACAACTACAAAAATAAAACAGGCAACATTATTATTCTTCTCAAGCCCCAAAAAAATGTAAATAAAGATTTATAAATATATTTTTTTTATTTCCAATTGTTTAGTAAAATCTTCTTCAAGATTACTTTTATAGCTAGTCATAAAAAGTTTAAAACAGAATTTATTATGTGGAAAAAAAAAATTATCAAGAAATTATATTATGGAACTATTTAAAGAAATTTAAGTTTCCTTATTAAATTAACAACAAAAAAAAAAAAACGGTTCCGGGCGCCCCCCCCAGAAAAAAAAAAGAAATTATATAAACCATAAAAAGCTTTTCATTTATATAAAGATATACAAGCCATACAATCATTTTGTTAAAACATTAAAGCATTTTATATAAGAGAGCTTTTCAGCTTTAAATGCAACGTAACTTTATGCCTTTATAGTGATGCTGAAAAATATTTGCATCTATATAATAAACTGAGAAAAATGGTTTCATCTTGCAATTTATTTTACGTTCATTAACTTTATTCTTTCACATTTTGAATACAAAATATTATATTTATAGAGGAATAATTAAAATTTTATTTTAATTCTGTAATTTTTGTAATTTGATTTTTTTTTATTTATTTATTTATTTTTATGTAATTTTAAACCAGAAACTTAATACGCCAATGACAATTACTTAAGATGTTTTGAAGCTTCCTTTTGGTATCAACTTCAATATTAACCTTACAGAAATTTTAATTAAGTTCTCATAAAATTTGAATTTGACCCTCAAAATCACAAACTATTTTTTTAATAAATTATATTAAAAAATTATTAATATTATTTTTAAATAAATCAATAAATATTTTTAATAAATTTAATAAACTGCTGAAGAACTTCATAAATGTCTCCAAGTTGCTCATCACTTAATGATGCCGATGATAAAAGTGGAATTTTCTATTCAGATTAGTTAGAATATATATTTCGGCATATATTTAACACTTAAGACTTATGCAAAGAAGAAAGTTTCCTTAAAAGTTTTTATGTCAACCATTATATTGGAGTGTTTTCTCCACAAGTACACCATTCGTTATGTTGTATGATAAAAGCTATTCAAATTCTACGGTCGTTAAAGTTCTACAGAAAATAATCTTAAAGATCATGTAAACCTCCCTTTTAAACTTTATTTGCTAAAAAAAATTGAATGTTTAATTAATTACAGATATTTTGATAGAATTTTTACTAAAAATAATTATATTTTTGATAAGTTTTATATGTAAATTATTTTCTTAATAAATTTTATATATTTTTATTTTAAAATTTTATATAAAGACTGAAATATTTTAGTTCAATTTGCACCAAATATTTATTAAAAATCTTTATTTACCAACTGGTTTGTGTTGTTGAGGCACGAAGCTTAAATTTTATGAGAACTTAATGTGCTTTACTCAACTTTTGAATAAGTAATCAAAAAGCCTAAGTAGACTTGTGTCAATCATATTCACGACAATTAAAAATACACATTTTTATAAAATAAAACGTATTAGCAACTATCACTATGCAATCCAATTTACAAGTTTATATAAACAAAGCAATTAACACTAAAAAAAAAAAAAAAAAAATTATTAACTTTTTTATTATAGATCAAATACAAGCTATAAAAATATTGAATTACGATAGACTTTTGACCTTACAAGATTCTACAAGTGAGGCTTCTACAATTTTATAGATTATATTTTAATAAACCCTCGGGATTAGAATTTTAAAAATAGAAAAATACTGCACAGTTGACAATACATGGACACTTTTATTATGTAAGCAGTATAAGAGCAAACTTTAGAGAAAAAAAAATAATTTAGCCATACTAGTATCAACTTTTTATCTCAACACATGTTATATTTTAAAATAACCATATGGCCTGACCTTTGAAAATATTCCTTAAAATATCTTTAAACAAGGAAAGATAGACTTACATTTTTACCACTTAGCTTAATAAAAGAATAATCCTTGAAAATCAAAAACTAGGATTACACACATTAAAGTTGTGAAAAAAAAGGGGCAGAACCATTTTAACGTGAAATGTTTTCAGGGTGGAAATACCAAATGAATAACAAAAAGAAATTTGAATCTTAAGAAATAAAGAACAAAAAAAAAAAAAAAAATAGTATTAAATCTTTTTTAAAAGCTCTGTGAATTATAAACTAAAAAAATAAAATCTGTATCTGCATGTCTGTCTTCGTTAAAATCCCTAACAGCTTTGTTAATAAGGTGACGACTGTGCTCCTTTTTGGGAGTTTCGTATTGCTTTTTTAGTTGTTGTACTCCTTTGAAGCAAGTATTCCATAGTACTCCTTTTAACTTATTTATACTATTTTTGGTCTTTGTGCCAATAATTTAAATTTTTTTTTTTTTCTTTTACTTAAATAACGTAACAAAATAGTGCATGATAGTATGAAAAATTTATGATTCTGTCATGCAGTATCACATTTGGCCCCTCCTTTTCTATCTCTTTCTTCCTCTCAGAAGGATGGTCAGTCAACAATTTCTAGATACGTGACACTAATTTCCAGTCACATCGCCGTATTGTACTACTTTTTCATTTCGAAAATCTAGTCACCTTATTGTTGGTCGATTTACGTGAAGACAATGAAATATCTCAAAAACTTCACATTGGTTCAAAAAAAAAAATAGTTTGGAATGAAATTTGTTCTTCTCAAAGGAGCCTATCCAATGATACCAAAATTGGCCCCCCCACCTCCTGGGGGAAATCAAATCTTAAATGGAACCCCCATTTTTATTGCAATTTTGGATTCTCTAGGAAGAAATATATTCGACCTGCAATTGACAAAAATCATTTTTTTTCACAGATCGACAAAAATCGAAGAGGGGTACAAGAACATTAAAAAAAAAAAAACAGAAATATCTCGAGAAATACACATCGGATCAAAAAATAAAAAAACACGTTTTCAATATTTTCAAAAAAACTATCCGACAACACCAAACTCAACTCTCCATCAACCCCAATTGTTAATGCAGATTCTTCAGCAAAAACTAAGAAAGTGCACCAAACAGAAAGTGCTCTTCCATCATGATAATGTGCCTGCACACATGTTTCTGGTTTTTGCTGCAAAACTCCGTGAACTAATGCTTCCACATGTCAGATTTGGCTCCCAACAATTACTTCCTCATATCAAACTTGGAAGAAATGGCTTGCTGGACAAAGATTCACTTCAAATGACAAAGTCAAAGCCGAGACTATCGCTTAGATTGTAGAATTGGACAAATCACATTATTACTGAGGGTATTACGAAGTTAAAGTCGTTCGTCCAAATGTATTGAAATGCAATGTGACCATATTGAAAAATAAAAAATAAAATCTAAAAAAAATCTTGTGCTTTCTTTGTTAGGCCGAGAACTTTTCGAACAACCCTCGTATTCAAGAAACTAAACCAATTTTGAAACGAGCAAATCTACAAACACTACAGACATAAATGTTAGGAAAAAAAGGATAAATGGAAATGTCTTTAACAAAATCGTTTTCTTAACAAAGAATAAGATTTGTTAACATAATAACTTGGGGGCTGATTTAAGATTTCAATGTAGCTCCCTGCCCCCCCCCCCCCCCAGAGTATTTTTTGGATAGCTTTTTTAAAAGTACTGAACACGTGTTTTATTTTTTGATCCGACGTGTATTTCTCGAGATATTTCCGGTTTTTTAACGTTCGTGTACCCCTCTTCGATTTTTGTTGCTTATAGTGTCATCTGTGGAAAAAATGATATCAATCTCAGGTCAAATGAATGTATTTTTTCCTGGAGAATCTAAATCTGCAATAAAAAACGAGGGTTCCCATTTAAGATAATCTGGATAAATTTTAATAATTTATTATTAATTCATCTGGTCCCACATTTAAATCTATGGGCGTAAAAATGATAACCAGCATATCCATATTATGTGTCTGCAAACAAACTGTGTTCACACGAAAGTAATAAATTTAAACTGGGGCTCCAAGCATAATTGAACGATATTGATGGTAAAACCAGAAAGAAAAATTCAGCGAGCTGGATTCAAGCCAGGAGCAGAGTATTACGCTTGTTGTCTCTATCGACTAGGCTATTGTGGACGCAGGACAGTAAGGCTGCAAGGTTGTCAAGGTAGTCAAGGTTGAAGCCCAATGATAGGGCAGGCACCTGGCTTACAGATCGGGAATTTCTCCTTTCCTAACCATCAGAAAGCTGCCGTTTGCCTTATAATTGGGCTTCTAGGTCACCTACAACTCAGAGAAATTCTGGAAGCTTTCATGTCTTCTGTCAGCAGCGCTGCCATCTTTATACTTTTACCTTCCTGCTAACATGTCAGGTGCAAGCCAACCACTTCATCAGGCTATAATTCAATCAATAAAGGTTCTTGAGATCAATTTTAACAAAAGGACAAAAAAAATGCCTTAAAGCAGCCTTAGGCCCCCATCTGAGCATTGGGTTCGAGGATATGATTAGTAACAGCCCAAAATGAGGTTGAATCAGATTATATGATCCGTTAAGAAAAAAAAATGGCGGTGACAATTACTAATAGAGTACAAAAAATGGCGAGGAAACACCTGCTCTATGTAATTCATTATTTTTGACTCCCTTTTAGGCAATACATCGACAGTTAAAATACGAGGCGTATTCAGAAAGTAAGTTCTGTTTTGTAATAAAAACAAAACTACTATATACACTATATGATCACAAATATCCGGACACATGCACGTTTGCGCTCTAGCCACGATTTCATGGAAATCAATAGGGCGTTGCACATCCCTTTGCCCGAATCACAGCTTCCACCCTTCGGGGAAGACTTTCCACCAAATGTTGGTAGGTACTTTCCGGAATGTTCCTCCATTCCTCCCGAAGAGCGAGAATCAGTTCAGGTACAGAAGTTGGCCGATGTCATCTGGCCCGCAAGCGTCTTTCCAATTCATCCCACAGACTCTCTATAGGATTGAGGTCGGGACTTTGTGCCGGCCAACCCATTTCTTCGACCCCTGAGTCCGCAAACCACTGCTGCACACGCCTCGCTTTGTGGCACGGAGCATTGTCGTGTTGGTAGAGAAATGGCCCGTTTCCGAAAAATTGCCACAACGTTGGAAGTGCACAGTTGTCCAAAACATTCAGATAACGGTCGGAGTTCATGATTCCTTGCACAGGAACGAGCTGGCCCAGTCCGTACCATGAAAATGAGCCCCACACCATGACTCCTCCTCCTCCGAACTTGACTGTCGGCTCTGTGCACTCAGGTAAGAAGCGTTCTCCAGGTATGCGCCAAACCCAAATTCGTCCATCGGATTGCCAGAGTGTGTAGCGAGATTCGTCTGTCCACATTACACGTTTCCATTGGTCCATTGTCCAGTTTCTGTGGGCTTTGCATCACTCCAGACGTCGTTTGGCGTCGACCCTGCTGATGTGGGGCTTGTGGGCAGCAGCACGGCCATGGAATCCCATCGTGTTCAGTTCCCGACGAATTGTCATGGTACTGGCATCATTTGCAGAGGCGTTTCGAAACTCTGTGGCAATTTTTTCCGCCGAGGACTTCCGGTTGCTGCGGGTAAACACGACGAAGCACTCGACGGTCTCTGTCCGTTAGTTTCTTGGGTCTACCGGTTCGTTGTTGAACTGTTGTTGATCCTCGGGTCTTCCATTTCATAATGACATTGACTTGGGTATCTGAAGAAGGCTGGAAATGTCACGCACGGACTTGCTGCATAGGTGACATCCAACGATGGTTCCACGTTGGAACTCACTGAGCTCTGCCGAACGACCCATTCTTGCCAATGTCCAAGCAGAGTTGTGTCTGAAGGTGTGGGAAGCTATTTAAATGATGTGCAAGTCATTATCATGTGACATTGGGCCAATCGATGATCTGTGAGGGGTGTCCGGATATTTTTGATCATATAGTGTATATATTCAAAATCTCTTTCTTTACTGGATACCTTAAACAATTTTTCCACATAGTTTCCAAGTTTATTTAAACACTTGGCATAACACTCAATGAGCTTCTGCATGCTCACTTCATAGAAGTCTGCTGCCGGTGAGGAAAAACCACACAGTTTTCACTTTTTCATTATCGCTGAAATGGAGGCTCCTGATGAACTCCTTTAGATTCCAAAACAGTTGGTAGTCACTGGATGTGAGATCCAGACTGTTAGGTGGATGGTCAAGTTGTTTGCAATCAAAAGATCTGATTAGTTGTGAACAACTTGACCACCTGCCTTACAGTCCAGATCTCACAATAAGTGACTACCAACTGTTCCGGGATCTAAAGGAATTCATCAGCAGCCTGCATTTCAGAGAGGATGAAAAAGTGAAAAATGCTTGGCTTTCCTCAGTGGCAGCAGGCTTCTATGAAATAAGCATGCAGAAGCTCACTGAGCGCTCTAACAAGTGTTTAAATACCGTAAATACTGTATTAAGCGCCCGGGCGCTTATTTGCAAAAATTCAGCGTCCCCCCAGGCGCTTAATGCAGGTGGGCCGGTATTACAGGTCCGGCGCTAAATACAGTATTTACGATAAACTTGGAAATTATGTGCAAAAATAGTTAAAGGTATATAGAATCTGGTAAAGAAAAAAAATTTTAAAAATGTATTTAGTAAGTTTTATTTTTAGTACAAAACGGAACTTACTTTCTGAATTTGCCCTGTATCTTTATCATTTATATTGCTCCCATTTAAAATCCTCCTCACAACAAAATGAGCTATTTTCCTGTACCTTTTGACAAAAATAAATTGCTAAACTGATATAATGAACTGCAATACAAGTCATATTTGTTATGCTGATGTATCACTATCAATAATTACAATGCTCGTTGCATCGGACAAAGAAAGCGATGATTTTAAGAACAAACCCTACGGGGTGTTCTAAATGCATGTCTCATCATTCACAAATAATTAAACCGAAATGGTGGCATGGTACATCTGCACAACCCTTCCACTTGAGCATGATACAGAAGAAAAAAAAAAAATTCTCGTTTGCGGGGGAAGGGGGGTCTTTAAAACCTTAATAATTCCTAAATAGCTCATCACAGCCAAACAATTTCTCAATGAAAGGAATTCGTCTCAATGAAAGGAATTCGTTCATACATTTTTATTATCTTTGGGTCACTGAAATGAACGCTTCTGCCATATCCTCATTTTTAGAAAAAAAATTAATATCTCTAAAAAGGCTTAACCAATTTTCATGAAAAACATGTCAATGCATAGTTTAAGGAATCTTCTATGTATGTATTAATTTAAAAAAAAAAAAAGTTATTTATTTTTTTCTGTCGGGGGGGGGGGGGGGGCATTAAGAAAAAAAAATTCAACTTGACAAAAAGACTCCATACATGTCAAATTCATTCCGAGTTTGATTCACAAAATTGGTACAGACGGAAAAATTTTTTTTTTCAGAATTTCAACATATCTTCTCGAAACTTGAGTTTTAAAGTCAATATCAGAAGAAAGAAAAAAAAAAATTGAGTAGGGGAAATGAATACATAGGCCTTCACTCTTAGTGAGTGGTAGGCCAAAAAGTCAATGTCTAGCTGACATGACTCACTGAAATCACTCTAATTATCCAAATATTAATTATATTTTAGACTAGAAATGCTATGTTCTTAACCCTCTAAAGTCAAACGTGACCATTAAGGGCCCAGAGACATGTTGGATGAGCTGCAAGGACTTCATAGCTGCACCCCCTCCTACCAACGAAATATTGGGAACCCGAAGGACAAAACCCCACCACGGTCACAGTCCGGAATCTATGAGATTGCATCTAGCCATTGCCCCAAACTCTATAGAGGAGCATTGTGCCGTAACATACAAAAAAGAGTTAAGGAGCATATGGTCCAGGCTCATTTCGGCCGGCCTGAGAGATCCACCGTTGCCAAGCATATGCTTGAGACGGGCCATGACATATTGTTAAAGGACTGCCGTCTCCTTTGTGTGCCCAAGCGCGTACGAGGAGCTTGACCGACAAGACTCAAGCTCCGTGCACTTCCCACATGGTGGGATAGCGTTGTTTTGGACTCGCTTTAGATGGCATGGGGGCAAAATAAAAAGGCGGTGTGGTTGTGGTGTTTACTTATTTTAATAATCAACATAGCAAATATCAACAAAATAGAGCATACATAAGATAGCAGCAATAACAAGTTATCAACAAAAGGGGCCCCGGCAAATTAACGTGCAACAAAGCAACAATAACAAAAATATAAGACAGTTAAATATGCAAATCAATAACACTTGAACTATCAGTCCTAATGTCCATCCATGTGGATGTGTTAAATAGCCCAAAGTGCTTCTCACTTATGCAAGCATCTTAAGTTTATCACTATGACCTGCACAATCAAAAAGCATACATTATTGCTGCACCATTTATTCCGTTCCGAGTGAAACTGGGACAGCCATAGCATCGTGACGCACTCCTTTATTTGACACCCTAATCGCTGGCTGAGCCTAGACGGTGGCACACCTCAGATTTGGAGGGGAGGAGTGTCGTAACCCCAAAGAGCAAACAAGTAGGATGCACCCGTGTCACCAGACATTCAAACCACTGCTCCCAACACTATTCTCAGAGGACCTCGGAACAACAACAACAACAACAGAAACTATATTGCTGTGAATGCTCGGCAAACCAACTGACCTACTTGTCAGTTTATACAGAACACCCCTCATTAGGCGCCTGTACAAGTGTAGCAAAACAACTTCCGAGTAACTATACAGGATGCCAGGGAGGTACAGCCTTCAGGTATCACAATGTCAGGCTTGAACAGAAACGCAGTTCTTAGCTGACACAGTTTTCAACAGATAACGAGCATCAACGTACACTAAACTAAACCGCACATATTGCCCGTCAACGGGCTACACAACAAAGATTCATTATCGATGCAGGCTTCTCTGTAGACAGCTACAGTCAAATTGGCCAAATGGCCCGACGGTCGTACATCGTTTCTCCTTTTTCACTTAATTTTCTTAACCCAGGCAAGGAAAGCAGCAAAAAAAAAAAAAAAAAAAAAAAAAGAACAAACAGAACAATCTCACCAAAATACGTCGCTTGGCATTGCAGTTTTCTCAACTTAATTGCTCCTATGCAGAATGCTTCGAACATCAACTAATAACAAATGAACAACGCAATCAGCACTTGTTCTAATACGAACGGGTATGCACGCACAGATCATAAGACTTACGGATGCTTGCACAAAAAAACACAAGCCAACACAATTATTCTTCTGAATAGCTATCAACATGCTTGTTTGCAATCACTAATGAATAACATTAGGAACTCATGTTTTTAGAACACTCGGGAAGGCTTGTCGTCGCTCCCTTGTCCGAGCTTACGCAGCATTCCATCCTGAGACGTATGCAGAATAAAAAAAAACAAAAACCAAAAAACTCTGCTTCTCTGCACGCACAACAACAATTCATTGTCCCTCTCACAACAAAGCCCGAGCGGTTTCCTTTTATTCCCCTCAGATTTATTCCCCTGGAAGCCTACAAAACAATAGAGATTGGGAAGAAGAATCCTATACAACTTTTGAACAATGATCCAGGCCCCCTCGGCGATTCTACTCTGTTGAAACTGCTTACTACTTCATAATTAATTTCTTGTAATTTTAATTATCACACGGTTGCCCTGTATTTGCTTAAGAGTTCTTATGGTTTTATTAAATAGTTTTTTCCTGTGATTTTGTATGTAATAAGAAAAAACCCGAACGATTATTGTAAGTGACACTTGTTTATTTGTAATTTCACCAATGTTGTAAATGTGCTTGCTTTGGTTTCTGATTGGCCCTCGGCTTATGGGATGTCTAAAGCGTCTGCATATCATATAAATAGACTGTTAATGTTCCTCATTAAGTGGTGCGTCACATAACGAGCCTAATTCGTTTCTAAACGAAGTTTCTTATGCGAAAAGTTCGTTATGCGAGACTCTTATTTACGGAAAAGAGTTTAATTGTTCGTGAGACGAAAATATTGGCGGCAAACTCCTTAAGAAAAAACAACACTCGCCTATAGTTCATCCAACAAGAGAAAAACAGGGTGTGTCACAGGAAGTTTCAGATTAGCCAATCAGAGAAAGGGGGCCTCATGCGCTTAATCACTTCTGTCTCATGTCTCATTGAAGAAGCGCTTTATAATATTACAGCAGAAGCTTTAATATTATTCAGTTGCTTTGCTTTAATTATAATTAAAAATATTGTACACTTCGTAAAATTATCTTTTAACTCAATTATATATATATCGTTGTTCGAGATTCCCTGGGCCTTTTCTTTCAAGGAGTCGAACAGCGAGGAGAGGGGGTGATAGCTTCGCATGAAGACGCTTCGTTTCCTTCTTAAACAATTGTTTGAACGCAAGAAAAAGAAACTTGCGTTGCCTTGGAGGTTTCTTCTATCAAAGCAGATGAGCTTTTAAAACACTATTTTCCTTTAAAGTAGCAAAATACATTCCACACAAATCTCCCTAGCCTGGCTGTGAATAGTTTTTCCCTGTTTGGCTGAAGAGTTGTTGCACGGGCCTCGCCATTACAAATTGACTTGTGCAGCCGCTGAAGGAGAGATCCCACAAAGCATTGCGGATGAGTGAGTAGTCGATATCAGACCGGAAACACACCCTGTTTTTCTCTTGTTGGACTAAGTATAATCCAATGTGTCAAATCCCTTTTAAGCCTATACTACATGATCAAAGGAGTTGGGACACCCCTGTGAACACCTGGGGTGTTTCTCCTGGACTGGACTGGGCCCGCTCATCAAGGTGGATGGAAACCTCAATACTGATGGCTACAGGACCATTCTGGATAACGGGGCACTTCCAACGCTGTGGGAACACTTCGGTGACGAGCCGTTCCTCTTCCAGCACGACAATGCGCCTTGCCACAAAGCAAGATCCATATCCGACTGGTTTAACGAGATGCAGGTTGAAGAACTGGATTGGCCCACCCAGAGTCCTGATCTCAACCCCATCGAACATCTTTGGGACGAATTCGAATGACGTGTGAGATCTAGGATGGTTCGCCCTACATCTGTCCAGGAACTGACCACGACACTCCTCGAGGAATGGAGGTCAGTACCTGTGGACACATACCGTAAACTTGTGGACACTATGCCATGTAGGATGGAGGCAGTGATAGCAGCTCGGGGTGGCCCTACACACAACTGATTGAAGCTTTTTGCAGCTTTACGGTAGAGCAACAGGTGTCCCGACTCCTTTGATCATGTAGTGCATTTTTATTTGCACTAGATTTTCATCTCCTTCTGGCTATAGATTTATTTGTGCTTTCATCACTCTTTCGTTCTTGAACGTGTGAGCGTACATGTTCGATTCATTATGTGGGATGGTTTCGGAGCGAAAATCAACTCGCGCAACGAACCATGCTAGAACAACAACAAAACAAACACGTGTGAGTGCACGTGCTCGGTTCGTTATGCGGGACATGGTTCGTTGCGCGAGTCGATTTTCACCCTGAACCCACGTTCGTTATGCGGATTGTTCGTTGTTCGAAGCATTCATTATGCGAGGTAGCACTGTATTGTACTTGGTGTTGAATAATGGTCTCAAGGAGACCGAAATACGTATACGCCAACTAAAAATTCTTTGTTGACAAGAGGTTTTGGTTTCTTTTCATCATGTCATTATCCACAGTGAACACACTTTTCGCGTTTAGAATTATAACAAATTCTTCGTTTGAAAGCAGTATTGTCACATTTAATGCAAACATGTTTGAATGTAACTGTTCATTATCCATAACCAATGGAAATAACCTTCTTTCCATAATTAAGTCTTGCAGAACAATAATTCACGAAGATCAACAAACCACTTTAGAATTCTTGATCTATCAATAACTTTCTAATAAGTCATTTTCAAGTTTAACTTTTATAATACAGGGTGACAATAAATTATGGCAACTCATTGTGGACAAATTTTTTAATCCAAAAAACGAAAAGTAAAGCAATTGACAACTAATAAATAGAACACGGTCCCTTGGTAATAACATGTTCATTCGGTTTCGAAGTGGGCTCCTTTGGCAGTGATACAAAGCCCCAAAAGCGTCTTTAAATTTTCAGCAATGGGCCGCAAGTCGCCGGGCGACAATCGGTCTCATTCTTGGCGCAGGGACTTCTTCAGCGACTCCAAACTGCGTGGCGATTAGCACAGGTCCTGGCTTCCAAGATCGACCATACGCTGCAATCCATCGGATTGAGATCCGGCGAGTAGGGCAGCCACTGCTGAGACGTGAAAATGAAATCCGGAAAATGGCTCTTGCACCACTCCTGCATCATTTTCGCTATGTGACCTGGTGCAGAGTCTTGTTGAAAGGTCCAATCACCACATTGCCGAAATGTTGCCAAGCCCAAGGAAGTACCACAGCCTCGAGAATGTCACGACGGTAAACTTGTTGATTGATTTTGACTCCTTGGTCCACAAAAACGAGGGGTGTCTTGCCGCTGGTGCAAATTCCGCCCCAGACCGTCACGGACTGTGGATTTTGGCGACGTTCGACGACTGCAGAGGTGCCGCGTGCCTGTGCTGACCACACTGTCGTTTTAGTGATTGTGTGCCTGCTCCACAGTGAAGAGGTTTGGTAGCGGATAGAGAGCACTTGAAACCTCCACACACTGAACTTAGTCTTTTCAGCCAGCGTGCCTGGCGCAATCAATCCATCTGAATTGTCGCGATTCCTGTAACCGGCCGGGGGGAAACCAACTGCCCCCCTGTAACCAAATAGGTTGGGGTATATATCAGTTCATTAGAGGGGGGGTCTGGGGGGCACAGCCCCCCAGTCTTTAAAAAATATAATTTTTATGGATTGATGGATTGATTGCACCAGGCACGCTGGCTGAAAAGACTAAGTTCAGTGTGTGGAGGTTTCAAGTGCTCTCTATCCGCGAGTAAGAGGTTTTCGTCCGTCTGTGAAGAAGAGGATGCGCTTTCATTTCTCACCTGCGGCCCGATGCTCGAGTTGGCGACATCTGTAGAGCCGTACGCACTTGTTTTCATCTGTGAGGAGCTGGACTTTTTAGAGCTTGTAGGGCTTGAATTTGAGTTCCAACGTTGCTATTTTCCACACCAATTTGCAGTTCATTCCGGTCTCACGAGAAATTTGTCTCATCGAGACCCTCGGATTTCGCCGGACTCTGTTTTTGATGAATTTCCGGTTCCTGAACCTGTTGGTGGTACCCTTTCTTCCTCTTCCTGGATGGTTGCCTTCATGGCCAAGCTCTTTGAACGCTTTGGAGACGACGTCTCTGCCAACAATGAGCAAATGAACAATTTCACATTGACGCTTTCCTTGATGAAACAGCTCCAAAACTGCGCTGCATTTGTTTGACATTTCAAGACAGACGTCAATTAACTCGTAATAAGTTGAAACACGGATTGCAATAAATTAAAAACTATTTGGTGGCGTTTTAATATATTTGCGCTTGGACGCGTCCATTTCTGTTGCTATAATTTATTGTCACCCTGTAATAATTTCTCCATTCATTAGATTTATGCCCCCCCCCCTCATTTTATTACAAGTCTATTCTCTAAAAACCAAAAAAAATGCTAAAAATGGCAAAAATTTTCAAGGTCGTTCATAAAAATTGCTAATATGGAAATGAAAAACTTCTTACCTAAATCTCCAAGGTCTGTCTTGTCAAGTTTTCCTTCAGCTAATGCTGAAGGCAATGCTACAGCAGGTTCACCAATTTTGATGGACGATGGAGATCCATACAGTAAATTTGATGCACCAAGTATAGCAGATGGATAGCTTCTATCCAGAGCAGAATGAGGGTTATGAAGATAGTGTTTTCGTCTCCCTCTAGGTCTTCCCGATGTTCTATATAAAAATAAAAATTATTATTTTTAACCCAGCTTCATTATTCAAATACAGCAGAACAAATGATGGCTTATTTTGTTCTCTTTTCAATGCATTATTCACTTTTCAACATAGTCCCCATCTCTGTCCACACACTTTTGCCAACGTGACACTAGTCGTGACATCCCGTCGGAGAAGAAGTCCTTTGGTTGTTTTCGACACCAGGATCGAATCGCGTCTTTCAGCTCGTCATCAGAGCTGAATCGATGTCCTTTAAGCGATTCTTTAAGCTTTGGGAACAAGTGAAAATCGCTGGGAGCAAGGTCTGGGCTGTACGGCGGATGCGGTAGAACCTCCATGAACTTCAGTCGCTGCAACCCTTCTTGTGTTTCTCGACTTGTGTGCGGACGTGCATTGTCGTGCTGCAGAATAGGGTTCATACCCTTCCGAACTCGGAACAACGGGCGCAAAGCTTCTCTAGCGTATGCACATACTGTTTTGAGTTGATCGTGGTTCCTGGTTCCAAGAAGTCAAGGTGGACAACAACCCTGGAAGTCCCAAAAGATGGTCAACATGACTTTCCCTGCTGACTCGACAACCCTGAACTTTTTGGGACGTGGAGATGTTGCATGGCGATATTCCAACGATTGTCGTTTGTTCTCTGGGTCAAAATGATGTGCCCACGATTCATCCCCCGTGAGAATGCGCTGCAGAAAAGCCTCACCCTCACGCTCGTACCGGGCCAACAGATCCTGGCAAACGTTCTTTCTCGTCTCTTTGAGTTCAGGAGTGTGCATATGCGGTACCCAACGAGCACACACCTTACGATATCCCAGCAACTTGGTTATGATAACGTGCACTCTCTCCTTGGAAATTTGGAGCTCTGTAGCGATGTCATATTGCTTAATTCGGCAATTGGAACGAATCATTTGATCGACAAGAACTCGATGTTGCTCGTCTGTTGCTGTGATTGGTCGTCCACTGCGGGGTTGATCAGCTTGGCAAGAGCTTGCCGGGTTTCGTTCTTTCAGTAATCTTGCCCATCTTCTCACTGTACTGTTGTCAAAAGTTGCATTGCCGTATACAGCTGTCATTCGGCGATGAATTTGGACAGGATCGCAACCTTTAGCTGTCAAAAACTCAATCACTGCGCGCCTTTTCAACCTGACTTCCATGTAGGTCGCCATTATGTTTCATTTTCAGCACACCTACACCATCTAGTGACATAGACATAAAGTGTTTTTGAAAGAGAACAAAATAAGCCATCATTTGAAAAAAAAAGTTTAAATTCGTTAAAAAATAAAAGTGTTATGGCCTTGGAGGTATTACTTTTCAGCCCACCCTCATATATTTTCAAAATTTTTTCTTTACCAGATTCTTTGTACCTTAAACATCTGCATTACTAGGAGTTGGGCTAAATTAACTTGAATATACAATTAAGCATAAAAAAAATTCATTAACTTACGAAGGGGGTTTCTTCCTTTGAAAGGGTCCACTGCCATCTTTTCGGGGACGACCAGGACCTCGCTTTTGAATGATGGGAACCACGGATGAAGATGGAATAATCCCTGCACCAAAAATGTTGTTTTCTTGTCTAAGCGTATCTGCAAGGCATAATAAAAATAACGAGATTATGTATGTTAGACAGTGCTTAAACATTTTCTATTATCCAATTAGAGACCCAATTAACTTAAAAGGCCCAAATTGTCTTCCTCTATTCAATTCTAAGAACAATTACCACATTTCAATCCTATTTGCCAAAACAGACCTTAAGTTTTCTTTTAAATAAAATATCTGGGACCTAATTTCTCCCAGCTTTCCGATTTCTTATCGTCCCTTGGCCTCCGAATATCATTTCGTACTCCCACCCCAGCTGCTCGCATCCTGAACCCGCCCACCTCCATCACCTCCGACAAATATTCCCAGTCTGGAGTTTACTGACGGAAATTGCTGTCTACAGAACGCACTAAGATTCCCAAATGTTCTCCATTGGGTTGAGATCTGGACTCCGGGATGGCCCGTCTAGTGCAATCATAGAATTAGAGACAAACCAGTCCTTGGTTGAGGCCGAGCTGTGAATCGCAGCATTGTCCTGTCACTGTGATGACACATCCTAACCTTACACTACATGTTATCTCAGTTCTGGCAAATCAAGGTCATTTAGTGCATTTCTATAAAAAAATTACAATTAATCACAATTTGCATTTTCAGTTTTGGCTGCTTAAAACACCAGAAAGCCCTAAATTTTACCCCTGCAATTTTATCCTAAATTAAACTGATGCTCCCTTTAAAAACCATTATACAATATCTCGAGAATCACACATCGGATCAAAAAAAGTATGGAATGAAAAATGTTCATCTCGAAGGGGGACATCTAATGATACCAAACTCAACCCCCCACCCCCGAGAGGTCGGGGAGGGAGGAGTTAAAAAATTTAAATGGGAACCCCCATTTTTTTATTGCAGATTCGGATTCTCCAGAAAAAATTACCCCAATTTGACCTACGATTCGAGTCATTTCAGTCACAGATGGCGCTGTAATCGACAAAAATCAAAATGGGTAAAAAATCGTTGAAAAATGGCGATATCTCAAGAAATAGGTATCAGATCAGCAAAATAAAATTAAATGTTTTTGATATTCTTACAAATGATACTTAATGACACCACACACATGTATATGCACAGGCACACACATGCACGAATCCATGGTCACACGTACACACACACAAGTATTTCGTGCGCCCCTCGTTTTTCATAGCTAAAATTCTTCAGGACAAAGCTAATTATTCTCTACTTTAAAACGTAGTTTTTTAAAAAATTTTATTTTTTTTTCAAAATTATTTTGCTGATCTGATGCCTATTTCTTGAGATATCGCCATTTTTCAACGATTTTTTACCCATTTTGATTTTTGTCGATTACAGCGCCATCTGTGGCCGAAATGACTCGAATCGTAGGTCAGATTGGGGTAATTTTTTCTGGAGAATCCAAATCTGCAATAAAAAATGGGAGTTCCCATTTAAGTTTTTTTACTCCTCCCTCCCCCACCTCCAGGGGGTGAGGGGTCGAGTTTGGTATCATTAGATGTCCCCCTTCGAGACAAACATTTTTCATTCCACACTTTTTTTGATCCGATGTGTGGTTCTCGAGATATTTCAATGTCTTCAGATAAATTGAACACCCTGTATACAAAATACTGAAGTAAATAAAGAGACTATTTTTTTTTTTTCTTTAGGGAAAATGCGACGCAGGAAAATTCAAACAAATGTATGTACCTCTACTTTGGAATGTGTTCGTCACGTGATGCTAATTTCAACGTGATTGGGGAAGCAGTTTTTCCGATAACAGGCCGGCAACAAACCTTTATGTAGCGGTGTCGTCAAAAACCTCAAAATGGAGCATCCTTAAATTGAGCAAAAATTGCGACAGAAGCTTCATGCACCCACCCCACCAAGCAGAAACAGTGCCAAGAATTGGGTGCTGCTGCATGACAACGCACCTTCGCATTGCGCACTCATTGTGAAACAGTTTCTTGCCCAGATTTGAGTATAATATCTCCAGCAGACTTTTTTTTTTTCCAAACATCAAAAGGACTTGACGATGTCCCCGCCATCCAACGGCAGTGACGAATCTTCTGCACAGCATTCCCTATGAAGCTTTAAACAGTGGTTCCAAGACTTAATCAGTTGTTGTGAACGTTGTATTCAGTCAAATGGAGATTATTTTGAAAACACGTAACAAGTTTCTGTAAGTACCCATATGTAGTTTTCTTTCAGTAACAATAGTCTCGTTATTTAATTGCCGCACTTTGTATAATCGACAGTAAATTTAAAGTCATCAGCCTCAACCGAAGACTGGAAGAAATTCTAACAATTTAATAGATATGCTAGTATATCAAAAAATACTTTGCATTTTATTTCTCTATACATTACATACGTCATCTAAATAAAATCATTGCGCCCCCCCCCCCCCCCTCCGGCAAAGTATCCAATAGATAGCCAGAAACTCAACGGGGGCGGGGGTATTCTCTTTTTTGGATAAAATACGATACTCCCTGCTAGATTTGGTCATCAAAATAAAAAGAAAGCAATATCACAAACAATTCCTTCACAGCGAAGCACTTCTGGGTGAATATCTCGGCTTCTGTGCCACCTATCTGCAAGAAAATCAGCTGGCTTACTGGGACTACATCATTCGACACTAATTTACAAGTTATTGAGATTTCAATTACAAGATGTAATACTACTGTTTCAGTTACAAAAAAAAAAAAAAAAAAAAAGCATAAAAAAAAGCTCAAGTTCAAAAAGTAAAGAAAAAGGTAATGTGATATTTTCCGTTTATCAATTTGGTTTTTCATTTTTCAAAAGCCATTTTATTTACTAGATTGTGAAGAACAATATCAAGTTAGGTAGCTTAATCATATTTTTAATATCTGCAAGATCAAAACTGAAATTATTTATCGCTTTCAGGAAATTAAAGTATTTTTATTATTTGGTATTCCCTATGATTTTAGATATTTCTTAACCGTTAGATTATTGATCTGAATTTTCTAGTATTGGCCCCATTCTTTTTACTTTCTCGTCAAAAAATTTGACCTCGTTAATTAATTTTGACGTTTTAAAACTTCCCTAAGTCCGAAAAACATATTTTTGGGAAGACATTTAATTATATCTGTGTGTCTATATGTCTGTGAACACGATAACTCAAAACGCAACAAGCTAGATAGATGAAATTTGGTATCTGGCCCTTACACCAAAATTGCAGACCAGTATCAACTTTCGGACCAAGTCTGTTAACTGGTATTTCACTTCAACACTCTATTTTCTTCGTGTAGTAACTAGGACTTTAAATAAAATCTTGTAAACATTCCAAGGAGGAGCTTTAGCAGTGAAGCAGATATACATTTATACATTTATTAAAAAGAAATTAACCCCCCGCCCCACCTCCCGAGTAGGATAAGGCAAGTCATCTATTTTTAACCCTTTATCTGCACTTTTTACCTCTCCCCAAGAGTGTTTTTAATAAATAAATCGAATTCTCGAACATAATATGTAAAAAAAATGTAAAAAATCTCGTATCTTCTTTCCTTTCCCATTATTTCCGAACGTATGATATATCACATGCCATATGTTGCCATAGTTCTAAGGACCAAGTGACTGCCACCCCTGCAAAACCGATCCCACTGGAAAAATCGGGCCTAAGCTTCATAGTAATGTAGATCTTGCCTAAAGGAATCGGGATACTAGATTTTATGCTTTTACGTACCTAAATAGCACATAGATACGTTGCCCTCTCTGAATCCCACCCCCGTAATTCCGACCCCCTTATACCAGTCAAAACCAAACTAAATTGTGCAGATGGACATGTCCTTAGTAAGCTACATTCCGAATTTCAACCTTCTACCTCAAAAAAATGTAGAACTTATGAAGGGGACAGACTGACATTATAAAACCAATAAGTAGCTCCATTCTTATTCTACTTACGAGGGTCAGTCAAATGAAAACTGGAAATATATTTTTACAGCTCCTTTGTTACAGAGTTGGTACACTATTTTTCAATGTAATCCCCATCTTTTTGATGCATTTCCGCCACCGAGTCAGGAAGGCATGGATACCTCGGGAAAAAAAAAAACCAAACGGGGTATGAGGCACAGTTTCATACGATTTTAAACACAAACTGCGTGATAGATTCTTTATAGAATGGAGATCTTGCTTATAGGAATCTGCATACCGAATTTCACTCCTTTATATGCGTAAGTACACCTAGACCTTTTGGTCCCCCTCTAATTTTCACCCTCAAAACTCCGACCTTAGTGGGCTAATCAAAACCAAACTAAATAGTGAAGGTGCACTTGTCTATAGTAAGCTACATTCCGAATTTCAACCTTCTACCTCAAAAAATGTAGAAATGATGAAGGGCGATTCAAATCGTGTGTAAAATAAAACCAAAAAGTAGCTCCATTTTTCCGCTACTTAATAATAAGCTTATAGATTATGAGCACTTGAGCAATTGTGCGTCAACAAAGCAATTTCATGTGCGCCACCGATGTCAATAATGCTTAAAAGATAAACAGAAAGTAACAATATATTCCTTCTTGACAAATTGATTGTTATATGACATGCCAGTATCTTTGAATTCTTTACACTCACTGTTTTAGCACATAAATTCGACTTGAAGGGGACCACGAAAAATTGCTGAAAAGTTGATACGGCCGAGCTAAGACTTTGATGGTCATATTTCTGAAAACAGAATTTGAAAAAGTTAATCCATTTTCAAGTTATCGTGCAAACAACGGACGGACGGCCAGACGGCCGGATAAACGTACAGACCAAGAGCGCATTCTTATAAGTAGCTTTTATGCTAAAGCTCCTAATAAAGGTAAACAAATAAAATTTAGTATAGGCCTTTATATTGAAGAAAGACAATTAGATATTAAATTTCAGCCCAACTGCACAAGAAAGGAGTACTTTACCTGAACACCTGCTCAATATCTATAGATCTATTTTGCATGGAAGAAATATACTGGAGGCAAAACTTCCTGTAATTGCTAGGTTATTTTTTTCATACAGTCTTCAGCACCGCTCTAGTGGTTGGCAGATGAATTAAATATCTCATAATTCAACATAGTACTAAGAAAAGACAACCAACCTCCAGCCATAGCTTACGATAATGGGATAGCTTTCTATTGTTGTAGGCTATGCCTCCAATAACCATCGGTTCTCCTTGGCACTTGGCATTACAAGGAGGGAGGGGTGTAAATTAAATAAAAATTGCCTCCTACTTTTAACCAAAATATTCGTCATTCAACCCATGATTCAAATGACGGAAAACATTAAACGTTTCAATTTAAAAGACATAAAAAAAAATGGTTACAGTAAATGGTTTAATAATAACTATACCGAAGAATACAATGAAACAACGTAAGTATCAAAAAGTATACAAAACAACATAAAAATAACAAGAGAAAACAATAGGAAAGTTAGATAAATTGTTTTACAGTCACCATGCATAGGCTAACATCAAAGCCGTATATTAAAGACTAATATCGTTGGATAACAGCTCTTCAAATCCATACCCAGTTCATATGTAAACAATTGCGGCTGCCAACCGATAGAAGTCTCTGATTAACGAAAGTTCATAATTTTTGTCGAAGTTTCACCTCCAGTATATTTCTCCATGGTATTTTGCTTGAAATGAAGCAACAAATGTAAACAGTCAAATTTCTCCATTCTGTTTAACAATTACGATAGTGTTAATTTTAATTGTCTGTTAAATATCTCAGCAACCCGTGACCCGATTTGAAGCAAACCTAATTCATTTTGCGAGTTAGGGGGACTTATTTCAACAGTTTTCGATCTAACATGCACATTTGAATACGAGTGTTCTCCCAATCTTTCTAATCGCGTTTTTTTTAAATTAAGTTTCCAATTTAAATAAAAAAAAAAAAAAATCAAGCACTTTAACTTTTGATTTATAGTGCCCGGCACGAAAGAAAAAGGAAACTGGCGCATGTGTAAATAATAAAACTCGTTCAACCAATCAGAAACGAACAGGAATCAAGGCATTACTTACTATTGACGCCAGAGATAAGTAATACCTCGTTTCCAGTCCGTTTCTGATTGGTTGAACGAATTTTATTCATTTACACATGTGCCAGTTTCCGTTTTCTTTGGTGCCGGGCACCATAAATTTTAATTCAATATTCAGTATCAGATATTTAGATATTTAAAAATGATATTATAACACTACATTAAGACAAAGTTCAGACTCGAGTATGAAAGATGGACAGATTATTAAAATACAAGAACCCACACCCGTCTAGCTTCAATCAAATAGCCATCTTCTGGAAACAAATGAATCTTTGCCATCATGGTAAGTAACTGCTATAAACTGTTGAAACAATACAGTCCTACGGTATGCAAACAAAACTCACCAGTATAATCTAAGCCTAACCCTAGAGTTCGAATGCACCAATCTCAAATTTTGTTTTACTGTGATTGCACTGTTGATATTATAAATGATCAGCAGGCCAACTGATCAGCAATTAGCCAATTTGCTTGTCGGTGTAAATCCCTAGTTTGAATATTTAAATTTTTACTGTTTAGTGGGAAAAAAATATTAAATAGACTATTTTATAAATTAATATTTATACCTTAAGCTGTAAAAGAAACATCAAAATCACCAGCATTATTAAGGTTGCCCGCCCCCTTCCTACATACCGGTAGTTCCTTGAACACCACTATATAGCTAAATTCCAATACATGTAAACTAAAGTTTATAAACTAATTAAAACACATGCTAAATGAACCAAAGAATGTGAAGGAGCAAACCGTTACTATGCGGCTGGAGCCAAGAAACATCCCAAATAACCATTTCTGTGAAATAAATCATTGTTTCGAAGTAAATTTTGTTTATTTAGAAGCATCCGTATTCGCTTTTGAAAATGGAATTTCTGCTGTGAAAAGGCAGGTACCTGCAGTAAGACTTGGGTGGTCGTAATCCGTTTGCAAACTGCACATAAAGTCAGTCTCCTTTCGAGGTGGTGGATGAATGAGATCACTTTTGATTTCTGTTGTATCTTGCAAACCGCTCTGTTCTTCATGGTGAGCGAGGTTTGAACTTGTCATAAAAAACGAATCGATTGCAGAGGTCCCCTGTAGCGTTTCATTTCCATTATCTTTAACAAGGCTGTCTGACACTTTAAACAGATCCATCACAGTCGACTAAATATCTAAATCAAAAATAAAAAATATTAATATTTTCAGAATTTACATAATCTTTAATGTATAGGACACTATTAAAAAGGTTTATTATCGGGCGTACAAATAAGTTTGCATAGTTTCCTAATAGATACGTAATCAATTAATATATGCTCCCACTTTATATCGTGGTCTGTCCCCATGAAGGCTATTTCTATGAAAAATACGTATTTTTTCCACAAAAATTAAGTGACTCATTCTAAGAATGTTAGATCTTTTTTATTAGTCATGCGAGATTCGATAATGTTTTGTGATTCCATAACCACAAATTCTGATTTGGTCTAAGTTTGTACATAAACATGTGCGCTGCTATTCACTGATCAATTTCTCTAGCTCCACCCTGTCCCTCGTCAATGAAAATCTGCTTTACCGTCTTGACAGGAAAGGACTCGCTTTTATCCTCTGGATGACTTACAAGGTTTCATCAGGCTTCTTTCTTACCTCAGTGCACTTCCTTTTGATACTTCGTGAGCGAGTGCGAAGGAGAAGCATTGCTTCTGGCCACTCGTCTTGTTTTTTTTTTGTCTGTGCAGTTCGATTGTTGAATCATTGATCAGATTTTTATTTTGCTCTTGTTAGCTTTTAGCATTTTTATTTCATTAGTTTCATTTTATTACAGTGAGTCCTCGACTTAAGACGTTTCGCACTTATGACATTTATAAATTCCCACCACTGCCTCCGTGTTACGAAGCTTGTTTCGCACTTATGACACAATTTTCTTGACATTTTTCCTTAAAAAAAAAAAAAATCATGTTTCGACTTACGAAGTTTCGACTTACGACACAATTTCAGGAAACCGATTTAGTGTCGTAAGTCGAGGACTCACAGTATTGACATGGCTGCACCAAAGAAGAGGAACGCAACATCTTATGCTGGGTAAAAAATTTATGCACTGCATTACATTCCTGGATAACCCGTCTTTTATGCTCGGTCCCACGAAAAACATATTAACGAGGTTCGGCTGTAATTGAGAACAGCAGCACGTGAAAAAGAAAGTCCTTGAAACAAGCTTAGATAGGACATTTCTTTGAAGTTTGTGCCAAAAAACAGCATACATATGCAAGTTTTGCTGAAAGTCACTGTTTGGATGCTTATTGCGAACATTAACTCGGGCAGTTCAAAAAGTAACGAGTTCGGCATGGAAGATTCATATTTGGATGAAGATCCGTATCAAACAGAAACAGTTAGCTGTGGCATATCTCGATGTCTACATGCAATGGGAGTGGTTCAAAAGCAAGGAAATTGGATATCGCATGATTTGCAAAGCGCTTAACCGTATCTCGCAATATGAATCAAGGAAACTTCAAAAACGCTTGGCTGGGATGCGTTATCCCTATTTGTAGACATCACGCCATCAGATTACCATTTGTTTAGATTCCTGCAGAGCGTTCTTTGTGGAGGGGTTCAAAAATCGGCTTGATAACTGGGCTGCTTCTAAGTCGCTAGACTTTTCTATGGGAAGGTTGTATGGTTTCAATGGTATATATACCTTTTGGATCTAAATAAAAAAAACTTATTTCCTTTTTTGATCTAAAAACGATGTAAAGTTATTCGTACACCCAATCTAAGTATTGAAGGTAAGTGAGGTCTATGTAAATATGGGGTTTAGCTAATTCTGAGACAATAAGGTCGATGATGTTGTTCATGGGTTGCAATTTTATTGAATTGAATCAAATGGGGAAACTGAAATTAAAAAAACGAAAAATTTCCAACCTGATCGGCAGCAATGGATTTATTTCGAATATTTACGCCGGGAAGCATCTATTCGGAGCAAAACCATAAATTCGATCTCATTTCCAACGTGATTGTCGTGTAAAAAGACATTTGCGAGTGATCGCTTCAAAAGAAACATGAGGTGTTTAGATTCGTAGCCCCCATCATCATCAACCTCAACTTGTTTTCAAGTTAGCCCAAACGTGTGCGGCCCGATTGCTCCGTTGCCGAGCATTTGAGGGAACGATCATTTTCCCTTGCCAATCAATTGCACGTTGGAACAGAAGAGCAATGTTATTTGTTTTCCGAGAGTAAATACTCGCAGCACACATCCAGCCCCAACACTTAACGGCACTTACCTACATTATGTCCCCATTCCTGGCTGTAGAAAATTAGAAAAAAACGAAAATAAACAAGAATGGAGCATTCAAAACGGCTCAACACTCTATAAAAGACATTCTACGTGAAAAACCCGATGCATCGACATTGACACGGCTATAAAACAAAAACCCATTCTCGATACTTTTCGTTTCAGCTTCACTATTTCTCAAAAAAGAAACGCCATATTTCCAAAACTCATTTTCTACCTCGCTCCTCATTCGGCCTTTGCGCCTCCGCGCACGGAAAATAGTGCCGCCCTTCGCCGCCGGCCGCGGCGCGTTCGGCCTAGGCGTTTGCCCTCCGAGAAAGGCCTTTCGCTACAGCCACGCTCAATCTAACCAAAAAACCCCTCAAACATAAGCGCGACGGCCTCCTCCGAACTTGATCAGAATCTAGGAGAACATTAATCGCAAATGACGAGATTGGTGGAAAAAGTTGACGATGGTGGTTGGACTTCTTTCGAGCGGCTACTTTGTATCCATCTTCTTCCTCTCCCTCGCTCGGTCTCGCTCTCTCTCTTTCCTCGCAATTAGCGTTTAATAGCACTATGCTTCGCTATAAGGCAAGCCAACATTAATTATATTTACTTCCCATTAATGAATCAATCTACAATCGACCACATAACTCTAAGATAGTGCATCATTAAGACAAAGAAATAGTGACTACGTTAAAAAAAAATAATAATAAAAATAAAAAACGAAAATTTAATGAGGAACAAAAAAAATGCTCACGGCCCAGCACAAGAACATGGAACATGGGGTTATCAAACTACGCTTTTACATTCTATTGCCTTTACAAGCTTCCCCATTTTGAATTTCAGTCAAAAGCTCGTTCTGATCACGACGAATACGACAAAGGGAGTGAGCTGGATATAGACTAGAGCCGACCTACACGAAACATGTCCATTGTTAAACTAAACATGTGCATAGCACTGTCCCCATGCAAATATACTAGGTGATTCAATAATGAGTATAACAGCTTGTTCTATTCCAATCAATAGATCAAAATTCCGTTAGTGTAGAAGCAAACACTTATAATTGGTATTC
Organism: Rhysida immarginata; assembly: GCA_023313115.1. Classification (NCBI taxonomy): domain Eukaryota; kingdom Metazoa; phylum Arthropoda; class Chilopoda; order Scolopendromorpha; family Scolopendridae; genus Rhysida; species Rhysida immarginata. The sequence goes on along the minus strand of JAHWFO010111979.1, from coordinate 225,160 downwards.
GATTTGTAAACATACACTTCGTTGGACCACCTTTTGCCTTCGATACTGCAGCGATTCTTTTTGGCATTGGCTCCACCTGTGAGATCTGATGATTGTGGGGGCCACCTAAGCAAGTCTCCCTCACTAGGACTCAAGGAAACTACTAATCCACAACAAAAGTTTATGCATACAAGTTGGTCATTTAAATATCATGAGGCTTATTCTATTCAACAATATTTTTTCCTTTAACAACAGATATCACCAAATGACAGATGGTACTCCCATGGGGAGTAGCATCAGTCCCTTTGTTGCTAATATCTACAGGGTGGTCCATAAGTCTGTCCCCCCCTTTTATTTTTTGAACCG
>JAHWFO010111979.1:136502-224415 GCA_023313115.1 Rhysida immarginata | reverse complement strand
ATCCTCCATACAACCCGGATCTCTCCCCTTGCGACTACCACCGTTTTGGACCATTGAAAGAGTTGTTGGGAGGGCAGAGGTTCGGCTCCAATGAGGAAGTGAAAAAGGCTGTCCTGACGTCAGCCTGAAGATTTCTACAGAACTGGTACCCAGATGCTCCCAGAATGCTTGAAAAATGGGTAGAGAAGCAAGGAGAGTTCTTTGAGAAATAATTGGTGTGTGAGGCTTTATTTTGTAGTTTTATTATTTTATAAAAAATAAAGTCCAGGTCAAATTGCAGCAAAAGTGAGGCGATCTGTTTGTGCCATTCCGAATATCTCCAAAAAAAAGGTGACCAATATGGGAAAAACAAAAGGTATGGACGAAAGCCCAAACTGAAAGAAAGGGCCAAGAGAACAGATTTTGATCTAGCAAGCAGAAAAGGAACGTCGACAAGGTCAGTTGGGTGGTGGTGGTGTTATGATTTGGGCTGCATTCGGCTCGGGTGTTAAGACCGATCTTGTTACAGTGAATGAAAGGTTGGACTCTGAAGCGTACCGGGAGATGTTGTACAATCACTTGATACCCTTTGGCCCTTTAATTGGCAGAAACGCTTGGACATTCCAACAAGACAATGCCATACATCGCACTCAACAAAACAGTGGTTTGGAGAGCAACAAATAACCGTCCTCGACTGGCCATTCAGAAGTCCGGACCTAAACCGATGGAAAATGTGTGGGCAATGTTAGTATACCTGACCAAGAGAAAATAACAAACCGCTTTTCCATAAAAACTTTAATTTGCATGTATGTACATTTCGGTCGCTATGCGGGTAGAAATCGAACTTTCAGGTCTGTGGTAATGCTCCTTTATCCGGATAGAAATCCTCCTTCGTGATTGGCCAATGTAAATGGCAGGACATGTGCCACACTTCAATTCGTAAACACCCGAGCTGTATTCATGTGGAATCTTATTCTTTTGGGATCCCAGTAGTCTTTTCAGTTTGTATATATTATTTTGAGATTGAACTTCTTAGCAATCTTATCGAATCCCCTAACTAGGAGCCTTTTGTATGGAAGAACCAAGTACCTGGGTTCTTCCTTCTCTGGTACTAACGTTGTAGCGTCTTGTATGGAAAAGGATTGGTGAACCCCTGAACTCGGATGTTCACGATCGAAGGCAACCGACGACCAGGACATCTTGGGCAACTTCCTACTTCCTCTAAATGATCCGGAATTCATTTTTCAGCAGACAATGCGCCAATACACAAAGCAACATCGACTTTGGAATGGTTAAAATCACACAATATCACATCAATGAATTGGCCTGCCTGCTGTCCCGACCTTAACTCGATTGAAAATTTGTAAGGTTATCTTGTTCGAGTGGTTTATGCTCATGGAAACAGTATAACAGCGTCTCTGATCTGAAAAAAAGCTATGCAGACCGCGTGGGACCAAATAACTCCACAAAAACTTGAAGCTCTTGTAAAATCCATGCCAAAGAGACTCGTTAATGTTATTGAAGTGAGAAGACGTCCAACAAAATACTGATCCACAAATTTCTAATGATTCTCAAGGAAAATCCATCCTGGTCTCAAACTTTTTTCCTGATCTTCATACAGCAAAATGTATCGTTTATTAAGTACCGAAAGGTGCTTTATGCTTTCAGTGTGGGGAAACGTGTCTATCTGTCTGTCTGTAACTCAAACTTCTCCAAGGCTATGAAAGATTTTCAAAATCTGTTTTCGTCAGTCGTGAATATGGTTCATGGCACGAACCAGTTACAAATATTATCTAAATCGGTTCATTGACACGTGCACAAATGGTACCTCTATTTTCCTGCCTAGCAATTTTCAATGGGAATATATATTGAGTAATATATCAAACAAATCGTAATGACGAGATAGAAGCGGATATAAATTACTATTTTCGCCAATTAATAAATAAGGTTCCGGGAATGAACCATTTTGAAAATGGTTGAAATCGAAACAATGGCACGTTCTCTAATGGAACCTTTATGACAACCTCAAAAATTTTCAATGATAAGATATGGCATGTAATATATCAAACGACTTGGAATGATTTGTAAAGAATGAATATAAAGTAAAATTAATGGTAGTCGAAATTGGTTCCAAGTAACCTGGTTTAATGGAAGCATTATGACTCATTGAAACTTTCAATGCTAAAATATGGCATGTAATATATCAAACGACTTGGAATGATGTGTCATGAATGAATATAACGTAAAATTAATGATAGTCCAAATTGGTTTCAAGGAACCTGGTTTAGTTGAACCATTATGGTTCACTGGAACTTTCAATGCTAAAATATGGCATGTAATATATCAAATAAATTGGGATGATGTATCATGAATGAATATAACTTAAAATTATTGATAGTCGAAATTGGTTTCAAGGAACCTGGTTTAGTGGAACCATTATGGTTCATTGGAACTTTCAATGCTAAAATACGGCATGTAATATATCAAACGACTTGGAATGAGGTGTCATGAATGAATATAACGTAAAATTAATGATAGTCCAAATTGGCTTCAAGGAACCTGGTTTAGTGGAACCATTATGGTTCATTGGAGCTTTTAATGCTAAAATATGGCATGTAATATATCAAACATCTTGGAATGATGTGTCATGAAAGAATATAACGTAAAATTAATGATAGTCGAAACTGGGTCAAAGGCTCCTGGGTTAGTGGCACCATTATGGTTCATTGGAACTTTCAATGCTAAGATATGGCATGTAATATATCAAACAACTTGGAATGATGTATCATGAATGAATGCAAGGTAAAATTAATGATAATCCAAATTGGTTCAAAGGTACGTAGCTTAATGTTATCATTATGGTCCATTAGAAACTTACAATGGTAACATAGGGCGGTTAAAAATATGGTTCCGCGAATGGTTTAGTTTAACTTGGTTATGTCATTCCTTAATGGTTTATTTTATTTTGAAATTATTTTTAGTTTTTTGAAAATATACTTTTATACTGGGTGTAGTTGTCATTCTGTTTAATACCTAGGTAATGTATAGAATGCCTAGGAAAAGCATGCAACATAATCAGAAAAACCAGATATTTTATACTTTGCCTAAAAACTTCAGGCATTCTGTATACTGCCCTAGGCATTCTGTACAATACCTGCTTTTCACGCATTGCCGGTAACATATAAACTGAGACGCCAGATTATTATTATGACCACCCCATCAGTACTTCGTTGGGCCACTTTTTGCCTTCAATACTGCGGCGATTCTCCTTGGCATTGATTCCACGAGATGTTGAAAGGTGATGCGAGGAATCTGAACCTCATGGATGTTTCAACTTCGTCCCACCACGTTTGCACAATACGAGCATCGTGGCATGGCTTCTTGTTGGAAGAAGCCATCTCCGAGCGCCAACAATCATCGCACGTTCAAAGGCTGTTAAATCGCCTTTACCCACATTCTTCAGAAACAAATCCCTTCTACTGTTGTGGTAAACAACCTGCTTCTCCGTTTAAAATGGTTTGGCCCGTTGAGTAACTGTTCACAGTTTTGGTATCAACACTGTAAACTATCTGTTTTAGGTGACCATAAAGGTAAAACTCCAAAGGACCTCTACGACCAATCTATACACTATCTGGCCATCACCGGATACCCCATACCAGAAAGTTAAAACCAAACTCTGCACGACATCAGTATTGTATAGGGCCGCCTTTCGCCGCAATGACATCCGCAACCTTTCGAAGAAGACTTTCCACCAATTTGCGATGCATGTCGACGGGAATCTTGCTCCATTCATCCATTCAAATTAGTAAACAGCTCAATGGTGTTCTTTGGGCGGCATGGCCTGGCTCTCAACCGACGCTCCAATTCGTTCCAAAGATGTTCACTGGGGTTGAGATCTGGATATTGGGTTGGCCAGTCAAGTTTGCCCACATTCACTTCCTCAAACCAGATGTTAAAAACGCCTGCTGTACGACAGGAGCGTTGTTGTGCTTTAACGATATTTAGGTCCTGTAAATATCGTTACCCGGACATTCGCCAAACCCTAACACGCCCATCGGAACGCCACAACTGGTAGCCATAGGGTGGTTTTTCATTGTTTTGGAGTCCAGAGGCGGCTTCCTTGCACGACTATAACCCTCGGGTCACATTGGGGACTGTTATATTTGGCTTGTGAACTACTGCTCGTCCATGAAAACCAAGCGCGATGATCAAAAGTCCCGTGCCAACGTTTTTTTTTTTGACATCACCACACGTTTCAAACATCGACGGCCGCGATCTGCCCATTTCGTCGAATTACAGGGTCTGGGTTGCATGCTACCCTCTTGCAAGCCACGCTAGGAGAACTCGTTATCGTTTAATATGGGCCACAGATGCCGAATTGATCTTGTCATGAAAGGCAAAATAATCGGAAGAGTCGAAGCAGGACAGTCACAAACGGAAGTCTCCAGAGAACCGAATGTTCCACAAAGTGTGATTTCCAGACTTTGGAGACAGTTCCAAGACACGGGTGATGTTACACGCCGAACTGCACTTCAAGGTCGCCCAAGGGTTACACACACACTCAGCCGGACCGGTATTACAATTTCGAGGAACAAGAGTTTCCAGACTAAACAGTTTACCAGAGGCTAAAAGAAGCTGGTCTTTATGCCAGACGTCACCCCTGCGAGTTGTAGAGTCCGTTTAAACTGGAGTCGAGAATATCGTAACTGGACTTTAGATCAGCGGATCACCATGAGTCTAGGTTCAGCTTACAAACCGTAACTCCAGCACAGCCATACTGGTCCTTTTTCTTGATGTTGTGTGGAGCCATCATGCTAAACGGACGCATCTTTGCCAGAGATACCGTTAATGCTCGGAGATACAGAGACGAAATACTGGAAGCTTATGCTGATTATGCTTAACTTTTGGACACGAGTGTAGTTCTATAACGAAATGACAGAAATATCGGCACCCAGAAGAGACTATACCAAAAAACATATTTACTCAAATGTCAATATATTCGTAATTTGCCTTTCATTTAAACGTAAAAATTATTGGTTTCCTATATACGCGTTAAATGTAATTTTTCTATCTGTGAAGTTTCCACTTCCTCATTTATCTCGTAAACTATAAATTCTGCTCGTGTAGTGAATCACCTTGTTTACTAGTGGGAAGGGGAAAGTTACACCATGAACACCTGTGATAGCTATATAAATTTTATTGAAAGTTAACTACCATAACAATCATATTTTCAAAACATACAGTCCAAAGTTCATGGTCATAAACCTCTAGCACAGTCTTGCTTGCAGGTTTTATGCTTAAGATATCGTAGATATTGTCAACAGCAAGTTTCAACAATAGGATGTCTCAAACCTTTTTACAGATGTAAAGGACTGTAAATGAATATTTTGAGATAGAGAACCAATGATCGGAAATGCATATTTCAGACGCCACGAGATGTTGAACTAGTAATACAATATCTATATTTCCGTCCATCCACAATTTTTAAGATGCGGGACACGTGACATATGAAATGAATATGCCTTTTATCACTGATTACGAATATCGCATAGAAATTTCCATGAGACCGAGATATCGGCCAAAAATGAAATTTCCGAAATATTCTATGTCTCGTAAATGGTGGATCATAGCAAAATGCTTGTCACTTAATAGCAAACATAAAATCAATAATAATCTGACGGGTATTATCGAAAAATCATAATTATCGATAATCGATATTCAATATCTCAATTTATGACAGCTGATACCGACGTGAAGTATATATGTGCATAGAGTAGATTCAATAATAAGCATAAGTGTGGGTGGGGGGGGGGGGATTCAAAATTGGACCAACGTTTAGGAAATTCAGTATATTCAAATATAATTTGAAGGTGGTTTCGCTACTTAAACTGACGGACCCTAGAATTTTTTAAATTTATATAATCCCTACGCAGATAATTTGTTTTTATGGTTTCACACTTTTCTCACGCAACGATCTATATATATCCTCACTATATCATACACATACAATATCGGAATAAAAGGAAAACACCAATTTACAAAATAATTTTTAATGACTCAGATGTACATTTCGGAATTCAGAATTCCTTCATCAGTGAGTGATTTTACAGAACGAGAAGACCATGACAACTCACTTTAAGCTCAATAAAAGACAGAATCCCAGTTTTGGATTGTTCAGGCGTTTATAAATTAAAATGTGCATCTTGTGACAGATTTTACTTGAGAAGCTCAAAACGTGGGGTAAATAACCGCCTTAAAGAACATATTGCTTGTATTAGGAATGCAAACGCAGGTGTGTCCTCGTTCGCCGACCATGTTATTAATGAAAAACATGATTATTCGACAGACTTGTTTGAGGTTTTACATTGTTGTAAAAATAATAAATTGCTGTATTTACTTGATTCAATGGAGACTGTAAAAAATAGAGCAACCAACAACTTGCTGAATAGTAATGACGGCCCTATGCCTGTAGCATCTTGGTTGCCTTTATCTAAATTTTTGACTAAGTAATTTCTTACTGTCTTTGTTGTTAGAATTTGGCTATTACAAGCGGAGTATCTATTTTAAGCGGCCCTTGGTTTTTTGTTGTTTTGAAAAAGTTGGTTGGTTGCTCTATTTTCGTTGTGGTTTTCTATTTTGTTATAATTAAATTTTTTGACTGGTTGTTCTGTTCATTTGTTTGTTATCTGATTGGCTTGTATTCGCCTGAGTTTCTTATAAATTCTGGTCTTCTCGTTCTGTAAAATCTTCTCGTTACCAAAAAACTTAGAAAACCCCCGAAGCCAATCTTTGGCAAGGAGCTCGAGTGGGTAAAGAACTATAAATACCTCAGAGTTGTGGTAGATGCCAAGCTAAATTGGGGCGACCATCTCTCTTATGCTATCAACAAGGCCAAGAAGGCGAAGTTTAGTCTGGTTGCCCTGCTGGGACGAAACAGTTCGCTTGGAGTGGACAGCAAACTTTTGCTATATAAAATGGTAATCCGAACCATTCTTCTGTACGGTATGCCTGCCTGGGCTACAACCTGCAAATCCAGATGGAAGGACCTACAAACATACCAAAACGTCACCCTGAGGACCATTGCCCAACTCGACAGGAGAATAGCAACTAAAACTTCCATTGCTGAAGATTTCGGTATACCTACCATTGGAAACCACGTCAAAGAGTCGCTGAAGGACCATCCCAATCCTCTGGTTGCAGGTATTCTTGAGCATCCGCTCACCTTTAGAAGCCTCCTTAGACATCGCAGGCCTCGTCACATACTGGACGTCAACTTCGATGACATCCGAAAGGCCATCTTCCCACCCTACTGGATCACCTAGCTCTTCCACATCCTATCGTCAATCAACAATCAACTTTATCGTCCTGTTAGGAAAGGACCCCTCCGTATCCTGTGGATGACTTAACCAGGTTCATCTGGCTTCTTTCCTAATTCAGCGTATTTCTTTTGGCTATAATACTGGATGAGCATGGCAGTGGAAGCATAGCTTCCGGACCGCTCGTTTTGTGTTTCTTCCCTGCGCTGTTCGATTGTCGATTGTCTGCAAAATCACTCACTGATGAAGGAATTATGAATTCCGAAATGTACATCTGAGTCATTAAAAAATTTTTTCTGGATTTGTGTTTTCCTTTTATTCCGATATTGTATATTGGTGTCCACAGTTTCTGGCTATTTTGTTTTATATTATACACAATTCACAATTCATAAACATCCGCTTACACATCTCACTCAAAGATGCTCATACAAAATCTAATTCTCTCACCCATAACATGCTATCAAACATATAAATCCATTCATATTTCGACATTTAAATTCTTCACAGACCTTTTAAGTTCGTTCTGGTAATCATAGCTTGCGCATTCTCATCTGGTTGTATGCTGTTTTCGTTTTCAGAGCAAACAATTGAAAACATACATTTAATGTACAGTGCTGCAGATGTGGTACCCGGAAAGCCAAACAGAGGAAAGTTTCCCAACAGGCGTCATCCGAATTGGAAGACATTTCTCACCGTGGATAGGAACTTTACGAGAGACTGGATGCTAAACAAAGAACTGTTCATACACCAGACTTTGTTAGATCGTGTGGCAGAACACCATCAAAAAGCACCCGTCAACTTGCCCATAAAATTAATGCTTCAAACGCTTTGAACACTTGCTTTGAGTTGTAAGTTGTTGCTATGAGTTGTGAGTTGTTTATGAATATAAAAAAAAAATGTGTTTTGTCTGAAAACGAAAGCAGCTTTCAGCACGTATTACTCGTTTAAGATCTCGTGGCACGTTTCTGACCATTGGTTCCCTTCAAAATACTGAGAGCCATTTATAGCATGAGCCATGTATTGGTGTATACTACCTCTCTGACTGAGATTTTAGGATGAGAGACATGGAAGCATATTGCTTAGAAAATTAGTTATACTGAAAAGACAGTCCTCACTACCGGCCCTCACTTATAGAGCAGAATCATGGACACTAAACAGAAGATTATCCAAAGACTATAAACCATCCAAAGAAACATGAAACGTTGTATGCTAAGAGCCACAAGCCGAGACAAAAGATGGGCCACTTGGACCCGAGAAGAAATAAAAGTGTTCGATGTCATAAAGTGGATACGACATATAAAATAGCAATGAGCTGAAGACTGTTCGGTGCATCAGAGGCGATCACGCAACCACTGAGCCACCGAGGCCGATCTTTATTGCATGTAACAATAAGAATTGGCTTGGTTATTGTCTACAAGTGTTTGAAAAACTGGGTCAACCTCTAGTCGGATGAACATGACCCCACATGGATAGATTAACCATCAATCCTTGAAAGACATCGGGCTCTTAGAGTGGTCTGTCTGTTTCCATAGAGCATGTTCGGTATATCATTGGGAGGTTTGCTTCAAGTCTTCAAGATAGAAATAAAAGCTACAGTGTAACGCGACAAACGCCCAAACGATAATCCAATTCTTACCATTACGCGACAGTATTTTGGCGGTTGTGATGCTTCTGCCAGATTTTTCAGGAAATGTGTTGCATATAAATTATTGTTCACATGCCCCTCCCCTAAAAAAGTCTGTTTGACCTTGGTGGCCACTTGCAAAATGACAGATCATAGTCAGATGCTCATTCAGATACGACTACACTTGTTTGATATGAAGTGGACTGAGTTCAAACGGAGCCTTGTGAGTTTTTTTTTCCTTTCTATTGGTGCTTGCACAGTCCTGTATCAAAAGTATTCTATGCGCAATGAATTTTTAAAAGTGTAACATTCTTTTTTGACTGATTCTATAGATTATATAAGTATGTGATCATGCTCTGTCACATTTTTCATATCCATTCACTTTGTTCCAGGAACGTTTTGTCACCAAGTTGACTCGACACATTTAGCTCACCATATAGATAACGGGACCAGTTATATAATATACTCACTCACCAAAAGTCATGGCACACCTGCCTAATAACGTGTTGGGCCCCCTCTGCCCCGGATAACGGCGGCGACCCGTCGTGGAAGAGAATCTACCAGTCCCCAGAACACATCCACAGGCACTGCAAGCCATGCCGCCTCCACTGCACTCCATAACGATGCTGCATTTACCAGTTGTGTTGGTGACGACCTGACAGATCGTTCGATGATGTCCCACAAATGTTCAATGGGATTGCAGTCTGGGGAACGTGGAGGCCAAATCATTGTCGTGAAGTCGGTAGCATGTTCCTCCAGCCACTGCTGCGTCACAAGGGCCGTGTGTGGAGGCGCATTATCTGAGAAGATGCCGTCGCCCGCGGGGTAAAAACAGTTCATGAAAGGGTGCAGGTGGTCCCCAAGCAGATCGACGTAGGAAGTAGCACGTCGAGTGGATGTCAGATGCACCAATGGACCCAATGCATACCACGAGAAGTATGGAGCTTCCATCTGCCAAACACGGACACGACCATCAGCTGAAACCGTGACTCGTTGGGCCAGGCACCCTTCGCCAGTCCTCAGCGGTCCAATGTCGATGTTGGTTGGCCCAGGCTAGGCCTTGCCGACGATGCGCAGCTGTCAAGAGTGGCACCCGTTGTGGCCTCCTGTTCCCAAAGCCTGCAGCTGCCAAGGTTCGCCGAATTGTCGTCACGGACACAGTTGTGGGCCGTCCCTGGTTGTACCACATGGTGATTTGGCCGACTGTCGCCCTTCGGTCAGCAGCTGCAAGCCGGGTGACCCGGCAAACACCTCTGGCATCAATGAGGCGTGGGCGGCCCTTCCGCTGTCCGACATGGGTTATAACCCCTCGTTGGGTGTACTCTCGATAGATCCTTGCAACGGTTGTGCGGGAAAATTGCAGGGTGTTGGCTATATCTGATCTTGAGCCACCCATACGTCTGGCACCAACGATCATCACCCGTTCAAATGCGGATAGCTCTCGGCATGCTGCCATTTTTGCAGCTAGTTTTGCTTCCAATGATTGTGTGATATCAAGGAGTCCTGTGCACCTGCATTCCGAGAATGGAAGCAGCGGGATCTGTGTCATTACGGACAGGTAACCTGATTGGAGGGGTGTACCATGGCTTTTGGTGAGTGAATAGTGTTTATGGATAATCGTTGCACTTATAAAACAAACATTATACTATTTAATTTGCTCCTTTGACCTATCACCTCTTTCAATAGCATCCTATATACAATTCCTTTGAAGCACAGCATCCTAAGTGGCAAAATGGTTATTGGACGAGTTGAATGTGTGACAAAATCTTCGGACGAAATGAATGTGGCGATTTGAATCAGACACATGATTATGACCAAAAATGGTATAACCTGTTGCAAATGGGAAATTCTGATGGTATTGTAGTTAATCATATTCACCAAGATTTCCAACTCTCCCATTTGAATTTCCCTTAACTCGTTTTTCCTCTTTTTTCCCATCTCTAGTTCCCTTATTTTGGTTATGTACTCATTTTTTTCCAAAAGCTTTTCCCCTCTGCCTATTTTTTTTTTGTTTTTAATCTGATTAAAATAAACGAGAAAATTGCCTCTTACCTTTCTGATTTATAGTTTTGACTTTTTTTTTTCCTAAATTATTTGTAATAGAATCTCTTTTCTTTGGAAAAGTCTATAATAACTAAAAAAAAAAACAACAACAAAAAAAAAAACATGTGTCTTTGTGGTTTTGGCTGGGTGAATGACAGAGATGAAATAAAGGTGACAAAGGGTGAAGCAAATTTATCATAGGGACAGAATTTACTGAACTGGCCAATGAAGTGTCAAGGTGCAAACATGTGATGTAGAACACATTGGCGATTTTTGTCGCGGCGACTTCTTAAGAATAGGAGGGTTATAAGAGGGATGGAATCATCGAGAAGAAATAGGGGTTTATTTCTTCTCTGTGGGTGGAATACAATGGCTAGTGAATAGCAAATTAACCCCTTCTGTGCCTCGGGCTAAACACCTGCATGTCGCGGCTCTGCAGTGTCGAGCGACAGCCGCGACATTTCCAGGAATGCTTTCCACTATATTCTTTTGTTAACCCTGTCCCGCTCTTTTGTTAAAGAGCCGCCGTGACAAAAATCACCAGTGCGGAGAGGCCTAACTGACTCATCTTGACAAAAAATGGCAGACCCAAATGAAATGACAAAAAAAAAAAAAAAAAAAAAAAAAAAAAAAAAATAACATGAAAAAACTGAATTTGAAATTTCAGAATTTGAATTTAATTAGTCACTCATACATGTATAACTTTTGAAGAAGTTATAGGGATTAAAAATTGTTTATTTGTGGCTACGACAGGTTATATTGTGGTCCTTAATAACTGCAAAATACTATGCGCGGCCCTTAACAAATATCTTGTTGAGCGATGCGGCCCAGAAGATAGAAAAGGTTGGACACTGCTGATTTACAGGATCGAATGTTTGCATGGGGACGCCAATTCCCTTTCCATCTCAGGGGAATATCGCACTATTCTCACAAATGGTAATAAGAACTCTCATTTGGATATGTTTAGACCTGGACTTTGATTGAAAAAAAAAAACGAAGGGATCATCGAGAATAAGAATTTCGTGATCATTTCTAGATGGCTTAAACTCGTATTGATTATTCGAGTAAGCCAAAGCACTAAATAAAGTAGCAAATACATTAGAAATATATCTATAAATCACTGTTACCCGTAAAATACCTATTCTGGTTGTCTGATCAGGACCGAACTTGTTGGGAAGGTGCGGAAGGTCATCTAAATGCCATTCCAACACTATCCACCATAGTTTACAATCAACAGCTAGCAAGATTTTGTAGAGTACAGAAAGAATATTGGATGCCCCAATATCGACGTAAATTCCACAAAAGATACATTGCCTCATGTCGTTTACACAAAATACTCGCTCGGTCATCAATGATGTGAAAGAAGGAAACGCATCGTCGGACCATGCCACATTTTTTCCGATCAGAGCTAATCCAGTGAAACATAGGTCCATTGCAGCTACATCTTCATGTTTTCTGATGAAAACTGATACCCTTAAGAGTACACGTTTTCTTCTAGCCACTGTACTTAAGAGTCATCAGCTATTAGAATAAGGTAGCCAATCAGGTAGGAGTTAAAAAGAACCAATACAAACAAAAGAAAAATACAAATTCACTACAAACAGGATTGAAATATAAAATACGAGGGCAAATTAATAAGTATCCGTACACAATTTTTATAAGTTACTTCAACAATGCAGATACCTTACAATTGTATCATTTTTCAACCTAGTCCCCGTGCTTTTCAATACACTTCTTCCGCGTTCCACTTGTCTTTCCCATTCATGCATCGCTTCCTTCACTAGTTCGTCTGAGGTGAATCGACGGTCCCTTAAGGCATCTTTAAGTGCACCAAAAAGATGGTGTCGGAGAGAACAAGATCGAGACTGAATAAAGGATGGTCCAACACCTCGAAACTCAGTTTCGCAAGAGTTTGAACAGTGTGGGATGCAGAATGTGGGGACGCGTTATCATGTAGCAACAGAACACCTGTCGACAATGGAGCTCGGCGTTTGGCTCGAATTGCCAGCTGTAGTTTAGTAAATGTAAACTACCTGTCACCATTCATATTTTTCCACAATTAAAATGCTCATACGCTTTTTACGTTCGTTTTGGTAATGATAACTTGCTCATTCTCATCTGGTTTTAATACTCTTGCTCAAGATCATTGTTGAATACAAATTCCATATTATTGAATTTTTACTCAACCAAGAGCAAGAGCTCTCATTCTGAATACGGGCCTGTTTCTTGTTTACGCACACGTTTGTATTAACCTCCACTTCTCTGTGTTAGAAAGATCCGTAGATCCAATTGTTAGAATCCCTGTAGATGGAAATCTATAATAAATGCATGAGTATTTTGATGCATGCAAAACTTGGTTAGACTGATTTCAGTGATCTTTGATATGTACAACTGATTCCAAACAATGGGGACAAACTTCGAGATCGATTTCTAGCAGGACAAAGAGCAAAATAATCCTATGCAACCTAGATCCCAAAATGCACAGTATCACAATGCAAAACACCCCGCGGACTATACAGAAGATGTACCACTAGCAGCACGATGAACTGCAGCCCAGTTCTGCTGTATCCTTCGTCAGAACTTGAACACACCTTCCCCAGCAAATAGAGCAGTTGAAAGGATCCTGTCGCAGGGCTTACCTGTTCACTTGGCCGGAAACCCCTTGATTAGCTTGACCAGAAATTTTTGCTTTCTCTTTGCGACACATTCGTACAACTCTCTTTGTCTCATGTACTTCTCGTACTGTTACAGTATAAAAGAGGTAACTCCTATTTATGTCATGGTCTTTGCGGTTTTTCTCTTTTCTCCCTTTTATCATTTCCAATCAGATGAGCAAAGATGTAGAATCCATAATTCCTCAAATTTAACTGTATTTCCACAGATGCACAGTCAGTCCTCGGAAATTTTGCGAAGAAGCTGATAAAAGCGGAAAATTTTGGGATATTCAACAAGTGGTTTTCCCTTACACCAAAAAACTGAAAGGTTTTCTCAAAAACGATTTAGCTAGTGTCTTATTGTATTTTGTTTTACAGCTAAGCAGTTAAAATTTCATAAAACCGTTGAAGAAATTGCAAAATCCAAAGCTTCAGCCCAGAAGTTAAAATTGCTTTGAACGAGAAATTAATCCTCCTGAGAAAGGTATAGGAAAGCAGCGGAAGCCTTGCCATCTATTTTTACCCTTTTATCTCCACTCTTTAACCCCTTCAATTTTTTAATCGAAAAATTGATTTTCTCGAACGTAGTATTTAGAGAAAGTAAAAAGAGCTCTTTTGTTTCTCATCATTTCCGATCGAATGATATATCACATGCCATATTTTGCCATAGTCCTAAAGACCAAGTGACTGCCACCTCCACAACTCCGACCCCATTGGGACAATTTGGCCCAAACTTCATAGTAATGTAGATCCTGCCTAGAGAATCTGCAAACCGAATTGAACAATAGGTTGCAAGAGTTGCATCACGTGAGAAAGAACGATAGCTCGCGCTTCGAAGCTCTGCGAGCGATCGCTTCGTCCAAACAACAAAATGGAGTCAACGAAACAGGAACAGAGAACGGTAATTCGTTTTTTGACATGTGAACGAGTTTCAGTTTCTGAAATTCATCGTCGTATGCAGAACATCTATGGAAACTACTGCCTAACATTTGGGCATGGAGCAAGAGGTTTTCGTAGGGACGGTCATCATTGCAAGATGATCAACGACCTGGACAAGCAAACCGCGCCATCACGGACGATTCCAAAGCCAAAATTGACGCTGTCTTAAAGGAAAACAGAAGAGTGACAATCGATGTCGTGGTTGCTAAAACTAGTTTTAGTCGTGGAACTGTTCACTCCATTATCAGGAACCATCTGCACTACAGAAAAATCTGTGCACAATGGGTCCTACATCATTTGACATCAGAACAACTTGGAATTCGAAAGGCCATGTCTCTGCAACATTTGACTCGCTGTGAACAAGAAGGAGAAAGTTTTCTCGACAGGGGATCATTTCCAGCCCGAAAGCAAACGTCAAAGTCGTCAATGGAAGCATTATGGGTCACCATCCCCGAAAAAATAAAAAACAATCACAAACATCACGGGGAAGGTGATGTTGACCGCATTTTTTGATCGCAAAGGCCCGATTTTACTGGACTTTCTTGAAAAAGGCACCACAGTTAGCGCAGCACGATATGGGGAAACATTGAAGGCACTGCGTGCGGATCACATGCAAGCGTCCTGGACTTCTTACAGGAGTGCTTCCTCTCCACAACAACGTGCGTCCTCACACCACGAAAGTAACGGTAGACCTCATCAAAAAGTTCACCTGGGAAGCAATGCAGCATCCACCTTACAACCCTGACTTTCACGTGTTTAGGGATCTCAAGAAACATCTGAAAGGCCGCAGGTTTCAGTCGGACGATGAAGCGAAGGAAGAGGTTTTGGAATGGTTCCACAAGCAACCGAAAGACTTCTTCCATAAAGGAATTACACGCCTTGTTACACAGTGGGATAAATGCCTTAACGCATTTGGAAAGTATTTTTAAATTCCTTGATAAAATAAATATTTTTCGTTTTCATTTGTACGAAACCTATAGATCCTGCCTAGAGAATCTGCAAACCGAACTTCACTCCTTTACATATAGACCTTTTGGCTCCTCTAATTCCCACCCCCGAAACTCCGGCCCTAGTGGGCCAATCAAAGTCAAACTAAATAGTGAAGGTGCACATGCCCGTAGTAAGCTACATTCCAAATTTCAACCTTCTACCTCACAAAATGCAGAATTATTAAGGAGAGACGGACATTGTAAAACCAATAAGTAGCTCCATCCTTCCACTACCTAACCTAACCTTAGACTCAAGTTAAAATTGATTTCGCTCCCTTCATGTTATTAAAAAAAAAATCCACAAAGCTGAAGTGAAAAATCAAGGCGCAAGGCTAAGTATTTGAAGGAAGGTTAGGTTAGGTTAGGATAGGATAGCAAAATTTTTATTTATTTATTTATTTATTTATTTATTTATTTATTGTAATCCAATACGTCCATCCAAGGCTGACGAGTTGGGTCTCAGGATGAACCTGGATTAACGACTGCTATATGATGGTCGCAGCAGCCGGGAGGGGCGGGGGGTGAAGATCGTGTGTCACTGATGGTCGCCCATCCAGTGACTAGCCGTGCCTGATGTTGCTTAACTTTACATGAAAGCACACCTAGAGTGCCTTTATAACCACGGCCTTCCTCAGATGGTTATAAAGGCACTCTAAGCCCACCTAAATCTCCGGATAGGGAGCTTTAAGCCCACCCCAAGCCACAGATATGCAGTGGGTGGAAATATTTATTATACAGGGTGAATAAAAAGTCCCGGAACGGTCTAATACAGTATCTCGAAAAATACACGTTTTGTCAAAAAAAAAAAAAAATACGTGTCAAATATTTTTTGAATGCTCTTTAATAGTGCCAACAAAATTAGCTGTAAGGGATGATGGGGGAAGGGCAACTTTGAAATTTCAAATGGGAACCTCTATTTTCAATGATATTTTCAGATTGTACATAACATTTGAGAAATGTTTTTTTCAATTGATCCAACCGTTTAGGAGATAAAGGTATCGAAAATGTAGAACTTTTAAAAGTCTTGAACCAATTCTATCGATGAAGAGAAAGAGCTAGAGGATGAGCTTTAGAGACATTTCTTGAAATTCTGACTTCGGATTCTTAAAGATCATCAAAAAGTAGAATAGCAATGTCTCTAAGATCCACCCTCTCTCTCTCTGTCTTCATCGATAGAATTGGTTCAAAACTTTAAAAGTTCCACACTTTCAATGCCTCAATCTCCTAAACGGTTGGATCAATTGAAAAAAAAAAAATATTGGAATTTCCTATATGTCTACCCAGTTACAAATTCCCACTGTTGAATTCCATCAATAAGGATTTTTAGAGCAGCAATAAAGCTAGACTAAATATTGAAGCATTATCGGCAGTTGAGGCAGTGAAAGAAAATCTGAATTGTACATTATATTTGACAAGAAAATGATGACAAATATTCATTCAAATAAAAAATAAATTTGTAAAAAAATAAAAATATCTTGTAAAAACTAGAGTAATATTAATAAAGTTGAATCTTCATCTAAAAAAAAAAAAAAAAAAAAATTATAAAAATGCCTTTTACATTTTTTCAGCCCACCAACCTCCACCACATTCTGATATCTTGATGTACTGCTTTTCAATTTCAAAAATCTCGTCATCGTACCTAAGGTGTACATATATTTACCTTCAAGCAGTGCTTTTTGCGATGCTCAATTCTAAAAGTACATAAAAACTACAGAATACTGGCTTACCAACACCTATCAGAAAACTAAAGAAACTGGAAGGAGCGACGACGTGCATAGGACTGAGACAGACACAGGTGGGGCGTGCACGTGTGCTTGCGGTTCATAGGAGTGTATTCTATTGTTACGTTATTTGCATTATATTCTTAATGATAAAACAAAGCAAATTAAATTTCGTCATGGGACGAATTGGAAAATCCGAGCCAGATGGTCACCCTGAAAACCAACATGCACACCAAGGCAAATCCTCATGTATGTAGGGAGTCTCCAAAAAGGTGTGTATGCTGTCTTTATTTAATTTACTGCCGTTAGCATCAAAGGCGTATTTAATGTTAGGATATAGGCGTTCGCAATGAGGGGCCCAGTTTAAGCGGTATCAACTGAGGCTCATTCAGATGTCAAGTAAACATCCGTAACTAATGTATATCTAAATGTATACAATTAGGGTTAGTAATTTATTGTTGTGTGTATAGAAGATGACGGCTTTTATTATTATTAATTATTATTACTTTTCCATCGCATTGCGCAAGAAGGCCTTATGTTTATTATTCCATGGTTTAAATCATTGATTTATAACGAAACAAGCCAGTTTTACGATCATCGGATATCACATGATCAGAACCCGTCGCCATCTCGTCGGCGTTGCTATGATTTCCTGCGGGTACGTGTCCTAGGCATTTTATAAATGAAAACATCAATATAAAGATCCTCTTAGATTACGTAACCTTCTGAATCCATAATGAATATCTTCGTTAAGATTAGGCTAATGATATAGCTAACTTATATAAGTTTAAACAAGGAATAGCCCTATGATGTTAGTTATTGATGTCGTTCCTTATACCGTCCCTCTCAGTGCCGCCATTTCATCACTCGGTGCACTGGATGGGACGGAGAACATTGATTACAAACTTTCAACGCTCTCACAATGCGCCGCTTTTTTATGTTCATAAACCGTCTCTGCTTAACCAGATACGATCGTTATCACAAAACATAACCAGCACTTATAATTATAATTGGACAGAGGGAAAATTCAACCGCTTGACAACAACAACAACATCACCATCACACTTCCTGATTTTGGCTCCCGAGGGCGCCAGTGTCGCGTAACTTCATCTCGGGAGCAACGAGATCATGACGTAACTACTACCGTTCTTTTTATTTTTTTTCCCTTTGATTTCTCGAGTAGAAGACGTGTCATCTGGCAACATCTGTAAGTGTGTTTTTTAAAAATAAAGAACTTGGAAACGTACTATTTGTAAAGCGTAAAGGAAATAATCCTCTAATTTGTGAAGAAATTGAATTAATTACTTGAAACTGTAGAAATTTAGACATTTTTGTAACTCTGACTTGAACTTGGGAATTTAAGAACTTGGTGTATCCCTGGTAAAACTACTTTTAGAAAGTTTTGAGTGTAACAAGGATTCTGCCGTAAAACTTAAGTTGAAATAGTAAGCTGAAATATTTGATTTCTCTCCCATTGCCTTGTCTTCAAAATTGAAATAACTGCGGTCATTCAGTCAAAACGAATGAACGTGGTGAGCACGGGTCCTGGGTCAACTGTCTCACTCAGCGATTGCAAAATTTGCATTAAAAAAAAAACCGAGGGCAGAACCTAGCCTATGCTATCAGAAACGAAGAAGAAATTCTAATGCAATGCCACAAACTACTTTCCCATAGTTTTTTCGAATCTTCTATGCTCGTTCTCTTCAGATTTCTTTTCTAAGGTAGTTGAAATGAAAAAAAAAAAAAATTAAATAAACAAAAAAGGTAATTTAGTAGCAATATTATAAAAAATATTACATTACATTAAATTGAAATCAGCTGAACTTAATCCAATATTCAGGGGATTTACTCAAAAGAGGCACCTTACTTATTCATATGATAAATGTCCGTAACCATCATAGGAAAAAAGTAAGATAGAGAGAGCATTTGCCTGCACAGTGAGCGATTTCAGATGCCAGCATCGAGGCGAAATAGCCAACTACAATTTGGGGATAGATGAGAGCGAAGCCATGCTGTTTACGATATAAAGACTGTGTAGAAAGAAATTCGAGATAGGTTTCGTGGTATGGAGTGTTAAGTTAATAATCACTATCTGCACAGGGTGCGATGACTGATCATTCGACCAAGTACAGTGGAACCTGGAATCTGTTCGCGAACCGAGTTGTTCATGAATCAAGGCAACATTCCCCATTCAAATCAATGTTAATACAAATAATCAGTTCCAACGATCAAAAACGGATCTTTTCCGTTAATTTTAATGTGTACAGTACAGTAATTTAAGAATGACGTTAAAGGCAATTGTACAGCCATGCTGTCAATAAGTGTCTTAAAGACAACCAAGTTGTCAAGGCAGATAGCCGGTTCATAGATCGGAAATTTCTCCTACCCAAACCATCAGAAAGTTTGATGAACACACAGTAAGAAATAAAGATGATGAACTGGAGGAGCAAACTCGCAAATAAATGATATTATTTGAAAAAAATGGATGAAAAAATTCTGCGACCTGGATTCGAAACAGGAATCTCGTGTGTCTTGATAGAGGCGTCGAGAATAACGTTAAAGATATAAAACCTAAATTGTGAACGATATTCATACGAATACAAAGTGACCCTATTTGCGCATGCATACAATGGCAAGTTAGTGATGCGCCAGTTCGTGAACCGAAATTTGGTACGTAAACTGAAACAAAACCTGCTGTTTGTAAACCGAATTGTTCGTGAACTGGGGCGTTTACGAATCGAGGTTCCACTGTAAAGTGTATTTAATTATTAAATACTGGGGGGGCTGTGCCCCCCAGACCCCCTCTCCCCCCTCTAACGAACTGGTATATACCCCGTTTTCTATTTAATCACAGTGAATGGCTAAAAAGTAATGGTTAAGTTAATAAAATTTTCATTTACCTTGGTCACATGATCAGTTATGCAATATGCTGATAGTAAACATTTACTGAGTGTTACTTTTAAATCAAGATTTTTAAGTTAATAAAGGTACTGTGAGAGTACAGAGAACAATAAGAGATAAAATGGTATGTGTATGAGAAAGTTACACTATGTACAAGTGCTACCACTATGTCAGAAACTCTGAAACTAGTTTATTCGAGCTTCTCGTCTGTGTAATTCCTCAGGTATGCATTGAGGTGGGCGGAGTTAGAAGAGGCACAGCTTCCATTCCACTCAATCACATGTACGCTTCACTGCTCAACATTTTTAAACATCTTGTACGCAACAGAGACACGTCCATAAGATTGAAAAATTTTTTCGTAACGCACGAGATATGTCTAATGGAAGTGATGTCAAATTCTTTTCATTTTCATACAAAAATTTCTCATAATGAAAAAATCTTAATGTATTTAAATATTTTGCGTTTCGCTGGTAGACAAAGTCAAAATTCAAACTAGTGAGATTTTCCGAGAATGTTTTGAGATAACGAGGGAAAATTACATTGCATTAATAATGAATGCACGGAAATAAAATTTTTTCGAGATAACGAGGTTATCGAGATGGTGGAGAGGTTCAGCAAAGCAAATGAGTGGCATGGCAATGACGTAGAGTGCAGGAATGACGAAAATCTAGGTTGAGGCTTCGCGTGCGATCCTGGCTGCCTCACGTCGACGTGAGCTAATAAAACGTCTGAACTACTGACGTCATTGCTTCACGTCTCCACGTTAAATCATGGCGATTTCAATGCGTAGTCAGATAACGTTCACATTTGCCATTCCTGATGTTTTTATTTACTAAACGAACAAATAAAATGCTATGTTATTTTGCACACGTGTTCTTTAGACTTACATCTATGATATGATAATTGAATAATTGTATCAAAAACGTATACTTGAATGAAAATGTCAAAAGTGGCAGAAAGTTTACTCTGCTGGTTTCTGCTTAGCACGAGGCAAGAACCGGAAGCGGATATGCGTTCTGCACATGCATAATAAGAACATATGGTGTCATACGTATGTGACGCAATTTGGACTCGTAAGGGTAAATAATGCTTTGCTGAAGCAGATTTTCCAGGCCAATGCATGTCTGGACGTGAACTTGGATGATGTCACTCGTTTTCGCGTTCATGCTCACGTTAAGGCTTTGCTGAACCTCTCTTAGTCAGTTTGAGATAGCAGCGCTTCTCAAATTGTGGTATGCGTACCACTGGTGGTACTTCAAGCCATGACAAGTGGTATTTATATGGTACTTTTTCTTTAAAACAACACTGACCTAAATTAACGATTCATTGACAGTGGTGCTTCAGTTTACCAGTCAACTCGCAGAGTGGTACTTGTTTAATAAAGTATGAGAACCGTTGTTATAGAGGAACTGTTTTTGCAAGAAGTGGCATATGGAGAAAGTGAGCTTTGCGTGCCCTATATTACTTCTACTCTAAGATCACCTCTAGAAATTACGGCAAATTTTGTTTGAGTACCGAGAAATGGCATTAATTTGGGAGCACATCAAAATTAGTGCATCAAAAATTAGTATTTTGTGCTGCTCGAATTTAGTGCATCAGAATAAATTTTCTTTGGACTCGTCATTTTTCACAGGAGAAATGCTCGTTCCATAATAACTCTCATTAGGATGAAGTAATCTGAACCAAAAAATACGCCACATCCCTTGATGCATGTGTAATCTATTGCATTACACGCGATGCTGGCACTGATCTGTTTGCTAACAGACACGTTCAGAAGCGGGCCCGAAATGCATCGTCAGCAAAGATACTGCGGGGAGATAGCAACAATTTCACATTGGATGTTTGCCTTCAAAGCGTGTTCGAAACTCCCTGTACTGAGGAGTGCATTTTAAATAACTAAGTACAGCCCTTTATAACTAACAAAGATATGTGATGCACTTTTTTTTTCTGCGTGCAAGCATACCTTGGAAGCGATAGTATTGCTTTCAGGTGAAGTGGATTCGTATGTATTGTTGAGTAGTGGAAGAAAGAAGTTGAGAGTGCATTGATACACATATACACCACTTTAACGATGGAGTTTTTGTATGGCTATATGTGCTCAGTTATTTTCATTTTCTCGGTTTATTTTGAAAGAACGAAACTTTAGCATTTTGCAAGCATCAATAGTAGCCTTAGATGAGTAACATATTTCAATTTGGTGTGAATCTGTGAGGTACATGTGTTAATTTAATCAACTTTTGGTTATTTTCAGAAACTATCAGAAATGGATCAAGTAATGGCATTTATTGAACCCGGCAAGCAGTTTGCCAAAGATTCTATTCGTTTAGTAAAACGATGCACCAAACCAGACAGAAAAGGTAACGTAATTCTAGATAATAAAAACGTTAACATTTGTAGACAGTGCCATTGATTAAAACAACACTGCAAATCTTAATTGATTGTTTTTTCTTCCTATCTTTTCTATAGAATTTCAAAAAATTGCTGTCGCAACTGCCATTGGATTTGCTATAATGGGATTCATTGGATTTTTTGTCAAGTTAATACACATCCCAATCAATAACATAATTGTGTAAGTTTTTATTTATCTAAAACATTTCCGTAATAACTTTGAAAATTAAATTTATTAATTATTTAAAATGTACACTGACTGAGCAAAACTCATGGGATAGCAGGTCGTCGATATGCAGTCGGACACCACGTGCGTTTGACACCCCCTGGAGGCCTGAGCGGTGGCTGTAGTTGTGTGTGAGACCTTGTGGGAAGTAGCTGTGTGTTTGATTCATGATTCATGGGAAATGCAACGTCGTCGTGAGTTGATGGCATTCGAACGGGGCATGGTGGTGGGTGCCCGACGCATGGGAAGTTCGATTTCGGTGGTCATGCATGAATTTGGCTTCACTCGTTTAACCGTGTCTATAGGGTGTACCAAGAATAGTCTGAGGAAGGCGTAACAATCCACAACAGACACCATACCGGGCATCCAGCCACCCTCGATGACCGTGACCGGTGACATCTGGGGCAGATGGTCAGAGTACGACAAATCACGGACCAATGCAACGTCGGCCGAGCTAGAAACAATCTGTAGGAATACGCATGCCCTCAGCTATGGGAGCCGAGGCTCTACACGAGTACAACTGTTAACCCCGCGCCATCGGACACTCTGGCATGCATTTGCCACAGTATCAACTGTTGTTCCATGCCGATAGGAGGCACCGTGTGTGTCGCAGAGCTCATGAGGCAATGGACCTGTCATGGTCCAGGCAGCGTTTTCCTGATATGGAATGGGCCTCCTTGTTCTTTGGAAAACTCGTTGAATGGTCTGCGGTATCGTCAACTACTTGAAGATCATCTCCACCCGTTTTTGGCCTTCCAACACACCAACGACCTTGCCGTCTTTCAAGATGACAATGCACCACCACATTGCTTCACTGTTGCCCGAGAATGGTTCAAAAAGCATCCAACAACTGCATTGGCCTCTCTGAAGCCTTGATAAGGACCCTATTGAGCATATCTGGGATGCCGTTGAATTCTGGCTCCATGCGCTGGATCCTCTATTCATGGACAGACTGCAATTGGCTACCACTCAGCAACTGTGTGGTGTCATCTGCCTCCAGAAGTGTACCAGGAACTTGCAGACTCACATCCACACTGTATCGCTGCACTTCACAGGGCCAGAGGGGGCCCTGAACGGATATTAGGTGACTATCCCATGAATTTTGCTCAGTCAGTTGTATGTCTACTTCTGATTTAAGTCTACTTTTGGCTCTGCCTGAATTCATGAAATTTGAATGCCATATAAGTTTAACCCTTAAGTAATGTAAAGATCTTTAGAGGATTTTTAAATACCAGAAAATGGAGAATTAATTAATTGGTGTTAAATTGCCCAATAACTAAAGACTGTGATGAATATGCAGTCCTTCCCTTCCTCTTTTTTGCTCTGTGTATTTACACATGATAGCCTTTTATTTTAGAGCTGATGTTTGGTTCCATATTTTAGCTTTTTGGTAATACATGTATTCATGGATTTTTGCCCTCTGAATATTTAATTATTTGCCTCTCTTCTCATTTAAGGCTTGGCTATTCAGCGGAAGATCTTTGACTCTCGTCGGGAGTGGCGGTTCTCTTTGCTGAATAGCCTTTTTTTTTCCCTATGTGGGAAAGCCCAATGGGAGGCAGGCACCCAGCTCACAGATCGGGAATTTCTCCTACCATCAGAAAGTTTGACGAGTGTCATGTGCTCGAGGCTTCTGCCAATTGGGCTATTGCTATGTAGAGGCGTCGAGAATAAATTTAAAGATATAAAACCTAAATTGCGAGCGATATTCACCAGAATACACTATCTAGCTGCGCATGCGTACAATGACAAGTTAGGGACTTCGCCAGTTCGTGAACCAAAATTTGGTGCGTACACTGAAAGAAAAAGTGTAGTTTGTAAACCGAATTGTTCATGAACAGAGGTTCCACTGTATTAATGAGGATATACTTTATCCAGGTTTGAAATATGAACATAGGTAATTGTACGAAATTACATTCCATACAATGCTGTGCAACTGTGGAAGCTATTGCGAATGCATCAAAGTGCATGAGTTGATATAAACGCTGAGAACCAATCAAATTTGCGATCATCCAATAATGTGTTTCATTGTTTGTGTTAATGGAACCAATCAGAGTTAATGGAATCATTGCATGACATGTGCTTAGATCATGGCTGTATAGTTTGTTTTTTTTTTCAATAAACGTCTCGAATAATCCCTTTTTTGGAATTAATTTCGTAATTCCTGGGTCTGAGAGAAGAATGTTATATATTAAACGATTGGATTTACACTGAAATGGCTTTCGAGGGCTCGGAACCAACGGGAAAATATATACCTATTGCGCTGCTCTATATTAAAGAGTTCAACTGTATTTTCTTTATTTTGTACCTTGCTAAAGAGCAAGTATAGACAATGAAAAGCTGTTTTATGCATGGTGTTGCTTTTACAGACTGCTTGTATGTTCAGCAAAACTAACTCCAGTTTTGACTGCGTGAATAGTGCTAAGGGAAATTTGGTCACATTCAATGTTAAAATGGAACAGTTTGACTAAGCATATAATCGTGTAATGACAGCATACTGACAACACTTTCAATTCTGGTTGCGTTCACCTGCTCTTATACCCTCTCTCCCTTGCCAGTTCGAGTACAAAGCCATCAGGCCATGAAATATGTAACCAAAATAAACTTTTTTTATTTTTTTTTTTTGATTTTATACCAAGCCTGGTGTCGTTTTGATCATTTCCATGCCAGCTGTTGGACTATTGTCAAAATTCCATGGGATATCACCTTTTCAAAATGTGCTAAGCATTTGGATCAGTTTTGATGATGATTGCTAATTTCTGTTTACTTGTAAATTTTTATAGTAATTCTCCATTTTCTGTTATGTCGATTAACTGGAACATGTTAAGTAACCTATTTATAAAATTACAATACACTGCTTTGCAATGAAATTGCCCGACTAGTAAACGATTAGATGCATGCTCACGGGACATGACCATTTGGGTTGGTCTATGGTGTCCGGGTGCCTGTATAGGCTCATCAGTTGACACCTGTGCGAAACGTTCCATGCAGTAGGGAGGAAGGAACTGCCTCGTGAATGTAATTACTGTAATCCGCACAAAGGTCTCAATGCCACGACGACGACAATTACAACCATTCACACAATTAACGGACTTTGAACAAGGTTGGATGGTCAACCAGATGGATTGATGTCAATGTGTCGCGGGACGCACGGACGGTAGGCCGATGTTGGAGACAATGGCGAGAGGAAGGCACCGATAGGCAGATACTGCGAACAGCGCTAGCGGACAGATCCATCACCCTGCGGCAACTGCGCGACAATATCACTATTCTCGGTACTGCTCCAGTGTCAATAGCGACAATAACACGCCAGTTACACGCCGCGACAATGTCTGCCAGGTGTCCATTGTCTTCCTTTGACACCTAAGCATCACGCGATACGACTGCAAAGGTGTCATGAACGAGTGGGCTGGCGAATGGAATGGCACCCAGTGGTCTTCAGCAACAAATTCCGCTTTTGTTTGGACACTGACGACAGATGCGGATGGGTGTGGCGCAGACCATTGGAAAGTGCCAATGAACAATGCATCCGGTATCGCCATCGTGGACCAACACCAGGGATCGTTGTCTGGGGTGCCATCGGCTACGATACCAGAACGCCTTTAGTCAACATCCAAGGCACCCTGACAGCAGCACGGTACGTCAGAGATTCTGCAGCCCATATTACTGCCCTTTCTGCACACCATACCTGGCACAGTCTTTCAGCAGGATAACGCCAGACTGCACACGGCAAACATGAGCATGGCATGTCTGCATGATGTCCCCAGACCTATCGCCAATTGAGCACATGTGGGACGTCGTTTACGATCATCGCGCAATCTCCATGAATTTACACAGCAGGTTCACCAAGCCTGGGTAGACGTACCCCAAGATGACATTCGCCACCTGTATGATCACCTACACCTGTGGCTGGAACAATGCATTGCCGCTAGAGATGGTGCCACAACGTACTGATGCCGCTTTCCATTGGGACACCCTGTACAAACGAGTGTATGTCTTGGCTCCGTAGTGTTCAGATGTATTTCATGCTGTATACCTACTTTTGGCTCACTCGGATAACTCCGTGTGGGTGGGGCAATTTCATTGCAAAGCAGTGTATAATTAATATCTAAAAAAACTGCCAAACTTACTGTAATCTTATTTATTAATTCAATAGATTAGCTTTGAAAGATTGTTTATTACAAGTTTTTTTTTCCCCTTCTTTATTTTAGGGGATCATGAAGAAAAAGCATTTGAAACTAAGTCTTCTACGTAAAATTTGTTCATGATGTGTGCATGTTAAATTTGTAGTTTGATTTTTTTTTTTTTGCGGTTTTCTGGAAACAATAAATATTTTTTTTTGTAACTTTCTTTTTTGATAACTTCAACAAGCAAAACATTTGCATGGATACAAAGAGCACCGTGACAAATTGATTGGTTTAATAATAAAACTGAGAAGTTTAATTTCTTGCCTCTGCTAATTGATTTCAAGACTGAAATTATATTTTTCTTTATGTACGAGGGTGGGCTGAAAAGTAATGCCTCCAAGGCCATAACACTTTTATTTTTTAACGAATTTAAAATTTTTTTTTTTTTCAAATGATGGCTTATTTTGTTCTCTTTTCAATGCATTATTCACTTTTCAACATAGTTCCCATCTCTGTCCACACACACTTGCCAACGTGACACTAGTCGTGACATCTCGTCGAAGAAGAAGTCCTTTGGTTGTTTTTAACACCAGGATCGAATCGAGTCTTTCACCTCGTCATCAGAGCTGAATCGATGTCCTTTAAGCGATTCTTTAAGCTTTGGGAACAAGTGAAAATTGCTGGGAGCGAGGTCAGGGCTGTACGGCGGATACGGTAGAACCTCCATGAACTTCAGTCGCTGCAACCCTTCTCGTGTTTCTCGACTTGTGTGCGGACGTGCATTGTCGTGCTGCAGAGTAGGGTCCATACCCTTCCGAACTCGGAGCAACTGGGTGCAAAGCTTCTCTAGCGTTTGCACGTACCGTTTTGAGTTGATCGTGGTTCCAAGAAGTCAAGGTGGACAACACCCTGGAAGTCCCAAAAGATGGTCAACACGACTTTCCCTGCTGACTCGACAACCCTGAACTTTTTGGGACTTGGAGATGTTGCATGGCGATATTTCAACAATTGTCGTTTGTTCTCTGGGTCAAAATGATGTGCCCACAATTCATCCCCCGTGAGAATGCGCTGCAGAAAAGCCTCACCCTCACGCTCGTACCGGGCCAACAGATCCTGGCAAACGTTCTTTCTCTTCTCTTTGAGTTCAGGAGTGAGCATATGCGGTACCCAACGAGCACACACCTTACGATATCCCAGCAACTCGGTTATGATAACGTGCACTCGCTCCTTGGAAATTTGGAGCTCTGTAGCGATGTCATATTGCTTAATTCGGCGGTTGGAACGAATCATTTGATCTACACGAACTCGATGTTGCTCGTCTGTTGCTGTGATTGGTCGTCCACTGCGGGGTCGATCAGCTAGGCTAGAGCTTGCCGGGTTTCGTTCTTTCACTAATCTCGCCCATCTTCTCACTGTGCTGACGTCAAAAGTTGCATTGCCGTATACAGCTGTCATTCGGCGATGAATTTGGACAGGATCGCAACCTTCAGCTGTCAAAAACTCAATCACTGCGTGCTGTTTCAACCTGACTTCCATGTAGGTCGCCAATATGTTTCATTTTCAGCACACCAACACCATCTAGTGACATAAACATAAAAGTGTTTTTGAAAGAGAACAAAATAAGCCATTTGAAAAAAAAAATTTAAATTCGTTAAAAAAATAAGTGTTATAGCCTTGGAGGCATTACTCTTCAACCGACCCTCGTATTGCGTGATTAACAATACCGTAAACTTTTTTTATAAGGCATGAATAAGATTATTGCATCTTCGTGCAATGAACTTCAACAGAGAAGTACAGGATTTCATTTGTTACAAGGAAGTATTTATTGCATACTTTGCAATTATGTATGGAAATTACGTTCTATACAGGGTGCTTGGAAAATATCTGTAAAAATTTTTAAGGGTGGTAAAATAGACCGAATAAGCATGTTCCATCATAGAAAGTGTGTCTGGAAATGATGACATCTGGGAGTGAAGAAGTCCTTTCCTCACTGGGATTTGCATCGCTTTACAAAATGCAGAACTTGAATATCCATAACCTAATCTAACCCACTCCCATCTACTAGCACCGACAGATCCACTTTTGCAAAGATGGCGGTGCACACGCTCAAATGTATGTTGATTCGGCAGTTGTCTCATCAGGAATAGTTTATGCCCCTTATATGATATGGATATTTGCAAACTCTGCGTTTGTAAGCGATGCAAGCTGTTGTAAATCCCAGTGGGGAAAGGATGCCTGTACTCCAGATGTCATCGATTGCCACATTTAAACACGTCATTTCCAAACATTTTATGACTGAAAATGCTTATTTTGGACCCCTCTACCACCCTTTAAAATTTTGCCAGCTATTTTCCGAGCATCCTGTGTGTGTCAAAGTTTGTAGACAAAAATCACCAGACTTCTATACAGGGTGGACCAAAAAAAAACTTGCCACTGAAAATTTCTAAGTCCCAGGACAGTAGGTTTTGCAACAATCGGTTTAATCAACAACAGGTGTGCTATGAATGGGTGACAAATAAGTTAAGCGAACCTATTGTTGAATATACATATCGTTGCAAAACCTATTGTCCTGGGACTTCTCAAGTGGAGTGAAGCAGTCTTAAACTCAATATACCAGACAATTATTTGCACCTCTTCCTGTGAAGAGGCCATTTTTTTTCTTTCACTGACAACATCATCCTGGAAACTACAGATGGAAGAATTCAGGCAGAAACTTAGAGTATGACACGTGGGGTAAATTCACTTAATGATATTTTTGTGGCCATTAAAATCGGGGCATTTTAATTGAGACACTATCAGAGCAAGTATTTGGGATAGCAGCAATACATGCTAATCAAGAAAATGATTTATTGGATTAATATGTAGTGTTGGTATTCTGACTACTTTTTATTACAATCCCAGCATAGCTTAATAATACCAAGTCTGTACAATTACGTCGGATTGTATAAAGTAAAAAATGTGTTTTTTGCTGATCATATGAGCAGCGAACCTAACGGATGGTCACAGAGCTTATTCTACCAGTCATTGCGACGTCAAATTTTTCAACCGCTTTGTCAGTCTGCTATGGTTCGTCTCGTGTGTTGTATGCGTCAATATTTCATTTAATGGCAAAATATTTAAATTTCCGAAAAAGAATTGGTTTTAGCTCTTATACAGCATACAAGAAAGAAAAAGGTGTAAATTATATTGTGGTTGGAAAACTAAAACTAAATATCTCTGCATTTAATTTAAAACTAAATTAAAGCTAATTCAAAGGTGATTTCGTGACCATCTGCAAGGTCACGTGCAGATGGAAATCGGGAATTAAAGGAAACCCTTGAGTGTACCGACTTTGTATTATTAGGCTACGGTCCCAGGTTCAATCCAATTTACAAAACTTCCCCCCTCCTTCTTCTTGAAACCATGTGTCAGTGCATTATTTCCAGTGCTAATTGCAGTTTTCATCAGCTTCATGTTAGTTTAGAAAGTTTGAATTCCTAATCTGCAAGCTGGGTGTCTGTGAGTAGTTAATGGAACCCATCATTCAAAGCAGTTGATGGAATAGAATGGCACGAATGCAGCTGTTTCTACTCTGTGGTTACGACACACCAATGGAGAGGAGCCGAATAAAAGTAACTGCCATTAATTACTGTAGAGTTTGGTGGTGCTTTTTTGACTTCAACGAAACAGCATTGGAACAGCTACAAGCTTCGCTTTCCTTTCTACTTCTTCCCTGACTTAGTAGAACCCATTTATAACGATTTTTTAAATGTCTGCAATTTAGCTGTATTTCTTTATAGCTTGACTAAGAAAAAATAACAATCCTGCTCTTTTCTATGTTTTTAATAACCAATGTCACTTTTTTCCTCTTTCCTGCTTCTACGTTTATGTTAATTTTGGTGTCGAAATCCAAACGTTTTCTTATTGCCTTTCGAAAAATGCAGACATTCAGAGACGAAGATATGTGTACGTGTGAAATTCAGATCTTGCTAGGCAATAGCAGTAATATCACATGCCCTCTGCTCCTACTGAACCATATGAACCTGTACATCACAGTTTCACACCAAATTGAAATACTCGCCTAAAGTACGGTGACCGGATTTTTCCAGGCAAAACCTGGGACCCGAGGGATCTGGGGCCCTTGAATCAAATTTCTACGAGCAAAACGGTAGGTCAACTAATCGTCTAAGTCAAAATACGCAATTCATTGGAAAATGACAACCTGGAACATTCCCTGACTGGGACAGGTGATGCAAAATAGGTACTGTCCCGGTTTAGCCGGGACGTCTCGTACCTAAAGCTACTATTGATGCTTGCAAAATAAGAAATCACAACATTCAAAATAAACTGAAAACAAAAAAATTTTGAGTATGTAGAGCCATGGAGCTTTAGTATGTTCAATTGTTTTCGTTTTTGTAGTTTATTTTGAATATCGCAATTTCTTATTTTGCAAGCATCAATAGTAGCTTCAGGCGAGTAACATGTTTCAATTTGGTGTAAAACTGAGGTACAGGTTCGTGTGGTAAACGAGCTGCAAATGCCCGTAGAAAAATATGCAGTGTCTATGAAGATGCCTTAACAGAACATGTATGTTGAAAGTGGTATGTCAAATTTTGTTCTGGAGATTTTGACATCAATGATGCACCCTGTTCTGATCAAAAGAAATCCATCCCAATCGGTGCGAGAGATTGTCAACTGTATACCGTTCGCAATTAATAAAACTGGACCAAGCAATCCGCACAAAACATCCAAGGGTGTCTTACCTATATTCCACCATGATAACGCCAGACTACATATATCTTTAACCACTCGAAACAAATTGCTTAGTTCTGGCTGGGATGTTTTGCCTATCCTCTGTACTTACCTGATCTAGTCCTTTCAGATTATCATTTATTCACGTCACTGCAGAATTCTGTGAATGGGAAAATCTTCAAAGATGAAGGAGCCATTAAAAAAATACGACGACTGGTTTTTTGCCAGTAAACCCCAAGCGTTTTATGAACATAATGAAGTTGCTGAAACGATGGTAAGAGATCATTGATAAAAATGGACAATATGTAATTGATTGAAATTTACCTTACATTTCAATAAAACTGAATGAACTTATTTACCAACCAATACTTGAAGGAAAAAAAAAAAAAAAAAATTGGTCCTACTGCCATCTGATCCAAGTACTGTACAATGAAAATGATTTCACATTAAAGTAACGTTTGCTACGATAATGAACAGCACATTGGCCAATTTTTAAAAACTCAGCAATTTTCTTTCTGAATCCACTTTCTGGACCAGGAGCTTCAAAGAAAAAGTTAGCATAAAGAAGTTTCACCAACAAAACAGTACAACAGATGAGCACGTATTGCCAATAAAGTAATAAATTATTCACTCAATATTATGTAATGTACGTCAATCTGAATTTAAAATGAAAGGTTTATTTTTATTTTTTTATCCAAAAATCGCCTACAACTGAAGTGGTACCATGTTTTATGAATAAGATACACGTACAACATTAAAACACTTTTCCACAAATCATTTATTATATACAAGAAAAAAAAGTTTGCTTTAATGGAAGGCTAAACCAGACACGCAATGGCCAATTAGCAACTTACGTGAACATCTAATCGTTGGCCTCCATTGGACTCTGGCCCGAGTTCACACATAATTTGGAAACTTTGCCATAATGCTGATGAAGGGGGTGGCCGTGGCCTGGTTGTCTTGTCGGTTGGCTCGCTAATCGATGGAGTTCAGCAACTTCAGGCGCGGCCAGCTGCTGGCTGGGTGACGGCCAGGGCTTGAGGGCCACTG
The DNA here is from genome assembly GCA_023313115.1 of Rhysida immarginata. Lineage (NCBI taxonomy): Eukaryota > Metazoa > Arthropoda > Chilopoda > Scolopendromorpha > Scolopendridae > Rhysida > Rhysida immarginata. The sequence goes on along the minus strand of JAHWFO010111979.1, from coordinate 191,727 downwards.
CTGGCGGGACAGCTATTTGGGGCACGGCTGTTGGAGGACTCTAGTCTGACCCATTTGCCAAGTGACCATAGCTGGTTTTCCAGCAGTTGGTGACAGCCACTGGTTTGTTTGTCCGCCAGCAGCTCTTCCATCATGAAACCCCCCGTGCTTCGGAGGGCACGTTAAGCCGTCGGTCCTGGCTGCTACTGTCATCTCGTAGCAGTCGTTATTTACTGGGATGGCGCAAAACTCCCTCGTAGGATGCTACTAGATGCTGATGAAACTGCATACGAGGTCTTGCATATGATCAGCCACTTCAGTCATTAACCTTACAGAGTCTATGGCCATCTCCAGTCAGGTACCCAATCAAAATCCTGAAGTAGGACCAGGATATGATGGAGGCCAACAATCAAGTTTAGTGAAGCCATCACAGAACTTGTTTCTTCAACCTGGTCCTGACTGCTGTCTGAATTTCATCATTGGATTTGTAGTGATTCTGAGGAAGGTCTTCCTTCATTTTATGGAAAAGATATATATCACATGGCAACATACCTGAACTGTAGGATAATATGTCAAATTTCAGCCTCCACAGCTCTTTCATTGTGTTCTTTAAAAAGTGTGGCCTATGTTGAAGCAATTTGTCAACTCATTTCATGTGAAACTTGCCGCCGGCAAAGGTCATCCAACTCGTCACACAAATCTAGTGTACTAGCTTCATCTTTGCATCTGTTGACCAGCGTTGAACATCAACACATCATTATCATAAACTACGAGGTGCGATCGAAAAGTTCTGGGATTGGTTCATTTAAAGAGAAAGCACTTTATTTAAATACATTGTCCCCTTGGCCCCTTTGTGAAGCCATACAACGAGTCCTGCGTTCCTGCCCCTTCAGGAATGAATCTTAGAAGTCTTTTTGTCGAAACAAGTCAAACACCTTCTGCAATTTACACTGGATCGTATAAAAACGGCGACCTTTCAACTGGATCTTCGTTTTCAGAAAGACAACAAAGTCTGCAGGAGCCAAATCTGGCGAGTAGGATGGGCGTGGAAGCAAAATCATGTTGTTTTTCGCAAGCTCAAGCGTGAGGAGAGCTCGGTGAGAGGGTGCATTGTCGTGGTGGAGCATCCAGTTTTTTTCATGCCACAGATCTGTTCGCTTTTGCCGAATATCCTCCCTCGTATTGATCATTGGTCAAATTTGCTTGTTCTCAAATTTAATGTCCATGATAAATGAATGCCACAAAAAGAAAACTAAAATAACACGATGTTAACTTTCCAAGTTTCTACAGATATTCACCGATGTTCGATGTGAGCGCTCTTTGAGATGTGGCAGATGTGTAGATCATAGTCCAGTTTTTGACACACCTGAGCAGTATAGCCTGTGCTTTTTCCCTTGCATAACAAGCCCACTTCCTCAAACTGCTTCACCCATCTTGTTATGTTACGACAATGAGGTGTTTTTTTTTGAAAAATGGTTACCAAAGAAATTTTTTTTTCATAACAACAACAGTACACAATAAGTTTTTTTGCTGATGCCTCCACTGCTGAATAACAGTGCCTCTAGTGATCATTTGGAAATAGACTTGATGAGTTAACCTTTCATGTTACTTCAATTTTTGTGAAATAAATTCATTATTTCTTACTATTTCTTTTGTGGACATGAGTTTGGGCTTCCTTTCCTTGGTCATCATACAAGGTGTCTCACTTAAAGTGAACCAATACCCAACTTCTAAAACACAAATCTGATACGGTACTTTCAATGGAAGAATTAATGTACTTTTACGTCAGGGGGTTTTATGTGTATTCCATTTCCTAAAAAACCCAATGCCATTTTTGAATATGCAAGTTATTTTTTCATGGAATTTTCATATTGTACAAAATATATGAGAAATGTTTTTATTCTTCTTTTTTTCAATTGATCCAAACGTTTGGGAGATAGAGGCAGTAAAAGTGTGATGTTTGGATTTAAAGAAAAGGCAAAAGACAGAAATTGTTCATCAATTTAAATGAAAACAAAGATTGACGGTGCACCTATATAGAAAAAAAAAAGTAAACGTATGTTTGGTTTGATAGTTTGACTATTTCACTTCTGTGGAAATAGTGCCGTGGTTTTCTTCCATTGAAAGCACTCTGTCAGATTTGTATTTTAGAAGTTAGCTATTGGTTCACTTTAGGCGAGACACACTGTATATACAACAGTTCTTTGGATAATTCAATTATAGCAGTCATTGGTATGTTTTCTCTTTGTGAGACTCATTTTATTAAATTATCCTGTAGACTGCAACAGGGTGAATCTAAAACAGCGAAACAAACTGCATGGTTGAAGAGCTATTACCTTTCATAGACCCCCATGACTGTTGCAAATGGCTTCATAGGTGTTTACAGTATGCTGATGTAGCAACTCCACATTTGCATACATGAAGGCTTTGAGGTGTCTGCATACAGCAGCTGTCCAGCAAATTGGGATTGGGCAAGCCATGGAATTACCGTAAAAGCATAAACAAGCGCTGCATCCTATTTACTGCCACACCAATTCTACACTAAAGGTAATAAGCGCTGCGCTCAATTAACCTTCGCAGCGATTATCGAAATTGTCAATGCCATCATCGAGTTGATTTCAATGCATCCTGCAAAATTATGATTGACAAAAATGATTGAGATTCAGACTTTGATAAAGAATTGTAAGTAATTCATGACCGTATCGTTTGTTCAATAAACAGTGTACATTATTTTAAAATTTTTCGAATTACTTTTTCACCTATTGAGAGAAATAAGCACCACACCCAAATAAGTGCTGCACTGAATTTCCTCCGAGCCGTGGCGCTTGTTTGTGATTTTATGGCAGTCCATTCCTACCCATCCATCAGTTGCAGTAGATATCAGTGAACATCTCCCGAACACTATAACTGAAATGTGTGGCAGCACCATCATGCATAAACCACATTCTTACTGTAACTTCCAAAGGCACATTTTTGAAGAGGTCTGGAAGCATTTTTTAATTACAAAGATGTCACCAGTAACACATAATGAAAGATCACATGGTCCAATCAGGCAGTTACCTAGAAACAAAATAAAGAGAGGCCTTACAGTACATCATACGAGGTCTGTTCAAAAAATACGTAGACTGACATCATAAAACAAAATATACTTTATTCAGAAGTTACACATCTGGGTCCCCTTCAAAGTACTCTCCTCCCCGACGCACACACTTATCCCAACGGTGTTTCCACTTTTGGAAACAGTCCTGGAACGCTTCTTTTATGATGTCCTTCAACGCCTTCGTCGCATTTGCCTTTATGTTGGGAATCGTCTCAAATCTCCTTCCTTTCAAAGGTCTTTTGAGTTTGGGAAACAAGAAGAAGTCACAAGGAGCGAGGTCAGGTGAGTAGGGCGGGTGAGGAAGAACAGTGATCGAGTGTTTGGCCAAAAACTCTCGAGTTCTGAGGGCTGAATGGGCTGGAGCGTTGTCGTGATGAAACAACCGGTCACCACTCGTCCACATTTCTGGCCTTTTCCGCCGGATAGCATCCCGCAGACACAAAATTAACACAAAATTTCACAGCAACTCTTTGCTCGTTCAAGTCACTCATTCTAAAAATCCGCCAAACGAAAAAAACACACTTCACAAACAACCGCGTAGCTAATCAACCAATACTGATATTTGCAATCAAAAAACTGCCTTGTAATCAGCGGATCTGTCAGAAGATGGCGACACCAAGCGATTTTGATTGGGACCAACAGGGCCCGCGCAATTCAAACAGTCTACGTATTTTTTGAACAGACCTCGTATGACTAGTTTCAGCATAATCTCACTTTCCCTTGTTCCCTGAAGAAGGCGGGATTATGCCGAAACTAGTCGGATAATTTTTGACAAAATGTTGTACTGTAAGGCCTCCCTTTATTTAGTTTACAAATACAGTACAGAGAACAACAACCTCGTAGTTACCTAGAATGCCCGTTGAATTTTAAGTGTGTGGAGTCTGGCTTTGTGTCTTTGTAGCGGAATAACTCTTCAACCAAGCACTTCTGGTCATGGATAATCAGCCCCCACAGTTTGTATCTCTATTTTAGACTCACCCTGTATACAAAATTCCTAAAATAAGTGTAACAGTGCATGATCATGTCTGAGTCAAAGACTACACTACATGATCAAAGGAGTTGGGACACCCCTGTAAACACCTGGAAATGGATCATTTCATGAAAAAACTCATTTAGAGTTAACAACAAAATTTAAATAATTTTCTTTAATGGAATGATCCATTTCAAGCACAGTTGAATTGTAGAATAAATGACATATCATCAATTTGCCACGACAGAAGGATCTCTCGGAGTTCGTACGAGGACAGATTATTGGATGTCACCTTTCTAGGAAAAGCATCAGAGAAACGTCACACTTCCTCTAGCAACCAAAATCAGCCATCGGAAACATTGTATCCCAATGGAAGAAGAAAGGGAACACCACCATTCACCCTCGACCCGGAAAAATACCAATACTGACCCCCCGAGACCAACGGGTGCTACGAAGGGTGGTAAAGCAGCATCGTAAGAAACCGCTGCATGTCTTGGCCCAAGAGTTCCGATCATCAAAAGGGAATGAAGTCAGTGACATGACGGTCCAGAGAGAAATAAAAAAACTTGGTTTCAACGGAAGAGCAGCCACCCACAAGCCCTGCATCACTTTGGCCAATGCTAAACGTCACCTGGAGTGATACAAAGAACGTCGGACCTGGACACTGGAGCAATGGAGAAGTGTGGAATGGAGTGATAAATCACAGTTTACGTTGTAGAAATCAGATGGCAGAGTCTGGCGAATGCCTGGAGAGCGCTTCCTGCTGGAATGTGTTGTTCCAACAGTGAAGTTTGATGGTGGTGGAGTGATGATCTGGGGGCGTTTCTCCTGGACTGGACTGGACTGGGCCCGCTCATCAAGGTGGATGGAATCCTCAATGCCGATGGCTACAGGATCATTCTGGATAACGGGGCACTTCCAGCGCTGTGGGAACACTTCGGTGACGGGCCGTTCCTCTTCCAGCACGACAATGCGCCTTGCCATAAACTAAGATCCATATCCGACTGGTTTGACGAGATGCGGGTTGAAGAACTGGATTGGCCCGCCTAGAGTCCTGATCTCAACCCCATTGAACATCTTTGGACGAATTGGAACGACATGTGAGATCCAGGATGGTTCACCCTACATCTGTCCAGGAACATGTGACCACGACACTCCTCGAGGAATGGAGGTCAATACCTGTGGACACATACCGTAAACTTGTGGACAGTATGCCGTGTAGGGTGGAGGCAGTGATAGCAGCTCGGGGTGGTCTTACACACTACTGATTGAAGCTTTATGCGGCTTTACGGTAGAGCAACAGGTGTCCCAACTCCTTTGATCATGTAGTTTATGTACTTACCAAGAATTCTTCCCAGAAAGCCAGGTCAAAAGAGTAAATTACATTACCATAAACTACACAATAAAATTTTCACTTTATTCTGATGTGTAAAAATTTATTGCAAATGCTTGTTCAAACAAGGTAGAAAACATTTACATTTGCCAATAATTTATTTGTGAAAATATATGCACAGGGAACTTTTAAGTTGTCGTAATTTTGATGATTATATCCAATGATCATGAATAATTTTCATCATACCTTTCTTTTTTTTTTTATCTTTTTAAAATAAAAACAAGAATAGAAACATTTCACAATGCAAAAAGTGTTAAAAAGATACATGCTGTTTCTAGTGTTCGTCACAAATTGAATAATAATTATGATGTTAATGTAAAATAAATCATCTCTTTCAAGATGACGGCTTAATGCTAAATGAGCTTACTGTTAGTTCAAAATATTAATTACATGGTAATCACCTGCTAATAGTTTATTTTTTTCTTCTTTCTTCTGAGAATTAAAAAAATTTGTGCTATTTGTCATTCTATACATTTTTTGTACATATCTTTTCGTATAGTTTTCTTGGTTACTATTTACAAATGTTTATTGTCTGTGTAGAAATTTGAATTCATCATGTTCTTGTTCAAACTGAAAAGATAAAAATTTAAACAGAAAAAAAAAAAAAAAAAAAAAAAAAAAAAAAAGGCAAAAAACATTAAATTAAAAATTAAAATAACAAAAAAAATATTGCAATTATTGCAGTATTTTGACATGATTTTTTAATTTTACAATTCTTATATATGAGCTAAAACAGCACAATTGTGTAACCTGTATTTTTTAAACTGTAGATTATATTAAAACTACTATTCACAAGCAGCAGCTATGCACTAATATGTACAAATATTAACTAGTGAGGCTTTTTTTTATACATCTTCAAAAGATACATCAGCCTTATTATCAGGGGGGAAAAAAAAGGGAAAGAAAACAATTTTTTTTTTTTTTTTTGTACAAATACAGAAGACATCTGTAAAAGAAATACAAACTACATAGTAATGCAAAATTGTGCTTAACAATTCACTTATTATGAATATATTTTTCACTCCCCCCTCCCTTTTAATTCTCACCGGTTATTTCAACTTCATCGGTTACCCTTTCAAAATAAAATATTCTTGGCGTTACGATTTCATGCTTCTGAAGCATTTATCCCATGACATCTGCCAAAACTTCAAGAATAATTTTCCATTTGTTCTCAAAACGTGTTTATTAGATAACAGGAGAAAGAAAAAAAAAGAAGAAGATTAAAACAGATGAAGGAAACGAAAAAGTATGTAAATATATGTAAACGAGGAGGAGGGGCACAAAAAAATTAAAATCACTAATACTTTAAAATCAAATTTTTAAATATCGAGTGTCATCTGCAACAAAAATACCAGTAAAAACCGACCGAGACAATGGATGGCAATGGGAGACAGCATACATCTGTTTAAAATTTGTACAATCAAATCAACACTTGTACAGTATTTACAACACATATAGTAAGTAAGTCAGACTACTCCAAGAAAAGGTATTTTTTTCATTTTTTTTTTTTTCATTTTTTTTCTTTCCAGAAACAGTAACAAGATAAGAAATTTCAACCAACATAACAATTAAAAAAAAAAATGAAAATTCATCATGTAACCTTTATCGTAATCAAAACAGCATATTAAAAAATAAAACAATTCTAAAACACACCACTTAATCTTACCTCAATAAAACGAGGCAGTTTTCATAATAGGAGGTCCAAAAAAAACATATAAAACTAGTAAAAATAAATAAAATTTTTTTGACGGGGAAGGGACTCTCTAATATAAGTCAGAATATTAGCATTTGGTACTGAATGGTTTTTAAAAAATCTAGATTAGTACTAAAGCTGCACACAATAATTAAAATATATTAAACATTAGTATTATTAAATTAAAAAGAAAAAAAAAAAACCAAACAAACAAAAACTCCTGTAAGGAATAGAAAAACGTTTCAAAAGCTCAAAATTTTTGTTTACAATACATTACCTCAACTACAAATAATAAAAATTTAAGGAATGAACCTTTATACAATCAATGTTATTCATTAAACACAGATTAAATATACTTAAATTCGCATCAACAAATTAATTACGAAATTTTAAAAATTTACATAAATACCTTATTTCTGCAAATATAGCCCGCAGGCATCACTAAGAAAGACTTGTGCGGGGAATACAAGTTTGTTTTTTTGGTTTTGATTTTAGCTTTTTTTATTTTTTTTACATGAATGACATGCTGGGCCAAACATTCCCAAATTCTCCGTTCTTAAAACATGCCAAATATACCAGAAACGATTTAAGCAATACATTGAAAAGTCAAGTAATGAAAACAAATTCTTAAAAAATTTAATTGAATTCAGTATTCATAGTAATTAAGCTTATTTATTAATCTTCTGATCTAATAATGTGGTTTCGAACTTTCTTAGTCTGTGTAGTGAATACCCCGCAGGGAATACATAGTGAGGGTTATACATGGGTGCAGGTTATATTCGCAAAAATACAATAAATGACCTTGATAAACATCAAAATATAAAAACAAAATGCTAGCTTCAAGAAGCATGAAATTAATGTGAAAAAGTCTTGATAAAACTCAACAATTTTCCACAGAAGATCAATTCAGACATGATCCAACTTTTGAAATGCTTCGAGATACTAATTAAACGGGACTGAGAAATCAATTGCTTTTTTCCATAAAAATGCTTTCATGAAGAATCCCAAGTGAAATCCGGAATTAAAGTAGACATCAATTCCAGGAAAATAATCTTCAATGACCGAAATTAGAAGAAAATCAATTGAAACAAAAATAACGTTAATTGTAAAAGATCAAAAAACTAACTGAAGTTGAGGTAATATATTATAAACCAAAATTTTTTAACTCCTGTCAGCTTTGTTTTTAATTCTTTACATCAATATCAAAAACTTGGTCCAATTTTTCAAAAATTTAAGCCTAAACTAATTTAACTTCATACAAGAGTCAATTTATACAAAAATAAAAAAGAATAAATTAAACATTTCCACAACACGGACTAATTAAAGAATTTTTTAACGTTCCACAACTTCATATGACAATGTTTTGTTTAAAAAAATAAATAAATAAAATAAAATAAAAAATAATTTTTTTGTGTGTGTATGTGAAATATTCTTCCCTGTACACTTTAGCAATAACTGCTTTGCAGCTTTGAGATTATACTCCTCTTGTCAAATGGCTAAAAAATGAACATATGCTATGCTAAAAAAAAATAAAATTAAAAAAAACAAAAACAAAAACAAAAAAAAAACTGTCACTGTCTGAGAAGCAAACGGTGAGAAATTATATACATTTCCCCCACATGGAATTTTTTTTTAATCTAATAACAAATTAAACAATTAAATCAAGTTTCAATAAAATTAATTCATGACATGTATTTACAGTGCAAATCACTCACATCACACCATTCTAAAGAACACTTTTAAGTCTCATACGAGCAATCAAATGCTCCCAAAAAAGAGTTACATAAAAATCTTGGCAAAGTCCTATACAATAACTTGTTTCCAAGAACAACAGAACATTCATTGATTTTGGAGAAACAGAAGGAAAACGTTCATTTCCTTTCTAATAAAATACAAACACTGCCTTATACTCTTCTCTTATTAGAATAAATTTTTTATAAACTTCAGTGAAAATCCCTAAATCATAATAATATACAACTTGAAAGATGAGCATGAAATATTTAAAATTTTGTTAATCATTTAATAGTGGAAAAAGAAAAAAAAAAAAAAAAACCTCTACCGACAATAAATCACAACAACAATGAAAAATCAATCTAATATTTTGGTATTATGTACGAGGATACACCCAAAATCTGATATTTTATCTATTATTAGTTACTGAATTCTATAAATTATAAAAGCTGGAATAAACGGTCAATTCAGTCACAGCATTTTGTCCAATTTACATCAAATGCAACAATAATTTCAACAAAATATCCGAAGCAGACTTAAATCATCAGTAATAACAGAATTCAAGTCTTTTAAAAATGTCTATGACACTCTCTAAATTCACTGGTTTCATACAGACTACTTAACAAGAGGAACCACAGATTATTTGAAATAATAAATATTATTTTGATTAACTTGTCAACTTAAAAATTTTTATTTCTCCATTACATATTTTTCTCCTTAAAGCATCGCTATTTGAACTGTAAACAAGATATAAAAATTGAATTTTATAGAATTAATTTTTTTTTATACCTGTTTATTTGGATACCGTAAATACGGTATTTAGCGCCGGACCTGAAATACCGGCCCGCCTGTATTAAGCGCCTGGGGGTCCGCTGAATTTATGCAAATAAGCGCCGGACCTTCAATAACCGCCCGGGCGCTTATTTTAGTTCATTTCGTGGATTTTTCTTCTCTTGCTGCTTTCTCACGGGAATGTTTGCTATCCCAAATGCCACTGCTAAACCGGAAATTAGATACCAGCACGATTGTCTTCTAATTTCTTGCTTTTAATTTTGGATTCAGTCAAGCAACATAGCTGATGAAAAATGAAAACTTCACAGTTATAGCATCAATTTTAATCTCGCAACAGTAAAGTAGGCTGAAAACCATTCTACAGAGGCTACAGCCAAGCAATTTAGCATTGATTCTAACGGGAATGGAAAACACAGTAGGATACTTTAGAAAAGATGAAGGAGATGGGCGAGAATTTTGCATAATAGTATCCATCACAGTTGTGCAGAATTATATAAGCGCCGGACCTGCAATACCGGCCCGCCTGCATTAAGCGCCTGGGGGTGTGCTGAATTTTTGCAAATAAGCGCCCGGGCGCTTAATACAGTATTTACGGTATTAATTATCACTGAACGATTAAAAAAAAAAAAAATATCAATCATGCTCAAAGAGAATGACAATGCCTAACTAAATTCTTAAGACATGCCTACAAACATCAGATTTCATTAATGTTTAACAGTTCTAATTAATGTAACAAAGATAATTTAAAAAAAAAAAAAGTAACATCATTATAGGTTATTAATTATTTCAATTCTTAACACTTTAAAGACAGGGGATATTGCACAGTCAAATCCCTGAGGATTGGCTAAATCAGGCTAAAAACTGCTTGTGCACTGATTCGTTTCAATGAAATAACAATTTTTTTCTTTATTTTTATTAGACTTTTTAAAATATCATTGTTATTCATTAACATTTTAAAGCTCTCGAACTTGCAGCTTATGTGAATGCCTTGAAAATATTCAAAAGAGATCATCCAACTAATGCTGTCGTTTTACATGAGATTTCAAATCTTTAGCACTGGAGCCTGCCTTGTGAATATAAATGACCAGAAGACTTCTGTTGTGTCATACACTTTACTTGCTCTATCACTTATTTTTTAATCAAGAATGAAATTTTAAATTCAAGTTACATGTTTGTGTTGCAAAAATATCCTTTCATCCCCACATTTTTAATTTATTTATTTTACTTCAATTTAAGAAATTTACAGGCAACTGCTCAGATTTGCAATTTTGTTCTCAATAAAATTTTCAGTCTTGCACAAAATTTAAGGTGATGAAAAAACTACTGTATTTTTTGCGAATATACTGCCCAAAGAAAGGGGTGCTATATTGTCTGGTCCCGCTATCTATGAATTAAAAATGAAGCGTGCATGCTGAAGGTGGTATCAATCCGCATTGATATCAATGCATTTTTCTGTTGACTTTGTCAGAAGTAGACATTGACAACATAAGCTCCGTGAATACCATGATACCCAATCTATACATACAAATCCTCTATGGCTGCCACCATCTTTGAACATAACAGGATAGGTTCTTGCAAAGCTGCACAATCTCGAAAGATCAAATCATTTCATAGGGTCTAATGAAATGGGCGAGACCACCTCACGAAATCTATCGAAACGCATCTTAAGGCTTATGATACCTCTCATTAATGGAAAAGTTGTAGCAAAAAAAAAAAATAAAAAATAAATAATAATGTATATAAATACCAAATTATACATTATAATCTCATCAAGAGAGGGCGCTGTTGTCATCGAATTAGTAACCTCTGCGATTTAAAATTCAGTTGCGAAAAAAATCAAATAACTGAACATGTTACAAATATAACAAGTTATTTTTGAATAGCATTCAAGTAGCAATTTCATGCTTTAAAAAAAAACAACAAAAAAACAAATATCCTAAGAGAAAGGGTTTATTTCTTAGGCAAACTGAGCAACACAGTGAATTGGTAAAACTAACGCATGCACATTTCCATTTTAGTTCATTCTTACCGGGACGAAGATAGAGTTTTAAATTTATGTTTTTTCGATTTTTAATTTAAACAACTTTATTTTGACGAATTTTTTTTACGACACACATATCGCAAACACAGCGAGGAATAAAAAGGATTCCAATTTTCTTTTTTTTTTTCTAAAATAAAATCCAAATTATCAGGGATAAACAGGATGTTCGTGAAAATACGGAACACAGATTCACAGTAGATTACAGAATAAAATCAACCAATTTACTAGCTCATTCCTGGTTCCGCATCTTTTTCATCATATTACCGCTGATATACCTTCAGATATATTGAGTTTTCCTTTTCTTTTATATTCAATCAACTTATAACTTTACGATTCCTTTCATACAGATTTGCTCTTAGAGATAGTTTTTATTTTACTAATAGAGGCAATGCCAATGTCCATAAGCTTATTAATTAATCATACTAATCATTTGTTGAGTATTTCAGTTAATTTTTTTTCACTAACCCTGCTGTTTGTTGGGAGAACAACCTGATCCGAGTTCCTAGTTCTTTTACAAGACTGAGAAGAGATCAGGGTTATACAATAAAAATTAATAAGTAAAATTAACATCATTATGAAAACTGATTGCTTTATGATGGTTAGGTTAAAAACTGCTAAGAATTCACAGATTTGTTTCATTAAACATATCCATAAACATCAACATCTGCTGGTATTTTTTGAAGAAAACTGACCACTAAAACATAACTTTTATCTACGAGTTGCATGATGTAACCTCTCTTAAATTAATTTTTATCTTTAAATGCGACAACATTTCCTCTCTTATAACCAAGATCTCTATTCAGGCCATTTATTTTCAATACAGTAGCATGCCAAGAATTTAAATTCAATAACGTATACCAACAAAGAATGTTAAGTATCGAAAACTTAACATCTTCCATTAAAATCAGCTTCTCTTTTGAAGATGATTAAGGAAAGAAATAAATTACATAATGGCCGACTGATAAAACCTACTTTGAAATAAAAATTTACGCTTTTCAATTGTGTAGCTATATTTCTTCTTCTTTAAAAAGAACCTACAATTAATAGGTTTAGAGCAGATTCCCAATTTAATAAAATTCAGAAGGTGGGCAAAGATTTGTATCAATTGTTTTTTCTAATTAATATTTTCTTAAAGCTGCATTAAAGTGAGAAACAATATTGCACATACGATTGATTACCTATGCAGTATCTTGTGAAAACAAAAGATACAAAAACAAATTTGATTGAATGAAAAGGATTTCATATCACGAATTAACCCTAAAGATTTTATTTAACCACAAGACAAATAATCTTTTTAATTATTATAATGCAAGATTAAAATTAACAGAGGCCAACAAGCAGCGCTGCATTTACACACGAGTGTTATTTATGACTTTCCTATTCCTGTGTTCAACCTAGGGAGGACTAATTTACATTAAACAACGTTCTTTACCAAAACATGAACACAATATCGGGGATGAGGCAAACAAACCAATTCAATAGTGTAAATAAAGGTTAACTCAACAATCATAATTCCAAATTTAAGCAATGGTGTTATTAAAAATAATCAAATGCACAATCCGAGAATGATTTCGGCAGACAAGAAATACCAAAAAGGCTTAAAATTAAGATGACTGATTTTTTTACCCTTTGTTACGAATTTGGAAGGTAAATCTTATTTGTCCTGATTTCAGTTATTCTGTCCCGACTGTCCTGATTTCTATAAAAATTCCTCCAAGATGTAACAGGGATAAACTCCTTCAGCATCCATCAGAGCGAATGTTTCATTTCTCCTTCTCAGAGATTAAAAGATTAAAAAAAAAAACAAAAAAAAAACTGGCCGTTAACATTGCTTAAATTTTTTATTGTTGTTGTTCCATTAAATTCACTATCAAAAACATGGGGAAACAATATTAAACAGATCCGATGTCCACCAACTTTAAAACTTTTCCTCGCAAGAATCAAAATTATTTATCCGTTATTTCATTTGAATGCATGTTCTGTTGTTGTAAGAAATATCAAGTTATTGTATAGGAGAGACGATTCTAAAATCCGTCTCGATTTAAATTTCAATTTAAACTACAATTTTAAAATAAAACTAATTTACAAAGCAATGAAATCATCTTGTCTATATCGTCTAATTATCCACTTTAATGTCAATGCAATCTGACTCATCAATTATAGTGAAGATCTTAAGATAAAAATTCAACAATAGGATTATCACTTAAAAGATTTGGAAAAGAAAACCTAATAATTAATTTACCAATAGAATTATTTTTTTTTTCTCAAAGATTCAATAGCAAGATCTCACATGATACATGTGATTTGAGAAGTATATAAATTTCTTTGAAAATAAAAATCAAATTTAAACAAACATATACACACGCACACGCGCACACATATACGCACACAAGCACGCTGGGTTTTCACGCTTATAAAATAGTGCCATCTCCACAAAAAAGGGGCAGAAATAAAGTTCGTTTTAACAGCAATGTCAGTAAATAACAAGGAAAATGTGTTTTATAACAAACATCATTTTCAATACAAAGTATTTAACACCCTTCGAAGAGAAAGAAATCGGATGTCATCACTTGATTAATGTTAATTGTTCAATTAAGAAGACAATTGCTCCGTACAGAATTACTCGTTCAACATGGAAACAAAGACGATGGTCACCGTATCTTTCGTCGCTTTGTATTTCTTGATTTGGATGTCTTAACATATGATGAGATCTTGTTCACTGACAAAATAGAACTTTCTGAAGATTTTTCCATTTGTTTATCCAGCTCCATCATAGCTTCTTGAATAGCATTTTCTAAATGACTATTCATCTTACGTCCCCTAAACATGAAGAGAAAAATCAGAAAATGTTCATATATACATATATAAATAATTAATACGTTTTGTTTTTTTTAATATAATAAATGAATAATATGTTATCTCACATATTTTATGTATAAAAAAAGTAAATTGAACCCTTAAGTTGAAAGAAAACAATTTCCACACGCCAAAGTCATGCCATATGTCCTAGGCTTATCTCTAGATGTAATATCAGCTGTGTTCAGGCATACATTCTACAAGATGTTAGTTTACACTAAAATTCTTCCTCTGCCTTGTAAGACATTTGAAGAGATTTGTCCTAATAACTAAGACAAGGCTCAGCATTTTACTCATTCCACAATTGTTATAAGTTTCCCAATTAGATAGAACCCATGAATCTTCAAGCCCTGAGAATACAGAGGGTCATTTCTTCTTAACTTAGCCGATTTTAGACGATTGTCATTTCACGTGAAGCCCCTTCTCCTCCTTATTCCTGGCATAGCCTGGCAGCGAAATTTCCATGCTAGCAGACTTCTTTGCAGGAAAACGAGAGGAATTTCGTTCCTTACTTCCTTGCACACTTTCCCAAAGTTCAGGGATGGTTTTGGGGCGATGCCTTCCGAGACCCCTTTTGAGAAGCCCAAAGCCATCAGGTGACTTAACAGAGATAGCAAAGAAGGATATTGCATTAATGCCGGTCTCTTCTTCCATCTGTACCATGAAAGTCTGCGTTAAGCATGTGGTGTGGCTGAAGATCTTATCTTGATGAATACAAACTTTGTTGCTCTCCTTTCCATACAACGCCGAGATCTTCTACCTTTAAAAAGGTTTCAAAATTTCTCCTGGTGGTAATTTGCATTCACCTTAGTGTTTTTCTCCACCCGATGAAATTGTAACCATCCTTTTGAGCAGTACCCCACCACCACCGTGAAGCCTTTCGGAAAACTTTCACGACATTTGTGCACCCAATCAGTCCAGCCTATCGCATCTGCTGGACGACAGGCAATTGCACAAACCTTACCACAATCTATGAGATAAACCCACACTTCATACAACGTGACAAAAACCCGTCATTTCTCGCCTGCAAGGTAGCCTTCATAAAGTTGGTTTTTGCATTCAAGGATGTGACGTTTATTAAGAGCATGAACCCTTAATTATGCGGATTATCGTTGACACAGATGTTCCTGCCTTCTGAGCCATGGCCTTCTGTGTTGGAGGATTTTCTTGTGCAACCATCAAATTTTTGACTTTGTCAGGTGAACGGCTGGAGTGGAACCTCTTCCATGGGTGAGCTTGGCGGGAATGCTTGAATTACATATGCCAGCCAGAACTGAGTTAACAGCAGCCTTCAATAATGAAATTCCTTTAATCTTGTACTGTCTCACGATGCATATGGCACTGAATCCTGCCTTGGAAAGCGTTCATACATACCTTCTCCAAAAAAACATTAATTTTTCTAGCCATGCCACGAACTTTCTGCACTCGTTTCCTGAACAAATATTTTTGGAATGCCCACTGATACACCACCTGATTTACAAAGGCTCAGGCGCATTCCATTGCCGGGGAGGGGTATTCAAAATCAGCTAATTTAAGGACAAATGACCGTTCGTATATCTTCACAGAAACAAAAACACATATCGTAAAACCTTGAATAGAGGCCCAGGCGTCTATTTGTCACAATGGTCCTGAATAAACCCTAGAATAAACCAAAATCGGAGAGTGATAAGACCTGAAAACATCTAACATTTTGGATAGAGACTATCCTTTGTCAAAAGCAAAATAACATAATATTATTTTATTATAAATTTATTATAAATATCAAGGCTTCATAATAACCTTCAACAGATGCAAACTCAACCAAATGATGATAAATAATTTTTTTTTAACAAGATCACAAAGAATTTTTTTTTTAAATTATCAGGCATATCATCAAATTCGATAGTGATAATGGGGGCGATAGAAATTATAAAAATTACATATGGTTTGAACAAACCATAGTCTAATATTAAAAAGTCTTACTTTCGATATTTTCTTCTTGCCCTATGATGAGCTTCCAAGCCTTCTGATAAAGTTTTAAGTTTTTCGGGTTCTACTTGAGTAAAGGTATGGTCTCCAAACCATTTAACCCAAAGCTACAAATAATCAGAAAAGGACTCCTTGTAATAACAACGTATGCTTTACATTAATCGTGACCATTTTTTAAAAATAATAAGTACATGGAGTCCTCGACTTACGTTACAAGTTATAGCGATTTTGCTAAAACGGGATTTTTTTTTTTTTTTTTTTTTTTGACTTTTAGCATCAAGGAAGAAAAATCAATGCGTGGTTCCAAAATGTCAAGACCATCTCTATCTTCCATTAAATGGAAATGCAGCAGGCGACTTCAAACTAAACTGTCATTCTGCAAATCCAAGGTATTTGAAAGGTGGCATTTCGCTCATACCAAATCATCACTACTAGTTATCAAAGACTGTTTTTAATGCATTTTGTGCCTCCTGTCAAAGCTTATTACTATACAAACAACCCTGGTTTTAAGGCTCTTCTTGTTCTGGGTAATGCTCCAGGCAATCCTGCAGGCTTGGACAATTTGCATCTGAAGGTGAAAGTTGTTTATTTACCCTCCAATACAACCAAGGCATCATTCCAAATTTTAAGGCTTACAATTTAAGATGAAGAATTACAGTGGCCAGAAAGGCAATGGATTTTGAAGGAGGCTCTACATTCTGGAAGTTTTAGAAAAGTTACACAATTCTTGATGAAATGAACAACATCAAGGACTCGTGAAGCTCGTGGTGTTTGGAATCGCCCTGAATTAGTTTTTGATTTAACAATTTTTTTCAAATACGGTAAAGCCAACAGATTGTATGGTATAAATGGGAAAACACCTTGATTTAGAAATTTCCATTGAAAAACTGAATGATTTTTTACTCTCACATTCTGCTAGACCCTCTAATGAAGATCTTGTCATGCTAGAAGAGGAAATTGGATGAAAATGTGTCTTTTGATGTAACATCAAATGTTGATGATGAAGGGCCAGCCAAAGCATAGAATGCTTTCTAATGCAATTGGTAACTTACAAACTCTTACATATGCAAAAAAATTTCTTTGCTTGATCGTATGAATCTTCAGGTCCAAATTTTTTGTATAGTTATGGAAAATGATGCTTCGACTTACGACGCACCTTCGAAGAACCAATTTTGTTGTAAGTGCGAGGACTCTATGTATTATGAAAATAAAATTTTGCAATGTAATATGTTGATTAATTATTCCAGTGTTCATTTACATAGCCAAACAAGAACTAGTATTTGCAACTGAGGGAATGCACTAATCGCAATGTTCATTTTCTCAAATCGCAATAGCGGCCATTATAGTCTGTCCAATAAATGAAAACATGGGCATGTCCAATATCAATTGTTGTAAAGGAAAATGTCTAACAACTGCACTCGAAATTTTAATTGTACATGCCTAAGTTTTCTTTCATTGCGTAGACCATAGTTCATTAAGTGCAATTTGATTTTCTTTTATACTGCTAAAATTTTAGCAATGAAGTTGTAATGTACTTTTTTGTCTACTGGTTACATACATGTATATAAAGGCGCATTCGTTTATTCGTACGATTTGCACGATGACGACATCAATAGTGCGCCCCGTGCAATTACCGTTTAGTGTGTTCAGTGCGGTTTCTGTGTCTTTGCACGATCTTTCACCAAACGGTCTGTACCTTTTGAGTCAAACCAACAATATGGTGACACCTCAATGACTCCTTTTTAATCACCCCAAGAGTCTAATTTCAAATTTTTAAAGCCTTTTCCATTTTCGAATTTTTTTTAATCTGTATAAACAGTCTTCATCCACTTGAAAGCAAAATTTCGACCATTATCGACAGTCACGGAAAGCTGAAGCTTCACTGGATTGATGGCCGCCATTTGCAATTGTAAAATGCATGAAACGACCCTGCTTCTACCTTCGTGTGCTTAGTTCATGCACAGACTACACGAAGCGCATGAGAACGAAGTGTGCGGAAATCTAACACCTCTCACGGCCTACACGAGAGCTACTTCGAACGGCTAGTGCGTGCACTCAGTGCAAAAAAAATAAAAAAATCACATCGAACGAATACACGAATGCCCCTTAAGATACAAACACCTGAAAATCTCAATATCGAATCACTAGTTAACTATACAAGGTACAGTTGCTAGCAAGAGTTTTAATGTTTCAAACATATACAGTGACACATGATTGATTGACAAAAGAATTTCTTTATACAGGGTGTATGCAAATGATTTCCCCGGTTTCATGATTTTATTGACGGTTATTATTTAACATATCATCATGAAACTTTACAAGTACATAGAGCAACTCGCCAAGTTTTTTTTGCCATGTTACAGGTGCTCGATAATGTACCCCTTTAGTGACTCTACAGATATAAAATCTGTAATCAATGAGGCATGTCTCTGTCAATTTGAGCAAAAAATCGGTGATACAAGCCAGGTAATGGCAGATCAGCCAATATTAGAAACACTAAGTCAAATCAAATACCCCTATACAAACAAGTCACAAGGGGGTTAAGTCAAGGTAGCATGGACGCCATGGCAGCTTTCTTGATCATCATTTCCAACACGACCACTCCATCAGTTTTGCAGCTATAGCCCTCTAGCAGCCACAAATGGAAACGTAGATCTGCCAGACATTTTTCAAAAAAACTTGGCGAGTTGCTCTATGTATTTGCAAAGTTTCATTACGATCTGTTAAATAATGCAATACACATACGATAAAATCATAATGGTTGGTTTATTAGAAATTTTGGCATCGACTACTAAATTCATTTTGCACCTTTTATACAAGTTATATCTGTACGCAGCCTGGGGCAAACACAAACATCCATGCCCACGGCGGGATTCGAACACACAACCAGGTGGACTTGAGAACTAGAAAGCCTACGCCTTAGCCCTCTCGGCCACCTGGCCGACCCAATAAAATCATGAAACTGGGGTAATCATTTGTGTATACCCTGTATAATATTGGCACAGAAAATAAAAACCTGCTATGTATTTAAAATAAGCAATTTTTAAAATGAAAAAAAAAAAATCAAAAGATAGGAAATGACAAATATATATACATGTAATATAATCAATCATTAAAAAATTAACACTAATCATATTATATTACAAAAGTGAAAATATAAAAAGATATCGAAAATTTTCTATTCTGCTTCTCTCTCATGGCCAAATCTGAAAAAAATTTGCGAACATCACAATATCTACAATGCATCAGTGAGCGAATAATTTCCAATTTTTCTTGTCATTTGATAACCAATCAAGACAATTGCTCTTTTAGCATTCACCAATCCTAATACCCCATTCACACTAGCACACTGAATCTAGATCAGCAGCTTGAACTACATTCGAATTTTGAAGGACAAACACTAGCAATCTGGATTCGAACTAAATTGATGGTCCAATCTAGTTTCGTCCCTTCCCACAATCCCTTGCACCAACTTTAACTTCGACATTTTTCACAAATAGCATACAAGGAAATGGTTCACTCATGATTCGAAAAAGAAATCAAACATTTATTCAGCCTGTGGCTTGAAAACTTGGACGGACTGAGACAACAAAACCGAAATCTGCTCACATACAACCCCTTGCATCTGTTGACTAACGAACAATTGGAGTTGTAAAACTGGGCCGAGATTAAAGTACGAGTGCATTAACAGATCTAGTTTCTGTAATGTAAACGGCCATTAACAATGGAGATGACAATAATGCTTCCTTATTGGATAGTTTAAATTTCCATGATCTTAAATTTTTAAACTTCAAAAAACCTTAAATGTTAACACCTAAATATAGTGCCTTATATGAGGTATAATATTTTATTACGCAGTGCTGTTTACATATTATTTGTTCACAGGTGTTAGTGTAATGGTAAAGTAAACATATAGGATTGTTTTTTCAAAAACCACCGCGTAGTTTTGCATTTTTGAAGTGTCCAATAAATTATGAAACAGACCGTAGTTGCATTGGAGTAGATGCATTATATCGAAACTCTCCTTGCATACAAGATAGCCATTGCTCTAAAAGATATCCTAGCACCCTGGTAGAGCAATCTATAACAGGTGAATATGGGTATCCACTGTATCGTCAAAGTTCACCACATTAGGGCGAGTTCACATCTAAAGTATGATTACTTTGCCAAGAAATTATTTAGGCTAGGGACGTCATTCACGTGAAATTTTGGAATTGTTGAATATTTAGATGAACAAATAATTTTTTTACAGTCAATTTTTTTATGATTTCTTATTCTATATCTATTATTAGCAAGTTTAGAATAAGTTCATCTGCAGTAATGAATGATACTTTTTTTTTTAATAAGGGCATTTACCATAAACATTTCAAATTATTATATCTTTTCTTCCCATGGGCCGACTGTAGTAAAACAAAGCCTACATGTTGCTACAATCTTTTCCAAACTAAAGCATGTGGCGAGCGAAATAGGAGAACTACAGCCACAGCCAGGGCTGAAGAAACGTCAGATCAAAGTATTGTTTTATTTTCATTCTATTCCTTCCTCTTTCGAAACCACATGCATTATTCTACACATACAGTGAGCAAAAAAATTATCCGTCCACCAGCTTACGTAAACATAAAAACGTCAAAATAAATAAAACCAATTAATTTTGAATGGATATTTTATCATAATCTACAGTATTTAAACTAAGTGACATCTCACAATGAGTAGGGATCACTGTACTAAATGGGGAAAAGTAAAAATACAGTAGATGATAAGATACCTTGTCATAGTAGAACCAAAAAATTATCCATCCAGGTAAGTACTCTAAGCCAAAAAATATTATCTATTATGAAAAAATTAACCAATCACATTCCCAACAGAATACTTATCCGTATAGATAATAAACGATGTGAAACGTTGCAGAAAAATAAGAAAATAAAGGAACATTCATATGATTTGAGAGGTAGAGTCATAGTTGGACTAAAGGATGGGAAAAGTCAGCGTTTAATTGTCAAGGAACTCCAAATTCCACACTCATCAGTCCATTATATCATCCAAAAGTATCATACAACAGGAGAAATCACAAATAAAATTGGAAGGGGGCAGGAAGAGGAAAATATCAGAACGGGACGACAAAGAAATTATAAAACGCATTAAAAAAGATAGGAAAAAATCAGCTGTAGAACTGCATGTAGAAGTGAAAAATGATCTAAACATAATCAATTATTCCTCAAACCAGTCGAACACGTTGCATTAAGCCAGGCTTAAAGGATGCACACCAAAGAAGAAGCCCTGCGTCAATAAGGAAAATCGAATGAGACGCCTGAATTGGGCAAAAGAATATCTAAACAAGGACAAAAATTTTTGGAACAAAATTGTGTGGTCAGATGAAAACAAATTTAACTTATTTGGCTCAGGTGGCTGTAACAAAGTTGGAGAACACCTAGTGAAGCTTAGAGACTGGAGTGTTTAAAGCCAACAGCGAAGCATGGAGGAAGAAGTGTCATAATATGGGGCTGCATGCCAGCTACAGGGGTGGGACATCTAGAATTTATGGACCAACACCAGCGCAGAGAAGTTCTTGATAAGAATCTCCATGCTTCTGCAAGTAAATTGGAATTGAGAAGAAGTTTTTAGGTTACAGCAAGACTCAGATGCTAAATATACAGTTCATTCTGTGAAAGAATTCCTCAAATCCAAGAAAGTTTAAGTGCTTGACCGGCTTCCCCAGTCATCTGACTTAAATCCAATCGAGCACATTAGGGTCATAATGGAAATGAAGAGGAAAAACCGTAGAACAAAGTCAAAAGCAGATTTAAAAGACTTGTTGACAAAAACTGGAATGATGTAGATGGGAAGAAAAAAAAAAAAACTTTAGTAGAATCTATGTACAATTGATGCCTAGATTTTGTCAAGGCCAGAAGAGGTCCCACTAAATTTTAAAAATTAAGTTTAGATTGTACATCTGCCGAAATATTTAAGTGGACGGATAATATTTTTGTCACAAAAATATCGTAAATGACCTATTTTGTATTATAATATCTCATTTCAATGATAAACCCTAAGTTCAGGGTTATCTGTGCAATTAAACATGAATAATGTGAATATGTCACTTAATGTCAGTCATTCGAATCACTTGCAAACTGGTGGACGGATAATTTTTTTGCTCACTGTATGTAGAAGTCGGATAAAATCTCAAATTTAAAAAACGTAGAGAAAACACGTTTCCTTTAATCTGTGGTAGAACTGTTAGAAGGCCATAGTTAGAGAGCACCATGTATTGGGAGCATTTTAAAAGAATTCTTTTCGGTTTTCCAATATGATTTTTACTGTATTAATTCTAACCTTTTTCCATGAGTTCGTTTTCACTGTATATTCACATTCAGATATTGCAAAATTGCATCAAAAAGGAGCCCGGGCAACGCCAGATATATCAGCTAGTAGATTATATAATTCTTTTGATTGAAAAGAAGCTTTTTTATAATAAGTACATTAAAATGTTTCACATACACACGTAATAAACAGCATTAATTTCAGTTACACAACCTTCAAAATCAATCAAAAACGGAGCTCTTTCTGAAATCCATGCAAGAACAAAAACATTTCAGTAATTACAAAATCTGGCAAAATATTAGAAGATTAAAAATAAATTACTTTTCCTTCTTCTGATTTAACATGTCCTTTAACTTCTTCTTCGCCGACTAATTTACCGGGCCACGAAGGAAATCCACGAATCTGGCCCCAAACTAAATCGCCTATATTGAAACTTCTTGGTTCAGAAGTAGGTGGAGGTGGCAAAGATTCTTTACTATCATCTACACCGGTAGGAAAAAATAAAATTACAACTTTTAAAAGGAAAACTTACATTAAAATATTTTTAACTTCATAATTAACAAGGCTTACCAATGAATAACTATTATGGATGATAGCCTGAATCGACTTATAATACACAGATATTAGATAAATATTTGAGAAGTCATAATTCCGTAAATCAACTGTTGGACATTAACCTCTTTTACACATGGGAAAGACAATCTTTATTTGTGCATAATTTTAAAACTTTTTATTCTTTCCTCACGAAGTGGTGTCTGACAAAGTGCACATTCAACACTGACTACTCTACCTTCTGATTTCTGCTGTCGAAGCATCCAGGATCCTGTGCAAAGTGTATACAGAGGCTACTACAACTGGAAAAACATGTCAACGTTGGTTCAAACAGCTTACAACTGGAATTTCGATTTGCAAAATGAGGAGAAGAACTTTTCAGATGCAGATCTTGAAGTGGTGCTCTCTGAAGACACAATACAGACTCAAATGACACGGAGGTGCAGACACCTTGTCAGAGATGATATTTTTGAAATTATGCATTAGACATACATAGAATGTAGAAAAATTTTAAATAAAGGGGATAGGAGTTAATAGATATAGCTCGTCTAGGTAATTTAGCAACGGAATAAAATAGTTTCAAAGACATTCTTGTAAAATTAGAAAACTATCACCCAGTTCATTAGGTGAATCATAGAGGGTGAGTTCAAAGTCACGCACATCAAGGTTTAGCTGCCTGTAAAAGTACCATTTTGAGAATTTAAACAAAAGTAAAGCATCACAGAGATTATTGAAATTCTGGCTTATATTTTTAGCAGACAAGGAAGCTGCTAAGGATGATACTATTTATATTTAGCATTGTCGGAAGAAAAATCAAGATCAATTTTTTTTTACCATAGCAAGTTTTGTATTTCATAATTACAGTAGAACCTTGATTTTCCGTTGCAATGAAGGGGAAAGGGACGATGGTTATTCAAAAATGACGGATATTATTTAAATAAACAGAATTAATATATAATACACAAGGGCATAGTGGGCCTATAAGTAAATCCACCCTCCATGCAAACTGTAAATAATTACTATAACTTAAACAGATCTTCAATAACATAAATTATAATAATTATATTAATGACATAGTATTAAAAAAAAATACCCATCAGACCTTGAATCAGATACCCTTCTTAAACAAATTAAACATTTCCTTCAACATTTCCCCACAATACTTTCTTCAAAATTTAGTTATTAAAAACAAACGTCCATTGTACGTAACAATAAACCTTAAGGCTAGGTTCAGATGATTGCAAATTGTTGCGCAACAACTAAGTACAGTACTTTCTTGTCGCTAGCTGTCACAATTGCTGGTCGTCCTGTTGACTTTCCAATATCAACATTTCCACAATTCTTATATTTTTTTTTTTTTTTACAATGTCACCAACTGTAGATTTATTGACGTTGACTGTTTAGGAAATATGACAATTTGATTTGTTTTCCAAATGGAGTTTTATCATAATTTTTCTGACATCTTTATCCACAGTTTTGCCAAGCACCATGCTAGTAAATTAATATTAAGTCCAAATTTAAATTATTTGAGTTTCCAAATATGTGATGTACCCCCAGATAAACATAACTGCTGGGGACGTCCAAAGTTTTTTTCTGGCAGGTAAAAGCATGTCCGGATCATTTTCTGGCAGCGAAATTTTTTACGATCTGTCATATTTCCTTTAGTTGTTTAGTTTTTGCGTTCAATTTTTATTTTTTATAATAAATTTCACAAAAATTAAAATGTAAGCAAAACCCACTGTCCAAACCTCATCTTGTTTGGGGAGCAAGTTATCACTGCCGGCTCTAATCTTTTACCGTACCCTCATATGAATTCCTTAAGAAATAATTCCTAAAGGTAAAATTGACACTTTATGGATGGATAAAAATATATAAAAATACCCATCTTAAAATATATATCACATTCGGGCGTCATGTGAGTTTCTAAAGTGAATACACCTTTGTATACGGAGTTAGTATACTTTGCCAAAATTCTATAGAAACTAGCAGAGTTTGCTTTTTAGGATGAATTTTAAGACATAAATTTCTTGGTTAAACTTAATGATAAATAAATACTCTTTAACCACAACAAAGATTAAGTTGAAATAATACAACCTGGTAAATCTGGAAGCGCTTTTCGAATGCCCTGCATTCATCATTCAGCAGTCTGAAGTCAATACTCGAGGAAGCCTACAGCGAACTCGAGGAGGTCTGGAAGATCTGACTTTAGAATGAAAAACGCCGGGTATAAATAATGAACGAAAAATCAATCAAAAAATTGGTCAACCAAATCAAAGTTAACGATTGGGTAGTTTGGAAGCCCATTTGATTAGAGACGATTCCTCTATTGGCCCCCTGTCTGCGTTTAATAGCCGTTCTTTATCTGCACTGTGAATGGCTAAGCATTCGAAAGCGTCCAACAAGTATTTTTTATTTAACGATTTTATCAATTTAACATTTTGTAAAGAAAAATCATGGCCGGTTTCTATTGAATGTTTTGCTATTGATGATTGACCCATTCTTCCGTATTTTCTGTGTCTAAGATGTTACTTAAATCGAGTCTCTATATTCCGAAAAGTTTGCCCCAAATAAAACATCGGGCAATTCGAACAGGTTGCTTTGTAAATTCCTGACTTCTGTAGTGGTGGGATCCGTCTCTAATCAAATGGGCTTCCAAACTACCCAATCGTTAACTTTGATTTGGTTGACCAATTTTTTGATTGGTTTTTCGTTCATTATTTATACCCAGCATTTTTCATTCTAAAGTCAGATCTTCCAGACCTCCTCGAGTTCGCTGTAGGCTTCCTCGAGTATCGACTTCAGACTGCTGAATGATGAATGCAGGGCATTCGAAAAGCGCTTCCAGATTTACCAGGTTGTATTATTTCAACTTAATCTTTGTTGTGGTTAAAGAGTATTTATTTATCATTAAGTTTAGCATATCTACTATCCACATAATCTTCACTATTTCTTTAATAAATTTCTTGACTTATTCGCAAGTATATACAGGGTGTTGCAGATGGCTACAGGGCAGTATAACGCTCGATTGCAGGGGTCGGCTCGACATCAAATGATAAATGGGTAATTATATTTTGTTAAACTTGTTTGTTTGGCAAATGGCATGACCAACTGAGCCAAGGAGAGGTGCGCACTGTAATACTACTACAGGGTACGGGGTACACAAAAAGTAAACACACTTATGAATGTCCTCCAGAGCTAGAGGAGACCAACAAACAAACCAAAAATTCAACAGAGAAGAATAGTAAAAAACAGTGTTTCACACTTTTATTATTATTATGTTTGGTCGTCACGGGTTAACCCGGGTCGCATCTTGCAGCGGACACAGGGCCAAAGCCACGAGACGCAGCAGACCAGTTTGGTCTATTGCTGAGAAAGTGTCACCTGGGTGTTTTGTGAAGTTTCCTACAACAAATATTGAAAGAAACTTCCATCTTGCTCAGCACAGAGAGCTACTCTCTTCATAAAGTCTTCTCTCACTCCCTCACCTTCATCTCCCTCCATTCTGCCAATCGACCGACCCGGCCCCTGCAATCGAGCAAGTAGGCTTCCCGTTATACTGCCTTGTAGTTATCTGCAACACCCTGTAGTTTCTTAAAACACTAACTAGGTCCGCTTCTCCACAAAAGTTTGTACTCAACATGAATATGGAGAAAAACAAATATTAATTTTTATAACAACTTAAAAACTAAAAAAAAAAAAAAAAAAATACTGTACAATAACTAAAATAATACTACAAAACTGCAAACAATTTACTATTCAAGGCTTCTTTTAGATCAAAATATAAATAAAACTACCAATTTTAACCTTGCCCAAACCATTAGAAAACTTAATGCAAAAATGACTATTTTTAAATAAGAATGAATTAGCACTTACCATCAAGATGATCTCTATCTTCGTTAACAGATATTTCGCGTCGCCTCCTTTTCCCAGCTACCTTCTTTGAACTTATTAAAGACGAAAAATTTTGCACTTGATCGAACGACAAGTTAAGTTCGTGAGAATGTAACTGAGAAAAAACACCGAGTTCAGCCTTCGTGATATTACTTGGATCACAATGATCAACTGAGGTAGTGGTAGTAGTAGTGGTGGTAGTGGTATCCAGATCCATTTCACCTGAGTGTTTATCAATTATTTTATCTTCCAAGGGTGACTGTTCTTGGATGGATGAAGACTGTGAGTTCGAATCAGCCTGGCACACAACAGTTAAATTATGACTACTACTCGAGGGCATTTCCGAACATGAAACTTCTACCATTGTGCTATGTGGCACTTGCTCACTATCTTCTGAAGATATGTTGCTAGAGTCTATTTCCGCAATTGAAACCAAAGTGATCTCGTGAGGTGCATTTGGCAATTCACACGTAGAGCTGGTAACTATCTTGTTGATAATATCGTTGGTGGATGTTACACTGAGATCTAAAACCACGTTTCGATCTTGACTCAAATCAGACTGAAGACTGCTTTGGGTGCTGTCGTCGCAGGGAGATGCGGTAGTGCTGCAACTGACAAACGTTATGGGAGAGCTGGCAGACGTTACCTCGCTGGTGCTTATGAGAACCTCGTTCACCTCTTTCTTATTGTTGCAGTCGATTAGCACCTCCTGCATACATTCTTCCAGAGTGGCGTTAGTCTTATTAATAAATTCACCGTTTTCAACGGAAGTGATTTCAATTAAGTTTGATTCTGAAATTGGCAAAGACTGAGAATCAGCTAACGTAGAAAAGGCACTAGTAATAGGATTTTCATCCAAATTATTTTCACCGGTTATAATTATTTTAACTGATTTATCGTTTTTTGAAACGGGTGTAGCAAAGGAACTTGATGGTGCTGATAGGTTATAACTGCTCCCTGTGAGTAAACTATGATCGGATGTAGTAAAACTAGTTGTTGCAGCTAAGGGATTTTTGTTATCATTTCCGTTTGAAGAATGCACATGAGCCTCCATGTACTGTTCAAAAATTGGGGTAACCGTCTGGACATCGTCGACCTGGCTACAGCTTGTATCCGGTACCGACGACGTAACGTTTAAGACCGGAGCCTGCTGACAATCTGCATTCGACGAAGTGACAACTGCTACTCCTTTCGTCATTTCATTTCCCGCAGACGATGACGATGCGTTAGTAGAACTTTCAATCTCCACTGTCGTTAGAGTTTCATTTGTACAAGAGCTTGAATTTTTTGAAATATTATCCGAATCGCTCGTTATTATGACAGGCAATCCCGAGTTTGCTGCTCCGATGACTGCGTTGTATATAGAATCTATCGTAGAATTCGAATCTGCCTGAGAATCGGACTTTGGAGTGTTATGGCTGAGTGTAACCATGTTTGCATTACTTGTCAATGCAGAACTGTTAAGCGATTCAACTGAACACGAAGCAATATTCCCTACTAGCCCAGCATTAGCTGGCATCTGCACAGAAGAATTCGTCTGCTGAATGGTGCACGGTGAGGTATTTGTCAAAGGATTTACAATGGGTACATTTGGTAGGACTGCTATTGCAGTGGCGTTAGGAACCAATTGAGGTAATGGAATATTCTGCAAGATTGTTGCACCTGTAGGACCAATAAAATTCACTGGCTGAACTAAACTTATGGGCCCCTGTGATATGGCTGAATTGCTCGGGTTTGCATAAACTTGTTGATTTATATTGTTTACTCCTGCATAGTTGATCAATGACTGTGGTTGAACTTTGCCGTTTGGAAGAATGGTAACAGTTTGTAGAATAGGCGCAGTCTGTACCGTGGGCATGAGTACCGCCGATGTCTGATTTCCCAATTGTAACATCGAGGCGACAGTTTGAGTGCCGTTTTTCCGCTTCATTTTTACTGTACTCTTCTTTTTGCCGCTCAGGCTAATCTGCTGAGGGCTCTCGCCTTGCGGACCTGGAGTAGAGCTAGCGTTAGATAGTGGGGTGCTGCAAGTAGAGTTAGTACTCGGAGTGCTTCTTGTGTCACATATTTCTACATGATTCTTATTAGGATCTTCTGGTTGACCAAGTATGGATGTTATAGGAGTTTGTAATCCTGCAGTGATTCCTGAATTCTGGATGTTTTGAGGAAGACCGTCGAGAGTAAAAGCCGACTGCAACACCGAGTTGTTTGCAGTGTTGTTGTGGATAAACACCGGATTCGATACTGGATTCATTGCAAAAGTGTTAACCAGTTGTACAACCGGTTGCACCGGTTGCCCCAATATCTGAGGTGCAACTCCCACAGCAGGAATAACTTGGGTCATTGTTGTTGTTACTGTAGTTACATTTGGTACAGTTAATGGTGGCATAGGAGTGTTAAGAGTTGCCATTTGAGCTACTTGTCCCCCTTGCAGACTGGCAAGATTAGCAACAGCTATGCCTTGAGTTGGAGCACATGGACTGGTCATCAAAAGCTGTCCGTAGTTGGACATCAAAAAATGGCCCTGGACCGACGGCGTTACTATGTTGGATTTGACGATGATGGGCGATTTGACTTCTGTCGCGATTCCAGTAGAAGAAGTGATGATATGGCTTGAATGGTTTTCTAATTCGCTTTTATTCATAGGAGATGCCAGTTTGTTACACTCTGGTCTTCCGCTCTGACTTTTAAAAAGTTCCGCCTGACCATCTTTTAACAATATCTGCGTGTCTATGGTTCCTAACAAATTTTGAAAGGTGTTTGCAGGCGAATGAGTTTTTTGGACATTCCCCCCAGTTACTAGAAGACCATTGCTACCAGGACCAAAAGCAGCTGCATTAACAACTGTAGGAGCATGTGAAAAAAGGCCAGACGCAACGGTGTTGTTTGCCGACGCTGGCAAATGGTTTATAAAATTGTTGCTGTTGGGAATAATGTTGGTGTTAACCAAACCGTTTATGTTCTGGGTTACGTTAGCCGTATTCAGAAGACTTGTGTGTGTGTTTTGTACAATATTTGCGTTTATCAATCCCGCATTTGTTGATGTAAGTCCGTTTGCAGGATTTATAACAATGGCTTCGGCAGCCATGTTCTGACCAGATATGATCTGGTGCCTAATGTTAGAATGAACAGCCTCCGTTCCTCTTGGAGTGAACTGTTGACTGAGCGTACCAGAATTCCCTTGCAACACAAACTGATGAGGATTGTTTATCACTGCTGGTCGTATACCATCCGAAATGACGCAGGTCTGCGAACCGTTTAGTAAAGTCTGTTGAGGTGTAATAGAATTAAAGTTTGGAGACATTACGTTGACCGGTTCGGGTAGGCGTACGTGGCTCTGCGTTATCATAATCTGCTGGGACTGGGTGATCGTGCCATTTCCGTTTGTGCTGGCCAGTTGAGCTCTGGCAGCAGCAGAGAGTAGGTTACTGGCGGGAAAATCGTTTGTTCCTCTCTGCTGATTCAGAACCTGTTGCAACAAAATGCCAGAAATGCCGTTGTTCGAACTGTTATTCTGGATAGGTGCTTGGGAGGGTATGCTTGTCATACAGGAGGGCCCATTTTGATATGTTATTGCATTATTGCTATTCAATACGGGATTCACCGAGTTGTTATTTGCTTGTTGAATGAACAAATTGTGTCTCACGTTAGACACCGTCGAAGGGTTTGCATTATTAACTATTTGTTGGGCACACGGAGCAATATTTACATTTACATTAAGCATCTGCTGCTGGGCAAAATTTTTTTGGATATCAAGTCCTTGAATATAAGTAGCGTTGACATCGTTATGGTTATTCGCTATGGACATGATCACTGGTTGGTTAATTACAGTGTTCGTAGTTTGACAAGCTGCTGCACGGGACACCGCACCGGAAACGCACATTTTATTTATGTTCGAGCACTGTCTTCCAGGAACAGAAATGTTAGGTGGCGTTAACGCAAGAGACGAAAGCTGAGTTACGTTGCTTTTATTGTTTGTTGGCATGTTAAACGAATTCTGAGACACACATATTCCACTTGTTAAAGTCTGAGAAAGAGGTACCGAACATCGTGAAGATTGGACAGAAAAAAGATTAGGATTCTGAACATTGGAACACGTGACCAGATTGGGCTGGCTTATTACATTGAGTCCGCTAGGTCCTTTTTGCTTAGCAAAAGTGTCGTTTAAGAGAGCTGTCTGCCTTGCAAGGTAAGCATTGGGATCTTCTAAAAAAGATGGAATAGTATTGGTAGTTGAATTGTTTCGGTTCAATAAAGGAATCAAGCTTGTTAATGGTGGACGGTTATGCTCTATCGGTATCTGGCGCACATCCACGTTTGGACATGGAGAGCCACGATCTAAAGCACTAAATTTTCCCTTTTTAACTTTCGTTGTTTTCTTAAGCTTTTGCTTATAATTATCGTGCAATGTATCGACGCTGATTTTTTCTACATTGCCCTGTATGTGCTGTGGTAGTAGTATTTGGCTGATTGTGGAGGTTCCGTTCATGGTTACAGCTGAAGATGACCTACATAAAATAGTATTCAAATTGGATGGTGTCAATGTTTTAACAGGAATATTGATTTGGTTTTCTGTTGCACTGGGCGTATGCGTCGGCTGAGTAGTAGCGACTATTAAACTGTTATTATAGTGAGAAACCTGATGGTAGTTATTTGAGGCCGTAGCATCAGCATTTGGTATAACTACAGATCGACGGAATGATTCAGGACTAACAATGACTTCAGAATGCCTTTGGCCACAGTCTCCAGTTATATCTTGAATAACGTACTTTTGTCCAAACTGCAGGATTTGTTGTTGAATATGTTGAGCCTGAGATGGCTGCGATGCTAATAAAGACTGCTGCTGCTGTTGTTGTTGTTGTTGCTGCTGCTGCTGCTGATGTAATTGCTGCTGCTGCTGTTGCTGTTGTTGTTGTCGTTGTTGATGCTGTTGTTGTTGCTGTTGTTGGTGGTGGTGGTGATGGTGTTGTTGCTGCTGGTGATGTTGTTGTTGTTGCTGCTGCTGGTGTTGTTGTTGTTGTTGCTGTTGGTGTTGTTGCTGCTGCTGCTGCTGCTGCTGTAAATGCTGTTGCTGTTGTACTTGCTGCAGTTGTTGTAGCTGTTGGTCTTGATGTAACAACTGATGCTGCTGTTGTAACTGCTGTTGTTGCCTCTGAAGCTGTTGCTGCAACAGCAACTGCTGCTGATTTTCTTGCTGCAGACTGACATGTTGGAAAGTATCAGAATGATTCGGATAGCATGCACTGTGGGTCTGATTCACAAAAGATACGTCGGAAATGTGATTTAACAGTTTCGGCTCGGTATTGTTCAACCTTGGCGGATTTGTCATTACCGGATCTGTTATGGAGTTTCTCACTAGAGAACAGCTATTTTGTTGAGGAACATTATGATGGCACTGTTGTTCAGAAAAGGAACTAGCTAAAACATGGTAAATATTTTCCTGAGGGCATGTTGTGGCAATTGTGGTAGTATACATTTCAGCATTTCCATCTGCTGCAGGTGATATAGTGGTCGCCACTACTTCGGATAATACATCCCTGTTGACTTGATTTGCATTACTCTTCTCACGCTGAGCAAGAAGTTGCGAGACTAACACGTTATCGACCGGACTAGACAGTACTTTACCTTTGGGCTGTGATCGCTTCTTGCTTAAAACCTCTAAAGAAAGGGGGAAAAACAACAAAAACATATAATAAGTTAAACAAAGCAAAGCATCTATAAAAGTAATTTTAAATTCTATATAAAACTGTAAGAATAATTATATAAGTGCATTCGGACTATGCATGAAAAAACATTTAAGCTTTTCTAAATCTAAGTAACAGGAAATTAAGTGTGTTCAATAGGAGGTATCGCGATATGCGGCTACCCGGTCTTACTCACTCCTCAGAGGATATGGCTCATGCGCCGTGTGCAGTTAATGACGTGATTGTGGGCAGAATTTCAAACTGGAAGAGTAGCATATGCTGTTCTGTTATTATCAGGGGGCAGATTTCTATGTAACAGCATTTTTTTTTTGCAAGTATGCAACTTCATGAAATTTATGGATAATGATTTTGGGTATATAACGTGTTTAAAAACATTGGTTTTATAATGCATAAAATTGCATATTTGTGTCCATTTCTTATCAGCACAGTCTTTTTTTTTTTTTTTTTTTTGTTAATCGACCCAGTTGTTTGCTTAGTGCTACCACTGCTGCCGCATGTTGTGCGTTTTTTTTTTTTCATTTGGCAATGTGACATGCGTAACTTACAACAAATCTAGATAAAACCCCTTCCACGTACCACATGGAAACATCGCCACGTTATGAATGTTTCCTGCCAGTGATGACAGGTGGCGCTGCAGTCGAGACAGCAATGGCCAATCAGAAACGTGCGTTGGCGCATGCGCTGATGGGAGATTTCTTGAGCTATATAAGGAGGGGGTCTGAAAATTTTTTTTTTATTATCTTTAGCATTTGTATTATCCATTTGTATTGCCGGCTTGTTGGCCGAGAGTGCTGAGGCGCAGGTCTTATCGCTCTCGCAACCAGCGGGTTCGAATCCCGCTTGGGGCATGGATGTTTGTGATTGTCCTTTATTACCAAAAGAAAACCCCGTGTTGGGCTTCGGCCTGTTGGGGGCAACCCGCGGGTTGTTTAGATTATTATTATTATTAAGATCTGCGTATTTCTTTTAAATTTCACTATAATCCCAGTCAAACTAGTTTTTCAGACCCCTTACTTCAAACTTCAATCCAAAAACGTGTATTATCTGTAGGCCTAATTTTCTGCTATGACAGGGTGACCAGTGAAAACAGGAAAAGTCGGGGAAATGTGAATTAGGAACGAAAAATTTGAAAAACGTCAATAATATTTTATCAAGATAGATTTTTTTTTGCTGCTGATGGTCATGAAAAAATATTGACTTCATATCAGCGTAAAAAGGAGTTGATACTGGTGTCCGATCCAAAAATAAAAGTTTGGAGAAAACCTCTTATCGTTTTGTTTATTTTTGAGAGCAACTGAAATTCAACTCATTCTATCAACGATATCTTTCTGAATTTTCACGATATTTGCTTGGGCTTTTTATAAGAGTAGCTCTATACATTTGGCTAATAAACTATGCAAAAGACAATTTGGTAATGCATGCGCAGTTAAACATTATTTAGTAAAAATGCTCATATTTCATCAAATATTTAATATTTTTCTATTCTGATTGCAGGGTGTTGTCTGTACTATAGTTTGTCAAGTTTTCTGTAAATGGCATTGCATTGGGTTGAAAATCTTGCGTGTTATAAACAAAAAACTTACGAAAACATTTCGACCTTTTTAAAGAAACCTTTATATCTCCATAAATATATGTGCTATTCTCATACAAATGAACACAGAAAAGTAAAATAAGCCTCTTAAGCATATGCTACAGCTACAATGCATTTCAAGCATTATTTTTTACAGGGTGATTCCAAACATTATTTTTTTGGTTCACTTCTTTGCTGGTCCCCTATTTGCCTTCGGGAGAAAACCTTCGCTGAAATAATGAGGTGTAACATCCTTTTTACACTCCTGAAATTTCAGGATAATTCCTCAAGTATTTTTCTAAATATTCGACAAAATGTCTAAAATCGAAAGTGTCCGATTACTTTCTTCCAATCAGTGTATAAGGGTCGTACAAATGAAAACGAAAATTGTTTATTTTATCCAAGGCGTATACAAGGAATTTAAAAATACTCTCTAAATGAGTTAAGGCATTTATCCCACTGTGTAACAAGGCGTGTAATTCCTTTATGGAAGAAGTCTTTCTGCTGCGTGTGGAACCATTCCAAAACCTCTTCCTTCACTTCATCGTCTGACTGAAACCTACGGCCTTTCAGATGTTTCTTGAGATTCCTAAACACAAGAAAGTCACATGGGGATGAGTCAGGGAAGTAAGGTGGATGCGGGATACCGACATTTCATTACAAGACACCTCGCTCCGAAAAGTTTGCGAGGATCATAGTTTTCTACCCTCGAGCAGAAGGTCAAATTCCAAACTGGTTTCCCTATTTTTGTGGCTTTCCCCCTTCTTTCCTCCTTTTATGCTCCAAGCTTTTGACTTCCTTATTTAATTTGATACTCAAATGATAAATTCAACTTAAATTATTAAGTGGAAAATGGTTAAGGAGGATTTTTTCACGCCATTACCTCCGATATTAATTAATAAATTTTTTCATCATTTATTAAACTATTAATTAAACTGATGTAAAAAAAAAAAAAAAAAAAAAAAAAGAACAAAAAAGCATGATTTTAGGATTTTTTTAAATAATGAGCGATTATTTTAAAGTAGGTTACTGATATACGTATTAAAATGATATTCACATTTTTTATATTAAAATATGAAAGGTTTTACCGGATAAATTTATGATTAAATTTGGTACACATTTTTTAAAACTTCAATTAAACAAGAGTCGTAGACTCCTGGATTAATTGGTTAATTAGGCAAGTTTTATTCTAAAATGTGATCTAGTTTAGTAAATTGCAATTTATGTGCGGAAAAAGAAATGTGTAAATGAAAGCATGCGCATGATTTGATCAATGAAAATCTTTGAATAAAAATAAATTACACGCAATACGCAAAGGTAAAATAATATTACAACGTAGAAATCCATCATTTCTTTATGCATTATAATATATTACCGTATGTGTTTTACGTTATTTTACTTTTTTTTATTTTTTGTTTTATCATTTCTATTGTATTAACAGATCTGAAAAATTTTCCCTGGATGTGCGAAACTCCGCTTTTTCTGTAACTTTATGTTTTTTCAATATACCAATTCTTAATGATCTCTTTCCATTTTTCCCCTTTCTATTAAGTTTTTCCCCCATAAGAAAATAATTCTTTCCTCACCTGGCATCTAGAATTTTAACACCAAAAAGAAAATGAGGCAACTAATGGATTAACAAGATTCCCCCACCACCCCATGTTGAAACATGTTACATAACAGCACAAGAAATCACTTGAAGAAAATAAATAAATTATTACTTTCATTCGTATTTTCTAATGTGATCTAACCCTTACATTAAACCCGGTCTTTTGTTGGCGTTCGATGATGATAAAAATTAAATTTTCATTACCCGATTTCATTCGATTTCATCTCTGTAGTTACATTTGCAGAGAAATAGTAATTTTATAGATCATCAAATTAGATCTTTTTTTTTTTTAAATGAAGAATTCTCTAGCTGTAATATGTAAAGTTGCAATAAACAAGACCTCCCCACTTCTCTCTCACGTTTTAAATTAAGTGCACAATTTAAAATAAATATCTATTTTAATGAGGTAATCAATTAAAAATGTATTTAAAGTTTGTTTTTTTAATTGTGCAATAAATTTCTATAATTATGGGTTATATTTCTCTGATACACGATAATAAAGAAAATCAGTAATAAATAGATAACAGATGTAGAAGAAAAGAATGACAAGACATAAGAACCCTGGAATAAAAAAAAATTGAACACAGGAATTGAACCCTGTAAAAGCTTGACAAAGATACCCTCTGTCAAAGCTAGGACAATAATAAAGCAAAGAGGATAATAGAAAATCATCGTGAAAGTGATCCTTTAATTTTTATAACAAATAAATAGACAGCATTGTCTTTTTGATGTTAAAATTCTAGACGGCAGGGGAGGGAAGAATTTTTGACAAAGTGCGTCAGGGCTTGCCCTAAACAACAGGGTGATTCAGTCAATTTCTGACCATTTCAGTACTATGATTTATTGACCCATTAATGTTTACAAACTTAGCATTTCACTATGATATTTTAGGCAGTTCGGAGTTTTTATTCCCGTGGAAAAGTCTTGATGATATGCTCAATGTGGCCACCACGAACGTTTTGAACTGCTCGCAGCCGAATGGTGAAGTTGTTCATAACTCTATCCAGGATTTCTGCATCCACAAGGGTGCAGAAGTCGACGATGCTTTGTTGCAGCTGGTCTAGGGTTCTTGGTGCTGTAGTGAACACACTGTCTTTAAGGAACCCCCAGAGATAAAAATCCCATGGGTTTAGGTCAGGACTCGTAGGGGGCCAAAGAAAGCCACCCCCGAATCGATCTGGAAACCTGTTTGAAATGACACGATTTCCGCATTTCTGATTGAGAAAGTCTAGCACTTCATTAGTGGTGTGAGGCCTAGCCCCATCCTGTTGAAACCATTGATGTCGAAGCGGTATACACCTCCTTTGCAGCTCGAGGATGAAGAAGGTTTTCAACATGTTAAGGTAAGCCTGTGACGTTACGGTGCCCTCAAAAAAGAACGGACCAATGATGCCTCTTTTGGAAATCGCGCAGCAAGCCATAACCTTTCGTGGATAAGTGGTGACTTATGGATCTCACGAGGGTGCTGGAAACCCCAAAAACGAACGTTGTATTTATTAACATCACCTGACAGATGGAAGAAGGCCTCATCTGACACCCACAGGTTGTCCACAATATCCTGATTGTCTTTCATTTCTGCTCCAAACTCCACTGCAAATTGTTGTCACTTCTGTCTTCCAGTGTTTGTTAACTCCTAATAAACATGGATGTTATACGGGAACAGGTGTAAATCCTTTCTCAAAATTCGCCACGTCGTGGTATACGACAGCCCTTCTTCAATGGATAGGCGGCGAACAGATTTTTTGGTAGGGGAATCGACCAACCTTGTGCGAACATTTTCGACAACTTCGGCCGTTCGAACACGAGCTTCACTCCCGCCTTTTTTCTTTCTTTTAACACATCCAGTGGCACGAAATTGCTTGACAAAATCCACGATTGCTTGCCTGCCTGATGCGTCTCGACACTTATACTCCTTCCGGAACTTTCTTTGCACGATTACAGGTGATTTTGTCTCGAAATACCATTCGACAACCTTGCATTTCTGCTCTGTTGATAAAGCGGGCGCCATTTTTCAACAATACGATTTTCATGCAGCGCCGTTGCAACAATACAAACTCCAACTATTGAGAAATTCGATATGGCGCTCATATTCTTTCAATTGTTTATCCATAATGCACGTCATTCGAGTGAAATGGTCAGAAATTGACTGAATCACCCGATAAACTGGAAGGGAAAAAATGAAGAGTACATTATATTATTGAAAAAAAATTACAGAAAAAAAACCCCAGTGAAATAACGTAAAACACATATTAGAAGTAAATATGTAATGCATAAAGAAAAGATGGATTTCTAATATTCAGGGGCGAACCTCCTTTATTTCCCTGATGTGTTCAAGTTCATTTGTTTTTCTTTGTTTCTACTAAAAAAGTATTTAACATCCCACCAAACCCCCTCCTTTTATGCCCATGATATTTTACTTTTGCATAAGAATGGCGTCTATTTATTATTTTATTGCCTAGAGTTAACTTTCGTCCTTTCGGGCATCTTCAGTAGTTTTGTATTAACTGAAATTCTTTGGATAAAAAATGTACTGTAAATGAACGTTATTCTAATAACTTATTATCATAATAATACTAAAGTGTGCAGAAACAATTAATTTACTTTTGCGTATTGCATATAATATATTTATATTCAAATATTTCCGTTGATCAAATCATGCACTGCTTTCTTTTACTCATTTCTTTTTCCGCACACAAACGAGTTTGGAATTTGACCTTGTGCTCAAGTGTAGAAAAGTGTAAGCCTCGCAAATTTTTCGGAGCGAGGTGTCTCTGTCACGAGGTGGCTGTAGCGAGGTGTCTTGTAGCGAAATGTCGGTACTCTGGTGGATGCTGGGAGGGCTTCCCAGTTGAACTTTTTGATGTCTATCGTTGTTTTCGATATGTGAGGTTGCGAGTTGTCGTGGAGAAGAAGCACTCCTTCCGTAACAAGTCCCAGGACGCTTGCATTTGAAGGCCGCGTGCAGTGCCTTCAATGTTTCCCCGTATCGTGCTGCGTTAACCGTGGTGCCTTTTTCAAGAAAGTCCAGTAAAATCGGGCCTTAGCGATCAAAAAACACGGTCAACATCACCTTCCCCGTGCTGTTTGCGATTGCTTTTGATTTTTTCGGGGGTGGTGACCCATAATGCTTCCACTGACGACTCTGACGTTTGCTTTTGAGCTGGAAACGAAAGCACCAAGTTTCATCCCCTGTAATTCTTCTGTCAAGAAAACTCTCTCCTTCCTGTTCATAGCGAATCAAATGTTGCAGGGACATGGCCATTCGAACTCCAAGTTGTTCTGATGTCAAATGATGCGGGACCCATTGTGCACAGATTTTTCTGTAGTGCAGATGGTTCCTGATAATGGAATGAACAGTTACACGACTAAGGTCAGTTTTAGCAACCACGACATCGATTGTCACTCTTCTGTTTTCCTTTAACACAGTGTCAATTTTGGCTTTAGAATCCTCTGTGATGCCGCAGTTTGCTTGTCCAGGTCGTTGATCGTCTTTCAATGATGACTGTCCCTCCAAAAACCTCTTGCTCCATGCCTAAACACGAGTGAAGGTTGGCAGTTGTTTCCATAGACGTTCTGCATACAACAATGAATTTCAGAAACTGAAACTCCTTCACATGTCAAAAAACGAATTACTACTCTCTATCCCTGTTTCATTGACTCCATTTTGTTGTTTAGACAAAGCGATCACTCGCAGAGCTTCGAAGCACGAGCTATCGTTCTTTCTCACGTGATGCAACACTTGCAACCTAATGTTGATTTGCACGTGGGGTTTCGCAATTGTTGAAAACAAAAACTTACGGTCCTACAAGTCGATTTTTTTTTCCCACATAAATTTTCGTTTTCATTTGTACGACCCTTATAGAAACATGAAAAAGAACCAATTGTTGTAAAATATAACTGATAATGTTCAGTCCTTGACATAATGAAATGTACAACGTTAGCTTTTTTCCCTTAGACCCTATTATTGTTGTTTGTCAAACCCAGTGCTTTTCTTTAATTCGGCCCCGTTGTTGTTATTGATAATATGGCCCTCGAGGTTTGCAATCAACATTTTGGTTTCATAATTTGATCTGGTGGAGATTGTGGTCATAGCTGTAACTGAGGCTGTACTCTCTTTATTAGAGGCCATGCTGTCTATGTTTGAGGCAGAAGCAGTCACACCAGAGCCCAGAGAGCAGCTACACCTATGACCAGTGGTGACGAAGAGGAAGTAAACGAGGAAATTATAGATGATGATTTCGAATCGAAAGACGCCCTTAACCTGAACAGAATACCTGAAAACATGGACGCTAACTGCATCTTTTGTGATGTAGCAAAAGAAAACCATAGCCAGAGTGAAGAATGGGTACAATATACAAAAAAAAAACAGAAAGTGGGTGAGGGGAACACTACCACCGTTTCCTCTACTATAAATAAAAAATCTCACCAAATTTTATTTTGGCCACTTTAAAGCAATTATTGTGTTTTATCATTAAAATTGAAAAGAGCTTCTTAAACCCCGGGGATATGATCCAAAACAAGAACTGGACTAAAACACCAAATTCCATCATCTACCATTACGTATATGACATATGACAAAACTGAATACATTTCATTTTTTTTCAATGACGGGTACCATTCTCAATATCAGAATTACTTCTGTTCATTCATCTCAGTGATGCACAATACAGCAGAACTCTGATATTACGAGCTTGGTTAATACGAAAACTTGCTTAATGACAAAATTTTTTCGCGTCCCGACCCCAAATGACAATTTTTTCTTGTTAAATTCCGTTAATATTACGAACAGTTTATATTTGCAAACTCGGATATTCCAAAAAAAAATGCATGCAAAATTCATCCGAAAATCACCTGAAAAACACATTTTTTTCTTCCAACACTTGAAACAATATTAATCACCCCTATGACCTTTTTCCCTCTTCCTGGTTAATACGAAATTCAGCTATTACAAAAAAAGGTTTGTCCCCCAGTCAATTCATAATATCCGAGTTCACTGCATCATACCCATTTTTCTTACACAAAGCCTTGAGAAATAGGATAATGCTTTTAAATGACATGGCTTCAACGGAATTAGCAAACATAGCCTTGATAAGCACACTTAAATTTAATAGCCGTTTCAAGTAAGCACAGCATATATAAGTGGAGCCATACGTGTATGCACTGACCATTTTTATTACCTGCAAATTTCAAATCTCTCTTCTTGAAAAAACGTGGTAAAATTATGAGGGCAAACCAATAAGTATCCGATATGTGTTTTAATGTTGGCAGTACTGCTTTATGCCAGCACATGCCAACAGACAGCATCTTTGTCTCTATTTGTGGAAATTTCAGCATCAACACAACAGTTTAGTTTTGTGCTGTGACCCAATAAAATGGTGCACCATGCACCACTTTTCATTTGCACCAAGGATGAACAGCATTTTTTATGGTCTGAAGGTACACCGGGAGCAGAAGTCTATCATTAGCACAAATTGAGGCAGTGCTTTACCACAGTGAAAAGTATACGAATGGATCGAAAAATTCCAACGCAATCGGACAAGGTTGAAGGATGAGGAAAGAGCAGGACACCCATGTCATGATTCAGGAAAACTGATGAGTGACTATCCAATGTGGCAAACGATTTGCAAATTAATCATGGTTCTGCATATGACAACATTCATATCAAGTGAAGGAAGCGGTGCAGGAATGACTTGCATTCAGCCAAAGACATTTTTTTTTCCTGCTGGAATCCAGAAGCTTGCGGAATGTAGAAACAAATATATTGAAAAGCACAGAGAGATGTTAGAAAATGATATAATAGTGCAGCTATTGTGTGTACATTAAACAATTAAAATTAAAATTGCAAATTAAAAAAAAAAAAAAATTTGATGGTTTTCGCTGCCATTTTAAATTCAGCAAACTTTCTAAATCAATGAAGCTTGGTATAGCTTGCCATTTTGGGGAGGAACAACTGAATACATTAAATCCATTTTCAACTGTTTACGTTATACTTACCTTTCTTTATACTGGGAGATGAAATGTTTAAAGGTTTCTTATTGTTG
This sequence comes from Rhysida immarginata, assembly GCA_023313115.1. Taxonomy (NCBI): domain Eukaryota; kingdom Metazoa; phylum Arthropoda; class Chilopoda; order Scolopendromorpha; family Scolopendridae; genus Rhysida; species Rhysida immarginata. The sequence goes on along the minus strand of JAHWFO010111979.1, from coordinate 149,518 downwards.
ATTGCAGTTTGCAGGGCAGAATTCTGCAATGTGGCCATAGCCAGAATTTTTCTTTTATGAGTGCATAATTTAGTAAGGTCATTACATTTTACGTCGTCTTGAGTCCATGGTTTTGATGAAACTTTGACATCAAAATTGAAGATCTTGTTCACCAGAAGTGGGCATTCTAATCCGCATTTGCATGTTCCTTCGGTCTGCAAATACTTTATGACTTGATGTAAGGACAAAAGATGACATTTGCTTGGACTAAAATTGGAGAAAATAAACAAATAATTAAAAATAAATTAAAATGTAACTCTATTGGATCATTTATTAATGCATTACCAAATTAAAAATGTTATTAATGTGTTAAGTATCAACTTTCAAAATGCAAAAGTGTAAAGGCAGTTCATTGTTACGTTTTAGATGATGAAAATCGCAGATTAATCTGCGATGAAAATCTTCATTCATGTTACGCGTCACGTGTTTCAACTTCAACGTGTATTAACATTGTTTACAACAATAGTCACGCTTGCTTTCCATTTGCATTCACTTTGCAATCACAATCAACCATGGGCAATGGAAAACAACTGTCAGAGTTTGAAAAAGGGCAAATTATGGCTTTGAAAAACCAAGGATTGTCTAAGCGTCAACTTGCAAAGAAATAAGGAAGAAGCTCCAGACTTATTGACATTGTGTGCGAAATGGAGAAAACTATGGAACCAAGCCACGCAATGGACGACCACCAGCCCTGACCAATCGTCAAAAAGAACTGTTTTATAAAAGAATAAGTAACTCCACAATTTCATTGGGAAAACTAGCAAGTAGGCCAGATATTAATGTATCAAAATCAACATTATCACGACTTGCAATTTCGTCCAATACACTTGTTTATAAGAAGAGAAAAACAACACCTGCCATCAAGTCTGAACATAAATTAAAGAGACAGTCATTTGTGAAAGACAAGATGAGTTGGACCAAGGAATGGCAAAAAATGGTATTAGTGATGAAAAAAAATTCAATTTTGGTGATGAAAAAAATTCAATTTAGACGGACTAGATGGGTGGCAATAATATTGGCACGACTTACACAAGAGGAGCAATTTTTTTTCTAAAAAGGCAACAAGGTGGAGAATCAGTGACGAGATGGGGTGCTTTTGGATGGCAAAGAAAGACAAATATAGCATTTATAAATGGTCAAATGAATGCTTTAGGATATCAGAACCTACTTAACCGTCTTACGCCACGCCATTTTTTGAAGGAAAAAGTGATTTCTGTGATAACTCGAGAAACTTTTTTTTGTAAAGTAATAAATGATCTTTTTGGACCAAAAATTTTTGTAATAAATCGGAGATGTTTGTTGGGTAATAGCATGTATTTCATTTTCACATAATTTATTTCACTCTTTTTGAAAAAATAATAGAAATCGTTAAATAATGTCACAAAAATGAAATACGCAGTTTCAAAATTTTTTCAGAATTTATACATGAAAGTTCACAAAAAATGAAAATAGTCACATTTTAGGTGGTTTTATTCATAAAGAAATTTTTAAAATATGTTTGTAAGTTATTTTTCTATGAATTTTCATTTGAATTTATGTCAAATTGTAATTTGAGCTCGCTAACGTAAACACATCATTTGGTAGCATCAAACAGCTATCGCGTGCGTTACCCACGTGACTGGCTCCCCCTATTACGAGCAACGGCGCGAAGTTCAAATCTCCTTTGTTATCTTAGCGCGGTTGATGGCGTAATGCAATGGCGCAGCCAAAAGTGACGTAGCAACGGGGGGGGGGGGGCGCCCAATTGCAAGGGATCGGATTTTTATTGAAATACTATAATATTTTCTAATTCCATTTAAAAATAATTAAGACATCGAAAGCAGGAGTATCTTCTGCTGTGTTTTGAATTGTTTTTTCCCGTTCTGGACTGCGGTATTGTGTAATGGAGGTGTCAGTGCGCGCGAAATATGAAAATTTTCTCCTTTTATGCTCCAGTGCTCTAAGTAAGTCTAAATGTCATTTTTTTATTACACTCTGATAAATATTTCTGCCTATTGCTAGAAAATAAATGTAGGCGTTGAAATATACAAGCAGTTTGAGATATGCAGCTGCATAAGAGATTTATTTATAAGATGAGATATACATCGCTATTTTGTCGATTTGCAACGCTCTTCATTATGAGAGCAGCATGTTATTAAATACTTTTTTATTAAACTTCTAATGTGTTCATGTGCCTTATATTAAACAGATAATTTAAAGGAAGGTTTCTATATTAAATATAAAAAAATTGGCGATAAAATGTCAAAAGTTTTAACGTTATTGAGTTTTAAATTTCGAGCTGCGTGCATCCAATGGTCAATTCTGATACAGAGGCCAGAAATGGAAGTTCCCGGTTCAAGAAGATTAATGAACATTTAAAGCCATTCGGTGAAAAAAATTGGAGGACCATTTAGGGAATTTCAGCAGGATAACGCAACTGTCCATACGGCAAAAACTACTTGGGAGTGGTTTCTGAACAACGGAGTGTAGGTTATGTAATGGCCTGCATGTTCACCAGACTTAAACTCCATAGAAAACTTATGGGGTATTCTCGCCAGAGCTGCATATGCAAATGGGTAAACATATAAATCTGTAGATGAACTGAGAAAAGTGATCATTGAAAAATGGGAAGAAATCTCAAAAGAAACATTGGAAAATTTAATTAACTCTATACCAAGCATAATGTATAAAGTTCTTACTAAATGTGATTGAAGTATCTGTTACTAAATATAACAAAATTGTATAACTTGTTGAACACTGTGCACTGCCTTTAAACTTTTGCAACACTGTAAATTTTTGGTGCACATAATTATTAAATCAATGTTTGGCTATTTTTGCTTTAATAACCACTTTCTTTTACCCTTACCCACATGTCCTAAAAGGATTTTAAAATACTTGAAATAAATATTTAGGAATGTGAAAAAAATAGGGTGCCTTTAAACTTTTGCAACGCACCTTACACTTGTATCTTTTTATTGGATAATGGCCACTCCTGCCCTTATACACACACTGGCCAATGAATTAAAAACCCGTGATGAATTATTGTACTGATATGTAACAGGTCAGAAACAATTGTGATATGCAAATTAATGCAATCGTGTGAGGTACATGCTCATTCCAAGCTGCAGGTACAGGGTAGGAACAAGCTGCAGCTGCTCAAGTTGAGCAAAATGGGGAAAACAGCAGACTTGTCTGAGTTCCAAAAAGGAGTTATTGTGGGAGCCTGTCTAGCTGAAACTACGATTTCCAGGACAGTACAACTGACCGGTATCTCAAAAGATCAGGTCTCCAAGGTGTTCAATGCATGGAAACGGAATCCACAAGAGTTGTCGAAACGGCAGAATTCTGGATCAAATACAATCAACACAAGACAGGGACCGACGTCATCTGAGACGGATTGTGCGGCAAAACCGAAGATTCTACGGTGGAGCAACTGACGGCAGACTTTAATGAAGGATCATCGCAACCCATCTCCTCCAGAACAATGCGCCGAGAGTCGAAGCGAATAGGGATGGGAAGTCACATGCCAGTGAGGAAGCCCCTGGTGTCAGCAACAAACCGGAAAGTTCGCCTGCAGTGGTGTAAAGAACAGCGTGACTGGACAGTAGACAACTGGAAAAAGGTGATGCAGTCGGACGAGTCACGTTACACATTGTTTTGCACCTATGGTCAGCAGAGAATTTGGCGGCAGCCCCACGAAGCGATGGACCCCTCATGTGTTGTGAACACAGTTCAAGCTGCAGGAGGAGGTGTCGTGGTATGGGCCATGTTTTGTTGGTATGGCAAGAGTCCCCTGATATTCCTTGACGGTCGGGTGAAAGCCAAAGACTCCCTGAACATTGTTGCAGATCAAGTCCATCCTGCAATGGTGCATTTGTACCCAAATGGTGACGGGTTCTTCGTGGACGACAATGCTACTGTCCATCGAGTAAAAATTGTTCAGGAGTGGTTTTCTGAACATGACACCGAGTTGCATCATCTGCCGTAGCCAGCGCAAAGTCCGGATTTGAATCTGAACGAGAATGTTTGGGACATGTTGGAAAGAGACATTCGTCGAAGGCATCCGACTCCGTCTACTCTGCAGGACCTGAAGGTCTCTCTGACGAATGCATGGTCTGCGATTTCCTTACCTGCATTGCAACACTTTGTAGAGTCCATGCCAAATAGCGTATGTTCTGTAATTAGAGCCAAAGGAGGGTCGATACCATATTGAACGAAGGTTTCTAATTCATTGGCCGGTGTGTGTATATTCTCTGTAATTCAACCAAACTCTGTATTGGCATTGAATAATGAACTCAATGAGTTCGAAATACGTCTATGCTTAATAAAATTCTTTTGTGGACAAGAGGTTGTTTTCAGTTGGTCATGTCGTTATCCACAGTCCTTTCCAGTTTCTCATTTCTCAAGAGAAAGCATGATTAATATGAAAGGAAACTTGTTACACTAAGCATCCACACAGGCCAACTGCAAGGTAAAACACAGGTGGTGTGGATGATTGAACCTGTGACCTGATGATCATGAGAGCCCAAATTAACCTAAGGGCAGATTAACCCCTGATCACTGGTGCAAGATCTCGCAAGCTCTCACGTTCATATCGCGATCACGAGACCATCTTTCAGGCTCATCGCCTCTGCTGAGCTCAAGTGAACAAGTGAAAGAATTCGATTGAAAGAACACAATTCATCATCATATACAAGATTTATTCAAAAAGTTTGAATAGCATGTCTACACTAACTTATACAGATATCCAGGCAGGTAGTTTGTCTTCCTGCAAACCTAACGAATAACCTCCCATTTTTGGATTATCAATTACTAGCCTAGTTTATCCATATTGTTTATGTACGGTGATCTCCCAAGTGTTCCATGATTGTTTAATTTTCACGTTGAGCGACTTGCACGAATAACGTTGTACAAGTGAACCTTGAAACAGAAGTTCATTCCTCTTGGTTGGTAAAAATTCACCTCGGCAAAAATAGCATATCAGCACCTGAAGTTTTTGAATAGACCTCGTATATCTTGCAGGAAAAAATACCCAGCAGCAAATATGGATCCAATTCATTAGGAATACAGCAGCAGCATGAATTAAAAAGCATGCAACATGTTTATCTAAAGAGCATACAATGACAGCTGAGATTGTCAATTCAAAGACGAGTAACCATTTTTCAGTATTTCACACTTCAAAGTCATATTACTCAAATCATATGCAAAGAAAAAAATTTGATATTGAAAATGACTCAAAATTTTCTTTTGATATTTACATTAAACCCACAAGAGGAAATATTATGATTAACTTTAAATCTTTTCAACCTATACATTATAAAATCAATGTCATTAATAATTTTTTACACAGAATTCATAAAGTCTGCGCCACAAAAAAACACCACACCCCAATTACTAAAATTAAGAAAAATGTTAATTGATAATAATTACCCAATTGATTTTATTGAAAAAGTTTTTTGGGATTTATACTGGAAAAATTGCATAAAAAAGAAGAAAAATGACCAAATTATTAATTTAAATCAAAACAAAAACTATGTAACATTTAATTATCACCCAAAATAGAATAAAACCCTTAGAAAAATAATAAAAAGAAAACAAAAGGATAATATAAAAATTGCATTCAAAAATAAAAGGACAATAGGAAACCTTTTACTAAACAGGAAATTAGAACAAAATAATAATGAACATATAAAAAAATAATGTTATCTATAAAATTCCCTGTAAAGAATGTAATGATCATTATATCGGTCAAACAAAAAGAAGTGTGAAAAAAAGAATTGATGAACACAAATTCCTAACTCTCTCAAAACAGCCAAAATTATTCCCATCTATAAAAACGGCGACCACAATGACTATCACAATTACCGTCCAATCTCAATCTTGCCGACTGTCTCCAAAATATTCGAAAAGCTATACTTTTATCGGCTATCCAATTATATACATAACAATAATCTATATCACCTACACAACATGGTTTTTCTCCTAAGCGTAGCACAGACACAGCCTGTTTTGAACTAACTGAATTCATAACTCTTCATATGACAAAAAACCACTTTATAGTTTCACTATTTTTAGATTACACCAAAGCCTTTGACTCTATATCCCACCAGCTTCTAATCTACAAACTTCCCTCTTTCTTTAATCTTCGTGATCCCCCATTATTAAACTGGCTTGCAGAATTTCTTTATAATCGCTCATATTTCTTAAGTATTCAAAATGTTCTCCTCACGCAATATCGGTGTTCCGCAAGGCTCTATCCTCTCCCCATTGCTCTTTAACCTTTTCATCAATGATTTAGCCGTAATACTAACTTCGCCAAACTCAATCCTATTTGCTGACCCCAACACTACCAATCTAACCACCACTATAAACCAAACCTTATCCGCCCTAAACCATTGGAACTCAGTCAATCTGCTTACCCTTAACCTCAATAAAACAAAATACGTGTTATTCTTTCAACACAATAAATTAAATGTTCCCACTGAATTACCCATTTATTATAACTCACACTCAATATCGGTCACCGATACATTTAAATACTTAGGCATACAGTTAATGCATGATCTCTCTTGGGATCTACATATCAATACCCTACTAGCTAAACTTAACAAAAGACAAGGAATGATCTCACATCTACACTTTCTTCCACCCTATATTCTAATCCTCCTCTATAATTCCCTAATATACTCGGTGCTGTGCTACGGGATTCAATTTTGGGGCTCCACTACAAATGCAAATCTCCTACGCCTTTTCCGTTTACAAAAATGGTTCCTAAGAACTTTACTTAATATCAGATTACCCAATTCCGTTTCACATCATTTTAGTCGACGAGGCATCTCAACTATCTACCAAATCTGTATCATTCAACTATGCTCATTCATCTACAAAATTAATAATCATCATCTAATTCTTACTACACCTTTAGAATTAGCTCACCCGCAAAACATACACCCCTACCCTACCCGACTAACAAACTTAGTTAGACTCCCATCTACTAGGAGTAATTACCAACAACGTTGCGTCTCATATGCTGGCATTAAATGGTGGAATAGTTTACCGGAACAAGTTCGCTCATCCCCTACAAGCTCAACTTTCAAGAAATTACTGAAAAACTCCCTTTTAACCAACAATCCACTTACTAACACGAATTCCCTTTTTGCTATCTGAATTTTAATTGTTTATAACCCTAGACTCTGTTGTTATTATTATTATAATCTTCCAATCTAAATTGTAATTTGAAAATTAGGAATAATACAGTGTTCCCTCCGGAGACCCCACACGTCGGCTGCTGGCCATACAGGCTCCGGACTGGGATCAGTGTAATGTAATAAATAAATTGTAATAATGTAATAAACAAAACATATCAAATAAAATAATGCAATGAGAATAACCAGTTATTTTTACATAAGAAAAACCAAAATCATGACATTGACTGGGAAAATATAAAAATTCTAGGAACTGAAGAACATTGGCAAAAAAGACTAATTAAAAAAAGTTACCATATAACCAAATCAAAACACTGTCTAGCTCAGCAATCCTATATATTGGATAAAAAATGGGAAATACTATAATTATGATTATATAATGAAGACCTCTTAATTATTTTAATTTTTACTGTATTAATATACAGTCTAGGCTGTCTAAGACGGTCTCCTCCAAGACAGACTAAAATTATAACGGTCGAAAATTATGTCGCCCGGATTTGGGAATAGGCTTTCCCATGTTAAATTGTATGCCTGTAACAGACTCCTTATAAAGGACCAAAAAATATGGTCCAAAGACAGCACGGTAATCTCCTTAACGGACTTTACGTTCGTTAATGGACCTTGTTTGTGAGTAACATACACTCGATCAAGGCTTTATTGCTCATTAATGAACGATTTTTACATATAATTTTTTCTTTTCGTACTGAAATTTTAAAGGCATTTTTATATTAAATTTTGGATTATGTTTTAAATTTAACTTAATCCACAATTTAATATAAAATTTTTTATTTTTTTAAATAAACTCATTTTTCAGTATCTGCAATTTTATTCTCGTAGCCAGTGGCGGTATTGCAATTTTCCTTTTTTTCTTCTTCGAAAACATTTAGTAGCCATGTATTATAAAAGCAAGCGCTGCTATTTATTGTAATCTTTAAATTTAAATTAATTATCATTCAAGAATTTAAAGTTTTGATGGAAAAAATATTAAAGATCATTTTATTTATGTTGGGGATTCCCCAATGGGATTCCCTATTGGGGATTTACCATTCCTTACGAGTGTCAGTAGCTCGTGATTATTTATAACAGTCTTGACTGATATACGTTATAACAGCCATGACCTTTATAATTTATAACAGTCAAGACCGTTATTCCCAAAAAGGACTAATTTTATAAAGGACCCTATTCATGTCGCCCTTGGAAGACCGTCTTAGACAGCCTGGACTGTATAATATTAAAAAAAAAAAATCACAACTTTAGATATAATGATGCTTCTAATTTTGTAAAAGTGTCCTTGATCAATTATTTTTCTTTCACTTTTTTAATAATAAATAACAATATAACTATTGTATGTTTTGACAATACTATATTTGTAACAAAAATTTTAATTTTTTAAATTTATTTTCTTAAAACCTTTAATCAGTTGATATTTTCAAAATGACGTAATAATGTTCTGGACAATACTATGATTATAACAATGTTTTTTTAATTCTTTAAATTTTATATTCTTTAAAACTTTCACTGATGAAAAAATCAGTTGAAGACTTTCAAAAATTTCTACCTGATGAAGGTCCTTGATTAAAAAGACCGAAAGGCCTCGTATTTTTTGTGATGTTTTCTTATTATCTCTATCAAAACATATGCCGTGCATTAAAAAAACTTCCAAGAACATTTTCGTCTTATTTTGTCCTTAGGAAATGATACTCCATGCAGTGCCTTGTTCACACTATAGTTCTTGATCATGATCAGTTTACACACATTCAAGGTGAATCATGTTCAAGCTTTATCGACAAATTCGTACGTTCACACTGCAAAATCTTAATCACGATCGGAGTTACAATTTTTGCTGCTAGATGGCATCAGTGGAGATTTTAGTTATAGGCACGTTACCGCCGACCTAATCTTCTCTGATTATAAAAATAACTTTGTGTCTTTCTTGTTTTTCGGTTCATAACCGATGTTCTTGGACAAATAGAGTTACTTCTACGAGGGTTGGGGCATAAGTCATGGCAACTATTTTTTTTCTTGTAGATATGTGAACGGATCACAAACGTATGTGTGTCGTGTGGAAGTTCTGCTGGCATAGTGTGTATGCAGAACAACAGATGGCTCTGTGACAGCTAGTAGTAGCGCAGCGAGGGCTGTGAAATCAGTCAGTTGGTGAGTATCGTGCGAGATGGAAGTAACCCGTGTTGAGCAGCGCGCTTACATCAAAATAGCCGTACTCCGAGGGAGAAATGCGATGGAATGTCAAAGTGAATTAGTGGAAGCTCTTGGAAATAATGCCCTACCGTACCGTACAGTAGCACGGTGGATAGGAAAGTTTCAGCAAGGACGTGTGTCAACCAGTGATGAGAAACGTTCGGGACGACAGTAGCAGGACGACAGTGATGAGCAGCGTGTGGTGACAGTAGCAGAGGACTACTTTGAGGGTCTTTAGGCCCAGGTTAGTCATGTCAACTTTATGTGTACTGTGTTGTCATTCTTTTGCACCGTGAAGGCCATATTGCCCTGTATACTACCGTAATAAATTAGTGTGTTACGATATTTCAGTGCTATTCATTGTCCACACAAGTAGTTAACACCTTGTCCTTTCGTCTGTATATGTCACATTTTCCAACCGGACTGGTATCTTCAAGAAAAAAAATAGTTGCCATGACTTTTGCCCCAACCCTCGTATGTTAATTAATCATGGCATGAGGGTGCAATTAGTTCGTATAGCTCTTAAATATATAGCGAAGCAGCGTTTTTCCGCCATTAGGAAAACCTTAGCGAGCGTATTGGATTCTGGGAGTTGATCGGCTTTGAACGTGTGTAAGGATTTGATCAGGTTATTCGCTAGATTCACCGCCTAGTGGTGACGCCACTGTCGATGATTAATGGCTGGCGTAAATGGGGAATGTTAAAGCGCTTACACATATATACAACAGCAATCGAGATTTAGAACAGCGAGAACTGAAACAAAATTGAGCTTATCTGAATTGTTTTCGTATTTAGGCAGTGGTAAATAGTGTTTGGACGAAGGTGATGAAGTTTTAAAAGCAAACCAAGTTATTTGTTGCGGTTTTACTGAGAAGAAAGAAGAGAAAGGCCACTATGCATGCCATCAAGGGCAATGTGTGAATATCTTTAATGCCTCATCGTACTGAGGGCATGGACTAATAAACTATGATTAAAGGTAGTGAGATTTTTCGAATTGCTTCATCAGCAAGAAAATCGCTATAAAGTGATCATTAGTGCCAAGCGATACGAGGCCTGTGAGAAAAGTATCCGACCTTCGGCCGGGAAAAAAAAAATTACACACCTGGAGCATTGGAAACCTAATCACCCTCAAAGTAGTCTCCTTGGGACTCCACACACTGCTCCCAACGGTGCCGCCATTGTTGGAAGCATTCCTGGAAAGCGTCTTTCCGAATGGAGTTTAGCTCGGCTGTCGTTGCAGCCATAATGTCTTCTCTTGTCTGAAATCGCGTTCCTTTCAATGGCCTCTTGAGTTTGGGGAACAGCCAAAAGTCGCAGGGGGCCAGGTCAGGAGAGTAAGGAGCCTGTTGTACCACGGGAGTTTGGTTTTTCGCCAAAAAAGTCTGAATCAAGTGCGAGGAATGGGCTGGAGCGTTATCATGATGGAGGCGCCAATTGCCTGTTGACCACAACTGCGGTCTCTTGCGCCGCACTGCCTTACGGAGGCGACGAAGGACATCCCTGTAGTACTCTTTGGTGATTGTTTGACCCTGTGGTGCGTACTCGTGGTGTACCACACCGCAAGAGTCAAAGAAAGCAGTCAGCATCGCTTTCACATTGCTGCGCACTTGGCGGGCCTTCTTTGGTCGTGGTGACGAGGAATGCTTCCACTGTGACGACTGAGCTTTGGTTTCCGGGTCGTACCCGTACACCCAGGACTCATCACCAGTGATTATGGTGTTCATGAAGTCTGGGTCACTGTTTGCGGAGGCCAGCATGTCCTCCAAAGAGTTGGCCTCCTAGGAATTCCTTCATTGGTCTAAAAAGGTGATAGTCACATTGTGCGAGGTCTAAACTGTAGGGTGGATGTTTGAGCATCTCCCAGCCAAATTTCTCCACGAGCTTCGTCGGCCCTTTTTGGAGAAATTGCACCACCTGGAGATATTGCTACGGTTTAGACAATCAGCACCATACACCTTTTTGGATTTCATTCTCATTTTTTTGTTTGGCACACAAAAAAAAAACAAAAAAAAACGAACTACACCTCACTGTTCATCACAAGTTAACGATGCTAGCAAACATGCCATCTTTACTCAGTAGTTATCGGTCCTTCCGCTAGGGCGGCACCTAATCAAGTCATTGCTGTCTGTAGCGAAAGATTCAAACTATCAATTTGCCAACTTTGAACATCCAGACCAAAATAGTATTCCATAAAAAAATTGTTGCCCGTTACTTTTCAATCCTCCCTCGTAGTAATCTATTGGATGTAAACTTATTCATTCCTTTCAAAAGAACTTTTATTCATATCATTTGTTTACAATAAGTTGACAAATACACTAACGGTGAAAAGGCAAACCAGATCCTGTAACATATCTGTTTGTACATCCTTTTGCAACGCACGAAGTCGCCATTTAAAAATAAATCAGCATTGAACTCGAATTCAAACATCATGACACACCTTATCTGTATGACCAGATAGTTGATACCCTCTTCCACCCAAAATGCAATCGAAACTAACCCACATTAAAATTTACCCGGTGATTTTGCCAATATGTTTATTTCTCAATTAATGCTAATTAATGTTCTCTTAATTAAGATAAAGTTAAGCATACAACAAGCAAAAGAGTACAGCCTAAAAAGATTAATAAATACATTAAAACTAATTTGCGATATGTCAAATCTTTAGTGCCAAAATTCTAAAGATAGCAAAGGACTTGAGAAACTGAGTATTTTGAGACAAGAAACCAACGAATATGTGTGTTAACAAGTAATATGTGTGAGGAACGTTTTTGTAAGCTGCTTTCGTGTTCAGAGCAAACAATGATTTATTTATCTATAACCAACTTACACCTCATAGCCACAACTTACAGCTCAGAGTAAGTGTCAAAAGTGGCAACCACCAATATAAATACATGCATTACACTAGCGCATGATATTTTGCCTCACTCTTTCAAATATAGTAAGGACCTGGTCGAATGCAATCATCAGACGCCAGATGTCATTAAATCAAGTTGCGCTAGATCCTCGCTGAAAATTGATTTTGTTGTTTTTTACCAGCGTTCAAATAAATGACAGTAAAAGTAGGAGAATTTTTAAAAAAAGTAAATTGCAGTTATCTTCATTTGAGGTACTGTTAATGTTGAAAATGAACAATCGAACAGTTTTTAGAAGTAGCCATACACTTTCAATCGGCTGTTGCCGTTTTGCTTTCAAAAATTCGCTACTGCGCTAGCTTCCTTTGGTGATGGAGATTCGAGAAATAAACTGAAATTTCTGTAAAGTTTCGAATGTTCAACATGTATACATTGTAACATGCCCATTTTGCTTTGATGTGCTTTTGGCAAAGAAAAGTTTTCTAAGAGGTTTGACGCTGGAGTGCCTAGTTGTGAAGACATTTTTATTTTCTTGATAAGAGAAAAATAATTAACTTTATGGCAACAAGCATAAAACAGTAAGGGCTGATTGTTTGGTGTTGCATTATCACCAGAGAGATTTGAACAATAGGCTGTAAGAGGAAAAGCTTGTGTCTATTATAGTGAATGGCAACGAAAAATATAGAAGAAATAACGCCGTTTTGAAGACTGGAGGAGTTGTTTTTTGGAGTTGGGCTGAGTG
>JAHWFO010111979.1:121700-136492 GCA_023313115.1 Rhysida immarginata | reverse complement strand
TATGCCTGGACTCTGACTCTTCCTCTAACTGGAGTATGGGTAAAGGATTGGAAAATTCGACTTGTTTGTCCTCTGACTCTTCCTCTAACATTCGTCAATCGCACAGAATTGTGACTTGTTTGTCCGCCCTCTCCCATGTGGTCCTAATGTCGGCGCCCCTGCACGTGGCTATGAGACCCCATATGTCCACGTGGAGTTGCAACAGAGTTGTGGGAGTTTCTGGCAACAACCATCTGGCGGCGAGTGGAGCGAACCAGAGCGCAGCCAATCAGGAGCGAGATGACACGAGGGGACTGCTGGGTAATGCAGGAGGTGTTGTGGAGGGAAATTCATTCCGATTCGAATTCAGTTAGCATTCCTCCAGAAACGATGTTCGACAGCCGCCATAGCCGAGTCTACCAGATCCTCTAACCGTAAGTACCCGTTTTACCCTTGCATTACCCACTGCCGATCCGTGCTACATGAACATGTCTGGTCTGATCCGTATCTAAGACTTCTGACCGCCATGGGGACTCTAATGACATTATTATTTGAACATTGATTTCACTTCTGTTGTGTGTTTAGTTTGCCTGATTGTAAAGCCAGTAATGCTCCCCCCATTTTATTTATGAACAAGAAATTTTCCTTGATGGGTTCAGTATTTATGTTATGTCGACTTAGTCATGTTATTGCTATTCTAACTATCCTTTGTATTCTTTAATTTACAACTGTCTCATTAAATTTCTTTATTGTTACTTCACGCTTGCCTCTTATTGACCCTTAGTATAAGATAGAAACCTTGATATTATTTATCAAGTTATCACAATGGCAACGAAAAATATAGAAGAAATAATGCCGTTTTGAAGACTGGAGGAGTTGTTTTTTGGAGTTGGGCTGAGTGGAAGCCTAAAGGCGGCTATCTTTCAAACAAAAAAAACAACATCATTATGCCTGGACTCTGACTCTTCCTCTAACTGGAGTATGGGTAAAGGAGTGGAAAATTTCCAAGCTTGTTTTAAGCCACCCGATAGACTAATTTATTGGGAGGTTTTTGACTTGTTCGGAACTGTGGCCAGATTCTGTGTAACATTCTTTAAGATAATTTCTATCAGTATTCTGTGCTAATGGAAGACTACTTTGGATGTTCTATCACATGAAGTAGAATAGTGAAAGGTCGTTCCCTATACTTGTGGCCCATGTCCTAAAAATCGACTAACTTGTTCAAGAGCTAATGGACTTCTAAGCTTCAAATATGTTGACAAGATGAGTGCTCAATCTGTTTACTTCTTTAAAATTACATTTTATTCTCTATTTAATTTTAAAATAGGTTTTTGTCTTGGTTTTCCTGTTATAGTGTGCCCACGTCACTTCCTACAAAAGGTTTTATGGAATAAAAACTGCCAGGAGCCTTGAAAAAGAGTCTTGGGTTCTATGATGGCAAGCTTCAACCAAATGGGCCGATCGCCCTTGGCGTCCCTAACTAATCCCTCCCGGTCCCTCCCCTACCTCCCTTCCCTTGGCGTCCCTTCATGTTTTGTCGCTCACACCATTCCAATCACTCGTCACAAACACAGATTCAAGAAACTTGCCCTTTGTCGAAGTTGGCTTCTCTGCGATGTCTCCGTTAATGAGGGAATTGTTGGTCTGCTCTACCTTAAGAAACGGTCAATTAACTTACCAGATCTTTTTCTGTTTGAAACAAAATATAGGATCATTACAGACCGGAAGCTCATACCATTTGGTTTACCCAGAAAGGTTAAAAATAATACAGTTTGTCTTTATCATTGGAGTTACCCTTTTTATTTCCATTGAGCGAAACCGGGACCTATTACTGGTTTGTAACCTCCATCAAATACTTATTATTGAACAGATTGATGTTAAAAGACAAATATGGTCGATTTTTACGTCTTCAGTTTAATTGGCAAACTACGCAACAAAGTTATTTAATAAAACCAGATTGTTTAACGGAACGTTGTGTATTTTCTCTTCACTCCACGTTTATGCATTGGCCATGTAGAGATAAACCCCTGGGTTTTAGTCAGTATTTTGTCACCTTTCGGAGTGGTTGCCATGACATCAATATATATCATAAATGTTGTGAAGTGTAAAATAAATGGCAAAAAAATTGCGAAAAGATGCAGTTTGTGAAACTGGAAATAGATTTCTGGAACCATAGCCAAAACTGGAGCCGATTTCATGTTGTAGCAGACCGCATTCAACCGGGTACGTACTGTATCTCCCTAGTGTCAGTTGTACATACAAGGAAACAGGCAGCTTGGACCCTTGCAAGCAGTATCACATCAGATTCTACTGACCAATGACTTGATGTGCCCCCATAGGAAAAAATTCAGAGAAGTAAGATCCGGCAATAAAACTGGCCATTGCATAGGACCACCTCTTCCAATCCAATGATTAGAAAATCTGTTGTCCAGGTGCTTGTGTCCATCAACATCAAAGTGAGCAGGTACACCATCATCTTGCAGCCACATACTTTTGCAGACAAAAAGAGGTACAATGTTCAACAATTCTGGCAGCACATCATTCAAGATCTCATGGTCCCGTAAGTATGCATTTCTAACCAGAGGTTCCCAGTCTCAAAATATTCACTTACTTTGAGACACCCTATATAAGCCATAGAAATAATGGTCCATAACATATGGAAAATAAGACCATCCATACAAAACATAAGAATATACAAATTAGATTAGATGGCTTCTATTCAAATCTAATTACAATTAAATATCTTTTCCTTGAATAAAATAAAACTTGGTACAGACAATTTCTATCCCCTATCAAATTGCCCAATGCAGTCAAAACTGAAATTTGATGGGTGGATAAGAGCAATGTAGTCAGAACACAAATCCATAATCTAAGGAAACAAGAGGTCCTCTATGGAATCTGATAGAACTGTTCACACCATGTCTGGGAAGAATTAGTTTATTACAGTATTTGTCGAATCACATGAGGAAGTCATATAATGCATCTCTATCTAACTGTCTCAGATAAATAAATTAATAAAAACTGAATTTTTTACACATGTAACTTGCATTGTACAGCGTGTTTCGGTCAATTAGTGACAATTTTAATTTATCGTAGTACGGAGAAATAAATTTATTGAAAGAAATTTATAAGAGCGTAATGTTCATACAAGTTGTGAGTTTTTGTTAGAAACGGCTTTTCGTATAATGTCGCTCTACGTTAAAAATGGCACCCATGTTAACAACTCGGCAGAAAATTTGTCTTGTTGAGTGGTATTTACAAACAAAATCTTTGATATCTGTTCAAAGAAACTTTAAAAGAGAGTTTAAATGCAAGACTGCACCAGGACAAAGTGGAATACTAAGGTTTGTGAAGTAACTTCAATCCACAGGAAGTGCAACTGGTAAAAAGTGAGGTTGAAGCAAACTGAGGGTTCACATAGAAGTTGTTATTGACATTCGTGCAAAACTTGTGGATTGACCAACAAAAAAATCATGAAGGAGAGTGTTCCTGGAAGCAGGTTTACCTCTGACAAGTACTTGGCAAATTCTTCGGAATGATCTATAAGATTCACGTTTTTCAGCCCTGACAACAGCATGTCGTGAAAAATGTGTGGCATTTGCAGAACAGTTTGGAGGAGGCATTAACACTCAAGATCTGCTTGACAAGCTCTGGGTTTCAGATGAAGCTTACTTTCACCTCTCAGGAGATGCTAACGGACACTATGCTCGGTTTTGGGGAACGCAACACCCCCACGAAATCTGAGAGACCAGCTGTGCCCTAAAAAATTGCTTGTATGGTGTGCCCTCTCAACCCAAGGGATTATCAGACCTTTCTTCTTTGATGATTACATGAAGAGAAATAATTACTCAGAAATGCTGAAAAACTTCTTTCTTGTGGAATTGCAGATGATTTCTGTTAAGACTTCAGTGGTTTCAGCAAGACGGGACAAAGCCTCACAACTGAATTACTGCAGTTTTTACACTCCAAGTTCCATGACTGAGATGTTTCAGTGTGGCTTTTCTTGGCCTCCAACAAGCCCGTACTTAAATCCCTGTGATTTTTTCTTGTGGGGATTTCTAGAGCCATGCTTCTCAAACTGTGGTACATGTACTACAAGGGGCACTTCAAGCCATGCCAAATGGTACTCGTGTGGAACTTTTTCTTCAAAACAACATGTCAGAAAATTAATGATTCATTGACAGCAGTACTTCAGTTTACCAGTAAACTCACGGAGTGGTACTTGTTTAAAAAAGTTTGAGAACCTAAGGTTCTAAAAGACCGAGTTTTCGCAACGGCAACTTCCTCTTAAAGATTTGAAGCTGAGCATCATTAACTGTTGCAAGCAAGTGGATTGAGGAATTCTGAAGCGTGTTTTCTCCAACTTCACAATTTGCAGTTCAGACTGTACAAGGAGTACACATTGAACATGTCATAAAAAATTTTCCACGAGCATAAAATCCAAAAATTGACGGTTTAAACAGTGTTAGTTTCCAAATTTGGTGTTGGTTACATTTCTTACAAACTTTAATTAATAATGTCACTAATTGACTGAAACACCCTGTACGTTCATTTTAGTCTGAAATAAAGAGGATGATTTTTTTGAAACCACGGAGTACTTTTTGATTTACTATGTATTTCTGAAGTTAAGCATGGAAAACAGAATTCTGGAAATGCCACACGTTTTTCACGACATGAAAATACACACTAACATCCTATAACAGTTTGTGGATGCTGTATAACTGATGCTATTTTCCTTGCTGAATCTCCCTTTACCGTGACGAAAGTTTACTCTCCTTATTTCTTTCTTGGTTAGTGGTTTTCCACAAAATATGGGAGTTAAAACACACTCGGCAAAAAACATAATGGATAACACATACCCCTTACTTTCATTAACAAGTAGCTCAATTATATGTCAACATGCATTTAAATATTAAAAATCTAACGAAAAATGCTTTTGTTTACTTTAAAAATAAAACACAAAAATTTTGATATCTTTATACGTAAAGTTAATTTACTAGCATTAGACAAATTATTTAAAAAAAAAAAAAAGCGGGCTGCTAAACAGTCACTGAAATAAATACGAGGGGTGATCAAAAAGTAAGGTTACAAATCCTGCAGTGAAATGTGTACATTTTATTTCATACAGCCAATTCAGCCAACTGATAGTCTCATATCGGTTTAGGCACTTGTTGGTTCGTGGGATGAATTTTGAAAATTCCCTCCTGGTAAAAATCCTGTCCTTACATGTTCAACCACGTTGTTGCGAAGAGTTTCACCTTCAAGTCTGAAATGAATCGTCAGTCTCCTAGATGCTCCTCCAAGCAAGCTGTGTTCAAATATGTTGTTGCCGTGCCGGGTCGGCCACTGCAATCCTCGCAGTGACCTTTTCTCTAGCCGCCGCAAACTTTCGACACCATTCTGCGACATGCTGACAAGACATTACAGTCTCTCCGTAAACCTCTACCAGCTGCTAGTGAATTTCAGCCGCAGTTACATGTTTCGCCCACAGAAATCGAATAACTGAGCGGATTTCTTGCGAGACCAGTTTTCCAAACGAGTCACCATTTGCATTAACCTACAACTAGCACTGTAGGTGGGGGGAGTGGCTGAAACTCTGCACAGTTGCCAACCGCATGTATTAGACTTACTGCAAGCAACTAATTTCTCTATAACAGACGAAACTCCAGGAATATTGGCCTTGTAACCTTGTTTTTGATCACTTTTCATAGTATTACTAGAATTCATTTCTTAAGAAATCTTAGCAAGAAAATATCACAAAAGCCCCATTATGCTGGGAATACTGGCTGCCTATAGATGGTGTTCTCTGATGCAGAGCTTGAGAATTATTCCCTTATGAATAAATAAGCTCTAAAATTAAGGTAAATCATTTACACCTTAAGTAGAATAATAAATTTATAAATATACGTAGATATAGGTATTCCTATCCGCCATTTTGGTTCTTGAGCATTACACACTGTATGGAAGGGGAGCACTAGCGAAGCACTTAATCAGAGCTTTATATGGGCGGTATTGGTATCATATTGAAGCCAATGCTTGGAAATAATAAATTAAAAATTATTTTCCTCCACTAGTATAAATGGAAATGATTTTTAGTTCATTATTACATTATTACAAAATAATCTGGCCAACATGTCTTTAGGGGATATTAAAATGACTGAGAAAGTCCAGAAGAAATTTATGTACGAAGATTGTTCCGAAAGCAAGTTTCGTCATTTTTTTTCCACACGGAAACTTTATTGCCAAAAAAAAAGATACACCATAGCTTCATGAACTATATACCTTGCACTATTTTTTCGACATAGTCGCCACCGACCGACATTGAGACATTTGTCGTAGCGTGCAGTCAGTTTGAAGAAAGAGTAGCAGCAGACAGGCATGCCCAAGGTACACATCAAGATGGCAGAACAAACGTGTACTGAAAACGTGGTCGCATCCCAGTTCACCAGTGAGGAAAAAATTCAAAGTGTCATCCTCCGCAGGAAAGATTACGGCAACAGTGTTCTGGGACGCGAAAGGTGCGATTCTCGTCGATTTCCTCCAACAAGGGACCATCGATGCAGCACGCTACTACGACACCCTCACCAAACTCAGGTCCGCCATTCGACAAAAGAGACCAGGGCTCTTGAGTGAAGGTGTTGTGCTCTTGGACGACAGTGTAAAAGCCCTCGCACAAGATCAGATAGCCTCGGGCACCCCTAGCTGCTGCTACTCTTTCTTCAAACTGACTGCAAGCTACGACAAATGCCTCAAAGTCAGTGGCGGCTATGTCAAAAAATAGTGCAAGGTGTATAGTTCATGATGTCTTGGTGTTTTTTCTTTTTTTTTTTTTTTTTTCCGTGTGAAAAAAAATGACGAAACTTACTTTCGCAACAACCCTCGTATATATATTTTAAATTTTATTAATTTTGATTTTCTTTTTCACTAGCTACATTCGAAAACTCCGTACTAGTCGTGTTACACGTGTCGTATTCAGCTAAAGCACAACCCGTGCTAGAGGTAATTTTTAAATGAATGCGTGTTATTTTAGAGCATGATTGGCAGATGACGTGCACTGTCACGACAAGCAGGCAGCTTAGCAATTGAGCATAAACGTATCTGAATCAACAATTCTATGCCTATTCAAAAAAAAGATGCTTTTTGCAAGTCTCCAAATAAAGTGTTCTTACTACAATCTATGATCCTGATAATTTTACACACATTCAAGGTGAATCGAGCTTTATCGACAAATCCATGTTTTCACACAGCAAAATCCTAATCACGATCAGAGTTAAATTTTTACCACCACATGGAGATAGTGGTGCTTTTAGCGATAGGCACTTTACTGCCGACCCAATCTTCTCTGATAATCAAAAATAACTTTGTTTCTTTCTTGTTTCAGTTCATAACCGATATTCTTGAACAAACAGAGTTCCTTCCACACTAATTATTCATGGCACGATGATGCAATTAATTCATATAACTCTAAAATGTTTAGCAAAGCGACGCTTTTTCGCCATTACAGCTTTTCATGAGAGGGGAGCAATGGCACAATGAGCATGCACGCCAATGTTGTACTAGAGAACATGGACGAAAAAAGCCCGTGCTCCTTGCTAGGTGTGATGGTTCATGCAGGAAGTGACATCAGATTTTAGCAACACGACAGGTCTAACCCGACTAGCACCGAGATTTTGAATGTAGCTACTGGGTACAGCTTTGCTGTTCAGTGCTTTTCATTAATAAAAAATAAATGTGTTAAAGTGTTAATAAAATTGTTATTACTGTCTAAAAAGAAAACATCCAGGAAAAACAAAACAAGTCATATTTGTTTACAGCTTAACGGCTTTTCAGTTTTTGGGATGTATGCCGAACATTTTTGCAGCTTTCACAGTTTTGGAAAAAGTTTTATGAGACAGAAGAGGGAACAGACTTTAAAAAAATGTTTTACAATTTTTTTTCCTTCAAAATGTTGCATCCTCACATAACAGTTTCAATTGGCTGAAATTTAAAGAATATATAAACTTGATGTGCTACAAGTTAAAAAGAATCAACCTCACAACTATACAGGGTGGGCCAAAAAAACTCACCACTGAAAATTTCTAAGTCCAATGGAAACGGTCCACAAATGGGTGAGCGATTCTATAAGGAAGAACGCTACCATTAATTAAGAACCGTTTTTATTGGACTTAGAAATTTTCAGTGGCGAGTTTTTTTTGGCCCACCCTGTGTATATTGTTAATGTAACGTTTTTTGAGAGGAGCTCGAATTCTGCAAAAAAAATTTCCACATTCCAATTATCATGTGCTGCATGGATTATTTTATTTATAATAACAGGATATTATTGGATTATTTTTTATGAAAACTAACATAACGCAAATTGTTTAGCAGAATTGTTCCCTTTTTAATGACACCATAAAATACATACCAGAAAAAAAGAAACTGTGCAATAGTTACTGTTAGTGGTTTTGGTCAAGTTGGTGATCAAATTAACACAATTCACATTTTATCGATGTAAATCCACAACTTGACCTTTCAAAAGTATCTCACATACATTCAAGTACAATAGAAATCCAAATATCCGAATCGATTTTGGGCGAAATACAGTATATGTAGTACTGTACCTACATTATGTACATATTTTCTTTAAACATTGTTTTTGGTCTACGTAGTTTGCTTACTACGTAGTTCATTATATTTACAGTAACTGTGTCAATAAAATTGTTTTTTCAATGTATGGTGTGCCTTTTTTTTCCTTGATTCACGAGCTATATCCAATTATCCGAATCGATCCAATCCCCAATTAGTGGATTGCACACATTAATATTTTGTCTAGTGTACCCCAACACATTGCCTTTGTACAGTTGGGTGCAAATAGGTTTAGACTTAAGTCATAGCTGAACACGTGAATAGCACATCCCAAGCATATACCTGCTACCTTATTTTCATTAGGAAGGGACAAGTCCAGTCTAATCTGCCTTGACTCTCAGTAAAAATACCTGATTTTGCAATCAATCAACATCCGGTAATCTCAGTTCCTATGGAGCAGGTAAAAACCTTTTTGCACCCGACTGTACATGCTAGACCCCATGCAGCCCATGCTTAACAGCATGAACCTTGGACCAAAATGGCAGACAGGAATACTCACATATTTAGAGCCTTAGCTTTAGTACTTTATATTTCACTCTAGTGAGATTACATGCACTTAAAAAAAAAAGCCAATGTATATCACATGCTGACAAGCGTCGAAAAATGCAGACACTGACCAGTCCGCCGATGTGATACCATTTGATTTCCATTTTTCCTTAAAATAAAGGAAGACATTTGTGGAAACGCTCCAAGATGGTTGCAGAAACGGAAGGTAAGGATCTTCTATGGAAGTGTCACTAAACTTTTTCATTGTTGGGAGAAGTATATTCAGTTAACGGCGACTATGATGAAAAACGAAGGTAGGTAATTAAAGTGCAAGTTCTAAGGTAACTTCATTCATTAAAATATTCCTGTCGAGTCACAAGTCTTTTCCTTGGAGAAATTATTTTTCATTCAAGCAAATTATTTTTTTATATCAGGGTAATGTTTCTCTTATATTAGAGATGGCTAAATTCAATTTTATAATAAATAAAAACATAAAGACACCCTAGATATGGTGAATAAATAAAATCCTCAATGACCTTTCCAATTTTGAAAAATAGCAAATTATCTTAGCTTCTTTACACAATTTCACCAACCAAAGAAGCCTGAAATTCCATTAGGACACAAGCTTAAATGAAGGGAAGTAGCTCTTCCAATATATTTTGTAAGGTATCCGCTTCCCATTCAAAGTTCAGTTCAGCTGTTGTGTACCTCAACAAATTCTTCATCGTTGGCACGCAACTTCCTATGTGGCTTTGGTAAAAATTTCTCCTTAATTAGGTCCAGGAAGACCAACGGAGGGTAAAGTCGCGACTCTCCTGAAGTTCGGAGGAGAGGATCTTCGGATATTGTTGCATTTGCTTCACACGAAATTCGCTTCAGAGTAGCTTGTTTTATACCTATAATTTCCGCAGTTTGCAAAACAACTGCTTTTTCCTTTTCAAACTATTTCCTCAAGTTTTAAAAGATTTTCCACAAATGGTAATAAAGTGTTTTGCGCTTTTTCCGAGCTCAGCCTTGAACGGATACTAGCCAAGCGTGGCTATAATATCCACATCTGAAAGACATAATAATGCACAGTAAAGGGTTGAAACAGGGGTTCAAGATCTGGTCTACAGACCAAACACAGATCAAAAAATAAATACATGTATATTAAAAAAAAATCAAAAAAAAAAAACCCAGCAGAAACGAGATTTACTTACGCTTAATTCACATCAAGATGGATGAAGAGCAACAACACAGTCGGAGAAAATTTTAAACAGTAATGAAATACCACAGTTTCCGTTACATTAAAAAATTTTTTTTAATTTTTGATATTCCCTTTGATAAGAAAATGTTTAAAGCATTGCAGATTCAAATTCCAATAATATTTGAAACCTGGTAATAGCTGCTATTAAATATCAAAAATTGCAATAATTGAATCCACTTGATTATCCAATAGCCCAAAATATGACCATAAGAAATAAAGGGGGGGGGGGGGCACAAACTATAAAGAAAGAGAACAACACCTACCTGATGTATGCAATGGCACCTTTTCTTAAAACACGTTCCCAACCAAATGGAACAGGCACATAGCCAACACCATGTCCAGTTGTCACTATATCAGCCACAGTAGAAATTGTAGTCCTGCTACCAACAGGAGAGCCATGACAACTCTCCGAACTCAACGTGCTGCATGTCGATTCTTCCAGATCAGAGTTATAAGATTCAAGATGAACAACATCATCATGCCCCAATTGTTTAGTTTCTGCTGGAGACTTAGATGATAAAGCACTTCTGGAATTTGAAAGATTATCTGTAGACACATTTTCAGACAATGGTTCAGTTTCACACAATTCTCCGTTGTAGAAGAGATTAGTAACGTCTGATGAATTACTAGGTGATTGCCCACTGAATCCATTTTCTGGACAGGATGTAAATTTTCTATGTAAAGATCTATCACACTGTTTACCTACTAGAATATCAGTTCTGGTTTTCTTTTGGCATGTCAATTGAGAAACATCCTGTCCGTTGGCATTTTTCTCAACAGTGTCAGTCTGGGATGCCATGCTGGTATCTCCCATAATGTGCAGGCATTTTTTATAACAACTGTTGGCCCAAAGGCCAAATTATGACGTTATCACTTTAGGAAATGCCGGTAAACTGAGGTAACATTTTGTGCAATTTACAGCTGGTATAAACCAATATTACAACAAAGGTCAACTCTTCTTTGAATAAATGCAGTTCGTTCATTTGCATTCTCTGCTGTATTATATCCATCTGTAAAAGTGAAAAGAAAAAATTCAATTAATAAATCATCATCATCATCATAAAAGCAATGCCAAAAAAAATCTTCCTTTCGTACAGTAGACTTCATCCTAGGAGCTTTTAGAAGTGCCATGCCTACCCTTCAAGCTGTTCTTCCTGCCCAATCACTACAAAACTGCACCTTCCTAGCCCCCTTCTTTCTCCCAGAAGACCACCTTCCATTTCCTTTCAAATTACGTAAGCCTGACCTCACTTATAGTTGTATCAGATGGTACTTACTTACTTTTCAAACCTTCTTATCCATTAGGGTCACAAAGGCAGCAGCCCCCTGGAGGATCACCAGCACTCTTATACCATCTTACCATACACGATCTTATACCATAAGGCACCTGTCCTCAATGAAAATATCCAAGCAACTCAAACCCAAATTCTCCATGTGGTCTAGCCACCTGATTTTAGGCCGACCCCCTTGGTTTGTTACCAAGCTTGGAAAATAGCAACTGCCTAGGAAGATCAGTTTGCGGAATCCATATCTCATGGCCATACCAAGTGCAACTGAGATCTCTCAATGCGGAAAAGTAGCAGCTCAATACCTATCCCTTATAGTGCTGCTGTAAACTATCTAGTAGGGTACACCTGCCACACATCTTAGGAATTTCAATTTGACTGCTTGTACCCGCAATCGGCCTCTTTCGGTCATTACCCAAGACTCGTGACCGTAAGTGAGAATGGGGACAAAGAACTGAAAAACGGAGAGCTTGGTTTTGTTTCCCAGCTCACGTTTCGTTACCACAGATCACCACAGTTCGCGTCTGACAAAGCTTGCTACATCGATTCGATTATCCACTTCTCTTTTCTGCCGCCCATCATTCGTGAATGCAGTCCCGAGATACTGGAACTTATCCATCTGTCTCAATGGGGCTCCCTTAACATGGAGACGGCACTTTGTAGGCTTTTTTAGCCACACTGATTTTTATCCCAGCCTCTTCAAACTTGGCCGCAAACCGATTTAGTGCGAGAAGACCCAAGGAGGATACGGTCATCAGCAAAGAATCTCTCCACCAAGCAGTCGCCCACACAAACACACTCATTGCCTCAGTTGCCTCCGACTATCCAGTCCATAAAGATAATGACCAAGAGGGGCGACAGTACACACCCTTGGTGCAGTCCAATATCCCGCCGAATGGTACTTAAGTAAAATATTTAAAACACTTTCTTTTGGAATATCTTTTATTAAATTGCTTACCATAAATGGACACCAGTATTAGTGGTGGAAGCATAAGGCTTTGAGGCACCTTCTTCCTTAGGACTCATTTGTGGAGGGAAGATTCTAAATATGGGAAGTGTGTGGGCCATAATTAAATCGATATCAATTAATACCGTAAATTTTGGTTAATAATGCATGTTTGTTAAAGCAAAGTGACTGGCACCGAAAATAAGGCCATGGTAGGGAACTCTTAGGAATTCTTGTGATAAGAGAAGGCATCACCATACATGATTGCTTCCAGATAATTTAACCAAGTTGATTGTCCACTTCATCAGCCAAGAGGGGGGGGGGGGGAGGCATTTGGGCCAATTCTGATGCCCATGTGCCCAACCTGTAAGGAGTTAGCACCCTATTTGTTTTCATTCCTAGGTTGAAATCTATACACAAATCTAGACAACAATGATAAAAGTAAATGTTAAGATAAAGTTTGGCAATAATCTTTTCTAATGGCAAATAACTTTAAACTTAATAACAACAACTAATAAACTGGTTAAAAAATTAAGTTAACATAACCACATGCTAAAATCACTTAAAGGGCAACTGACACAAAAGTCACCTATCAATTTTATTATTTTATAACGTAAAGGACCATCAACTAACTCTAATTCGACTTGTAAAATTTTTCTAACTTAACTGACGCCACAATCACCATAACACAATTGGGTACGGAACCTAACTGATGCCAAAACATGCCTTTTAGTTGCTTTTCCGCATGAAAGTGAATGCGAGTATGGTAATTTATGTTAATTTTTTGATTTGCATGCTTTACATGGTGGAAATATCAACATTCAGTTTCCTTGTGCAGTGTGACTGTTTGTAAGCTACAAACAGTTCACCACGTGAGTGATTGTGGGTGATTGGTTAGTCCGATTTGGATGATTTTTTCTTTTGTTTTGTTTGTTTTTTTATGCTGAACAAGTTTGCAATTGGGTTTTTTCTATCCCTTACGGTTTTTGAGATAAATTTTGAATGTGTCCTAATTTGCATATTTGGGACGATGAAAAGTGCACCATGGGACAGGCCACCCACAACTTCCTATTTATTGGATTCATCAAAATTGACATATCTGCTTCGGTTCAAAAAATAAAAGGGGGGGGACAGACTTATGGACCACCCTGTATATATACTGCAAATTTTAACAGGTGATAATTTTTTATAATTTTTTTATAATTTTAGTTCAGAGCAACGGAATCATCACCAGTGTGCCCCCCTCCCTTTTTATATCCTATTGATTCTATTCGAGTGAGCAACAATTGAGTTGCCTTGAAAATGGGTCGGTTGAATCTTTATAGTTGACATTGCGCGCGCTCCCACAGAATTCCATGTTACTCCGTTTTGGGAAACTATTTAGTTGACAAAAAAGGGGGGATAAAGACTGCAAAGCTGATACATTTTTCTCGAGAACTTTTTTCGAGTTGATCTCAGATTGACCTCCATTGAATGAATGAGGCTTTAGCGGTAATGACTACAGGACTGGAAACTCCTTTCGCTCATATGACGTCATCGACTTCCCCCTATCTGAAGAATGTTTTTCGCCCTGCTCAGTATATAGTGAATATTTGTTCATTTTATTAAATAAATAATAAAAGTTTTCGAAATTAAATTATGCATTATGCAATTATGAATTTTGTTTAATTATTTACTTAATCTTATACTATCGAAAATTTTGATGTCAGTTGCCCTTTAAATCACCCTTAAAAATGCATCTTAACAGATGTAACTGCAGGGCGATTCATATAACATTAACACATTTCTTTTTTTTTTTTTTTTATTTCCACAAAAATTATGCTAACCACAATTTGTAAAACCTCAAATGTAGAGTATCACATGCATTTATATATTGTTTCTTATTTCAAGAGACTGTATGTAGTTCTGGTCTCTTGCAAAGAAGAATCAAGTATGGGCAATGATAAGGCTATGTTCATGCACGGCGGAAATATAGTCCCTATACATGTACTCTTTCTCACGTTAAATGACTGTCTAGTTGACCTGAGGCAATAAGCACTTGGCAACGATAATGGGTCAGAAATATGTTTACGCGCCACATTAGTGGAATACATGCATAGGATGTTATCAAACAAATGTTTTCATCATCGCTTTGATAGAGGAACAAGGTTAAGCAAAAGATGGAAGCAGGTAGGGGAAAGAAAAGGAACACAAAAAAAGGGCAAGGAGAGGGGGGGGGGGGGGG
>JAHWFO010111979.1:80921-113463 GCA_023313115.1 Rhysida immarginata | reverse complement strand
AGAAATTATGAAGGGCATGGACTGACATTATAAAACCAATAAGTAGCTCCATTTTTCCGCTACTTAATGATAAGCCTATAGATTATAAGCACTTGAGCAATCGTGCGTCGACAAAGCGATTTCATGTGCGCGCGCCGATGTCAATAATGCTTAAAAGATGAACAGAAAGTAACAAAAAGTAACAAAACCTTCCTTCTTGACAAATCGATAGTTGTATGACATGCCAGAATCTTTGTATTCTTTACACTCACTGTTTTAGCACATGAATTCGACTTGAAGGGGTCCACGAAAAATTCTCAAAAGTTGATACAGCCGAGCTAAGACTTTGATGGTCATATTTCTAAAAACAGAATTTGAAAAAGTTAATCCGTTTTCAAGTTATCGTGCAAACGGCGAACGAACGGCCGGATAAACGTACAGACAAAGGGCACATTCTTATAAGTAGCTTTTATGCTAAAGCTCCTAATAAAATAATTAGCAAAACTCATTTGTACCTCAAAAAATGAAACAACCTAACCAGAAAAATCATTAACAATGATTATACAAATATTGTTTAAAATTTAAAAATGGTATTGTAAGAAATTTAAAAAATCAGTTGTAAATGAATATTAAAGCTGTCCAGAAGGACAAAAGTCGGCTCCATTCTCTACGAATAAAATTATTGTATTGTAAATTGGACACTGAAGAAAATTTGAATGTTCTTTAATGATGTAATATGAGAGTAAGTCAATATATAAGTCGCAAAATGAAAGATCTTCAAATTGCTGCAACGTTAAATTGTGCTATGAACATAGGTCATTGAATGATCTTTTACAAAAGTGTCAGTATGGGTGGCAGCACCACGTGTAACGTATACGGCACTCGTAGTCATGTTCTTGTGCGGAGGTGAATCATTCAAATGTCAAGTGGGTTAGCTGATTGCACCCATGAACAATGGGGCATAATTCAACTTCTGTGGGTGCAGAGTAAATCTGCTGAGTAAGTGCACAAGAAAATGTTACCCATTTACAGTAACAAATGTTTATCCAGAAAAGCAGTTTACAACTGGGTGGAACATTTCACTAGTGGTTGAACCAGCATCAGTGAAACCGTTCATCCAGGTCGTTCTACAGAATTTCGCAGTGATGCTACCACGAGGAAAGTGGAAGACACGATCTGTGCCAATCGCCTTGTGACTATTAACGAGGTGTCTTTACAGTTGAATAGCTCACACAGAACACACAGCACTGTGCATGACAACCTGTAGTCTCACAAAATATGGGCTCCTCGTAAGCACAATGACCAACACAAAAAAAAACAGAATGGGCCTGTCATTACAGCATCTCATGAGGTATACCAGAGAGAACTGTGATTTCCTTAACCACATCATCACTGTAACGAAATCATTATTCACTAGTTTGAATCAGAAATAAAAGCGCCAGCATGAAATGGAAACATCCCTCATCACCCAAAACGAAGAAGTTTAAAGTCTCCCAGTTGGCACGGAAGGTAATGGTCACTGTGTTTTGGGACAGTAAAACATTCCTACTCATGGAATTTCTGCCCCAGGGACACATTGTCATTGCAGCTACATATTGGAGAACCTGACGAAGTTATGATCAGCCATTTGCAGGGAATGTCCAGTGCTTTGCAAGATGGAGATGCCAAATATCATAGGGCTCATATATGGTCTCTAGATTGGGAACGACTGGAATATCCGCCCTACAATCTGGCTTTGGCACCATCCAAGTTTCACCTCTTTGGCCCACTGAAGAATCATCTGCGTGATCACCAGTTCCAGGATATGGAGGAGTTATGCCTGAAGGTTAACAGCTATCTACAAACCTTTGAGGCACTGGTAAAATGTTGGGACAAGTGCCTAAATGTTCTAGTAGATTACGTTGAAAAGTAAACCAAATTTCCTCAGATAACTATTACAACTTTCAATTCTATGCCATTTTGTGACTTACAATAATGACTTACCCTTGTAATAGCAAATGCAATTTGTTCTTTGATTCAAAAACTGAATAACCCTTTTTACAAACTATTTAGTAAGTAGTTACAAGGTATCAGATATCTTTCTTTGCCAAAAAAACCACAATACCCTGTATACCAGTGTTCTCTCCAGGCCCTTTTGAGAGGTGTATATCACCTGGCTGGTTTCGGTCACCACCCAGCATATAAACTCACAAGAAACCCCACATAGCCTAACCGCTTTAACAATGGAGTCCTTGTATGGCTATGTATGCTGAAATTTTTTCGTTTTCGCGATTTATTTTGAAAGAAACAATTTCACACTCTCTTATTTTGCAAGCATCTATAGTAGCTTCAGATGAGTAACATATTTCAATTTGGTGGAAATCTGTGACATACATGTTCGAGGGATTCCCTTGTCAGTGCAAAATGTGTTGTTGGTTTATAATTTTTGTCTGCCTAGCTATTTCTTCCACTTACCATCTGATAAAATTTTCTGAGGAGAACATTAATAATGCAGAATATAAACACAACATTTTGATATCAGGGGCCAATGGTCGGAAACGCATATTTCAGGTGCCATGAAATCTTGAATAGGGAGGAATGTCTTTATAAGCTGCTTTCATTTTCAGAACAAACGGCAATTTATTTATCCATATACATCTCAGAGCAAGTATTCGAAGTGTTCGAAGCATGCATATCATGAGCAAGTCGACAGGCATTTAGTGACGGTGCTTTTGCCAAACAATCCAACACCATCCTCTTTCAAGTCAGTGTGGAAACAGTTCTGTGTTTCACACTCTGGTAAGGTCTCTGCAGCTTGAATGGCCCAGTCTCTTGAAAGTTCCTATCACGGCGAGAAAGGCAGTATTCTAATTCTAATGAGGCCTATTGGAAACTTTTCTCTGTCCATCAGTTAAGCTTTCCGAGCACTACATGCTACTACTCTGTACATTAAATACATGCCTGAAAGTTGTTTGCTCTGAAAATGAAAGCAGCTTACATAAACGTTCCTCTCACGTATTACTCATTTCCGATCATTAGTTTCCCTATCTCAGAATACTTAGTTTATAATCCTCTATCATCCGCAGAATTTTGACCCTAAAATTTTGAGACATCCTGTATATAATTTTATTTAGATTTCAATACTGTAATTTTTAGGATATAATACGTGTACTGAGCAAAATAAAAGTTAAAGAAATCATTACTGCATATTATGCAAAATTACGTATAATAATCCGATAATAAAACCAGACAAATTTAAAATTTTAACATTTTGAATTGCTGCTAAGAAAACTTGGAATCTATTCATTCCAGCTTTTCTTAGCAACGACTGAAAATGGCCACCCAATAGGATTTCCATCAGCACAGTATTTTAGCAACCGTTTTTCTATATGAAATCTGTAATAATTAAGTTCTAAAAAATAAGCAAATTACTTACTCATAAACAAGAGCTCACACAGTAGTAAATGCAACACATGAATGCGAACAGTCTTAATGATATCAGCCAAGGAAGTTAGGGGACCATATTCCAGACTTTTAACATAGGTTGGCTACTAACCAATCTGTTTAGAGTTGCCAAGACAAAACGTTTGACTTTTCTTTCAAATGGGTACATTTTGTATGGCATAGAGTAAAACCAAAGACAATAAGAAAGGAAGACCTAACAATCCTCTGTTTTAAGTGATCCATGCAGCCTTCTTCGCACATCACGTCATTTGATGTACTTTTGCCCCGTACGTTGGAGGGCGTAATTATTGTATATTAAAATAAAGAGAAATGATGTTAATTATTCTAATAAGTGATGTATTTAATAAATAAATAAAAAGTATATGTTGCATTCCGTAAATGTTGTTACTTTTATTAAATCGAAACTGTGTGAAATCAAAACTAAAAGTGTCAGCTCTTCGATTGTCTCATAACGGTTGATAATCATTTTGAAAAGCAATCTGCAGCTGATTCAAATGAAATATGCCATTGGGACGTTGGCGTGCAGGTCCAGGTTGTTTCAGCAGACGAGTATATATGTACATATAAATCATTGCTGTCATGCTAAGTTTAAATTGTGGAATTTTATTCTTTTATATCCATCAGTTTAAATTTGTATGTTTGCTAAAGTTTCTATTGTTTTGTAGTTTCTATTGTTTTGTACTTTGGTTTGATTCTGTTTAACCTATGAATTAGATTGTATTTTTGTTTTGTATTAGTTATGCGGTGATTATATTTGTTATTTCTTGTAAATTTTTTTATCCATTCCTGGATGTAATAAATAATTTGTCTTACTTTTATTATTGTTGTGCTAGAATCTTATTAAACGTTGAAGTTATTACTCACAGTTAAGTAAGAACTAAAATTTATGTGGATAACTGTGATGTAAGAATAAATGAATGACTCACAGTAATTATTAATTATATAAATTATTACCTTCCGCTACTTCAATTTTATTGATTTATAAATAGACAGTGTTTGTGATATCGTATATAAATATATATTTATTCACTTTGATTTTTTTTTTAAGTCTCAATTTTTTATTATTTTTTTTTATTGTTAGTAAATTATTTCTTTAATTTTTTAGGAATTTCCAAAAAACTCTGTTAATTAAGATGTGTTAATTAATTTAAATTTTCTAAAATAATTTTTAGTTGTAATAATCGCGAACTAATAAAATGAGGAAATATCTTAAAACGAAGTGGTTGTTTGAGGCTAATTGAAGAAATATATAAAGAAAGGCTGCTTGGAGGATAGAATTGTTTTTGCCCGTTCCGCTAGCTAGTAATCGCGCTAGTTAGAGGCATCATTTTCTCCTATGGGAAAACGTGAATTGTCCGGTCTTCCTTTCTTATCGTCTTTGGTAAAACTAAATGCATTTCGAAATGCTTTTGTAAAGGCAGGAATGATTCAATCATGATTATCAAAGAAGACGAGCAAGGGGAAGAAACTGGAACTGAAATTAGGCTTAACTGCTTACTGAAATTATGGAATTATTTTGCTTCGGTACAGACAATTCTGATTTTAAAGGATTTTAAATAAATTTATTTCTGGTATAATGTAGTTTGTAAATGTAATAAACAAACTTTTATTTTGTTATATGATCATTTATTTTGAACACTTCTCCTTTCTTCGTCTTTTGGAAATATAAAAAGTCTAAACTCTTTAAAAAATAAAAGTGAAACTTCAGATGATCATAATGCACTGCCCGTTTGAACAAACATGTCAAGCACAGGTATTACATGTACATTGTATTATAACCCAGTGCATATTATGAATATAAATTTTTCCAAGAAGACTGTAATAATTATAAAGCATATTATGCATGGATGCGTATTATATACTGAAAATTATAGTAATACGATAACCCATTATTTTTGCCAAAATGATCAAGATTAGTTAACGCTAATCCAATTATTATTTAATCAATTTTGAAGTTTTTACTTTTTTTACGGATTATCTTTGAAGTCAAGATCGGCTTAATTTTGAACTATTTTCATAGATTATCAAAAAACATCTCTGTTCATCTTCTTCTTTTCATCATTTTCAATATCCAGAAAACTTCTACTATAATGAGAAAAATTTTGGCCTAAAAAGCACTTAAATTTGTCGGACCGTATTATACAAGAGGATAATTTTAGTCCTGCAACGACTGACGAAGTTGCATTCTGTCCTGATGAACTTCAGATGAAATTACCATAAAAAAGAATGTAAAAAAATAAAGGTTTTTCTGAAATTTTGAATATTTTATTTCTCGTGACGAGACAATTGGGGATCGCATTATACAAGAGGATAGCATTTTTACCGGGTTTTGGGCTCTAAAAGTGGAATCGCATTATACTAGAAGATTTACGGTAAAATTGTTTTTTCGTTTTTCATTTAACTAGAAATTGAACAATTTATTTTTGTTTTAGATTGTTTAGAGTTATTATCTAAATGAATTGTTTGGTTATTCTTGTATACATTATCATCTTGAATGTGCATTAGAATTTTATTTATTTTAAATAAATTAAACACCTCAGATTTCATTTATTAATTTCTTGGGAGTATTCATCAGCTTTCTGAATGAGGGTTTGGAAAGGAAGAATTCCCGATCTGCGAGCCAGATGCTTCACTCATCATTGGGCTTCCACCTTGACACTTGGAGACACTTGGAGACAGCCTTGCTGTCCTGAGTCCACGATAGCTAAATTGACAGAGGCAACAAGCGTGATACTCGTGATTCCTGGTTCAAATCCAGGTCGCAGAATTTTTTTCTTCCATTTTTTCTTTTTAGGTTACAGCTACATTTCGATTAATTACTATATCAAAAAAGTAAGACACAATGTATATTTTAAGCAATATTTGCAAGCCTTCTTTAGATATGTAATGAATAATTAAGCATATTTTTATATTTTCATGCATGATCCCTATTCAGATACAGAAAAAAAGAAAAATTTAATCAGTATCCATGGATGAAACATGTTACTTTTCACCCACTCTCTACATTATCTGAACGTAAAAAAAAGAAAACTCCGTTTGGATCTAGTACAAAGAGACACACTGCCCACAGGAAGGAGAAAAAATTTGTATTGCACATGCCAAGATTTTGAACATTACAGGGAAAACGCATGCAGTGATATCTCTTATTAAAATCTATCAAATAATTCAATTATTAGAAAAATAATAAGACTGAAAATTTTCTTGAAACATATCTAAGCTGTCTGCAAATGCTAAGAGGTACTGAAAGCCCGAAGAAACAATAGATGAGAAACACCTACATCAATTTTGACCTTATTAGCACTGATCAGATCTTAAATGTATACATTTACAGGAAATAAAAAAAATTCAAAAGAGTAAACCTGAAATATCAGAAAACAAAATAGAGATACGGGAAAAAAAGAAAGAATAACATAACATGAAGCATTTCATTTTCTCATCAGTGTACTGAATTAAAAAGCTTTATTTCTGGTATATCCTACAAACCAACTTAGCTATACTGCATTTAGGCATTACCCCAGTAAAATAATTTTAGCATGGTAAGTTCTTCAGAAAATAGTGGATAATGTTATCTTACTTTCATTTAATATACAACTTTGGAACATATGAAAAAATGATTAAGAAAAATTTTTGAATATAATGAGCAAGGACTTACCTGTAACCATATTGTATAGAGTTTTGTTTAATCCACCAAATAAATATTGATGACGTGTGCTCTTTCATTGTAGCACATGTTTCTAAATAGAAGAAAGATAACTCCAATTAATTAAACAATTTTCACCAAGTAATTAACAATTTTTTCATCAATTACTCTTTTGTTGACAGTTTTCAAATACTCATCAAAATTACAAACCCTTTTAGCCAAAACAAACCAGCTTACTTTAAGGAGGCAGTGCCATGTCGATCTTACACATCTTAATATTGGGTTGTTCCATAATTACGTAGCGTTTTTATTTTCGCTTTTAACCTCCTACGATTTGTTTGTTACATAACATACACCCCGTCTGATAATGCTCTTTCTGCTCTGCAAGCCTATGTTCATAGTTTCTTAAACAGACTATTTTTTTTTTTGTTTTGTTTTTTTTGTTTTTTTTTACAAATTTCTGACTCATAAAATGGAATTTTCAGGCAGCAAAAAGCAGCATCTTCGACATCTGCTATTCTTCGCATTTTATTGAGAACCAAAAGCGGCTGAAGCGGCTCGGGACATCTGCGCCGTGTACGGAGATGATGCCATAGGTGAATCTACTGCTCGGAAAATGTTTACCAAGTTCACAAATGGAAAGTTCGACCTGGAAGACACACCCCACACTGGTCGACCTTCGGAATTTGACAAGGAGTGTCTCAAGGTATTTTTGAAGGACGACCGCCATCAAACATGCCGAGAATTAGTTGAAAATACGGACTGCAGCCTTGCACCGTGAACAAGGCTATGCAGCCAGAAAAGACCCAATTCAGTGTTGCCTTAGGCGGAACAGAAGGGCATGCCACCCTGCCCTTTCAGAACGCACCCTGCCCTTTTTCGTTGGATTTATTTAAACTAACCATTATAATGTGTACTTTTGTCTCCAACTTGCCCTACTTTCTGACCAAATGTGCACTAATTATTGTTCATTTCCCTGCCCTGCCACTTTGCTAGACGCAACCCTGCAATTGACAAGGCCAAGACATTCTGTTCCACAACAACATGCAACCTCACACAATAAACATCGACAAAGCCACCCTCCAAAAGCTCGATTGGGAGGCTCTTCAGCATCCATCGTACTCTCTGGACCTTGCACCAACCGATTATCACCTTTTCCGGTCACTGCGAACTATCTGCAAGGAATAACTTTCGACAACGACGAGGACCTCGAAAACTGGATCACCAACTTCTTCGAGTCCAGGCCTGGCAATTTCTGGTGAAATGACATTAACAAATTGGTTGAGAGGTGAGAGCAGGTCGTAAACAACAACGGAGAAACATAACTGATTAATTTGTTGTTAGAATGTGTAGTTTTCGATAAAAGTTTTAAATAAATAAAAAACGCTATGAGCATTATGTGGCCCATACTTTTTGAAGTTACTGATTCAAATCTACAAAGGGCAGTTCGAAGCTGGACAAAATTGATAACCTGGTTGACTGATGCTACTCAACATTCCAAGCTGCCTACTAAAATATATTTCATGGTAACTATTTGGCTATTACATATAATGATTTAACAGAGTTTACCAATCATTTAATTTGCAGAATTAAAACAAGCAATACAGAAGTAGCATCAAAATACACTAGGCACTCGTCATGTACATAAGCCTCACTGAAAAGGAAGGGCTATAGGTAATTTTGGAATTTGTTTACCTATTTTGTCATAACACTAAAAACATGCGGTGAATTCAAGTTCTAAGGTCTCGTAATTTATTTTTTATAAAGTGCTGATCCCAGAAAAGCTGAAACTACCATCATTTGTCATCCATAGTCAACCTCTAACCATGCACATTTTTTCACAATGCTCATGTCACGACTGCATGGCCATTGTACACGCTTCTTTAGGGGTCTGTTTTGTCCACTGGAAAGCTTCTGTCCATTTTTGTATAAGAGACTTTCCAGTAGACAAAGAAGCATTTGCGGCAGCCTTCCAATCGTAACATCAACGTTGTGAAAAATGTATATTGCTAGAAAATGACTATGTGGACAAATGATGAGAGTTTGAGCTTTCTAGGGTCAGTACATTTTCCGAAATAAATTAGGAGACCTTAGAACTTGAATGCATCTTGTACAGTATTGTCAGGATAATTAGTTTTGTAATTAGGCTACTAGAATTTGAAACATTATAGCCTAGTGTGTACAACTACAAAAATATTTTGTCAAAACAAAAATAGATCGGTATGCATACAGTAAATCTCATGACGTACAAACTGGTAACATTGGGGTTGAGACTGTACTGACATTTAATGGGAATTCGAGATAGCGCACTAGCTGTTTGTTTATTGTACAGAAGTAAGGTTAGCGATAAGTGTGTTCATCCAACGTAAGAAACGGAGGCGAGTAAAGAAGAACAGAGGTGTGGTTCACTTTTTGACTGCTGAGGAAGTTCCAGGATGTGAAATTCATCATCACATGTCAGCTGTATACGGAGAAGTTTCAGACGAGTTCATGTGTGCTGGTGTTGCTTAAGACATTCCGAGGCAGAAGACAATGCTCAATAACTTAAGACACCCTACTGTATAACCTTACTGTAGAACATGATCTTGCTTCTTAACTTATGTCATAGATTACGATCGTTCTTCCTCAATTCAAAAAATTTATAAAATAAATCGTATAGAACGCCTCAGCCACTTATCAATCAAGGAACAAGGGAGTTTTTCTGAAGAAAGAGTTGTATGATAATACAAGTCATTTCAGTTAAACTCTGTCAAACTTTCCTCTCACCTCTTGCAAAAATGGAATGAGCCAGTCCAATACTCATTTTCCTACTATACAAAGCAACATTCAAATAAACTATCAATATGAAAACATTTGATGTTTCAGACCAATTGCATATTTCTGGAAAGGCTTGGACAAATCCACCTGCTTATTATCTTAACCTGTTATCCTCTCGGACAAACACAAGCATCCATGCTCACAGCAGGAAATGAACGATGGCCTGATGGATTCAAAAAATGGAAAGCCCATCCGCCAGAGCTCTCAGCTATCAGGCCTATCCACACAAAAAGTCTTTCAAGATTTTGTGCATCTCTCATAGTACAGTACTGCAAAAATGAAGGAATAATTTTTATCTAAAACCATAGTGAATAGCATAATTGCATTTTCGGCTCCTTTCCCATGTTCACTGAATGGTGGATAATACTCCTGACCAGGGTTCTCCCCAGGTTCTTTTGAAGGGGAGAACATAACATTTTAAATACATACGCTGTCCTGCTGAATAGACGAAAAACTACATAATGTTTTTTTGTTTTAATTTTTGTTTGTCTGGATATTTTACCTTTCTGGGGAGAACATTGCTGATGTAGTATGTATTCTGATGTATCTCTCCTCATTCTTCAAAGTTTACGGCCTCTGATGATGGTATTTGCACCAAAACGCATCAGCTCTCAATAATTACTGTACTGCCTTTACTAGGCCTTTTCTTTCTTTTCAGTATACCTTGGCAATATAGATCATGCTAGACAGAATTCATGTAACTGAGAATGGCAATGGCAACACATGCATAAGAAAGTATGGCAAAGTGAAACAAGCTTTCATAATTAGTGTAGGACACTTCGTTGTGAAAAAATCACAGTTTTTAAATGCTTTGAAAATGTCAAATTTTGTAGAAAAAAAAACAAAAAACGCATATGCAGGAAGTTTTGCCACATTAACCGCTGCTAAAAGAAAACTGCTGCTAAAAATCACTGTTTGCTTGTGAAAGCTTATGGTGAACAGGCTTTAGCTGAAAGCACGTGTAGGCAGTAGTTCAGCAATTCAAAAATAATAATTCTGACGTAGATGAAAATCCGTGCCAAACAGAAACGGTTAGTAATGGTATATCACGAAGTCTAAATGCAAGAGAAATTGTTCAAAAGCAATGACATTGAAAGAATAAGCGTTTAACCAATATGTGAAATGCTCCTTCAAAGATACAAAAAACACTTGATTGGGATATGTTACCCCATTTGCCATATTCACTAAACATTATGCCAACAGATTACCATTTGCTTAGATCCCAATAGAACGCCCTTTCTGGAGAGCGGTTTAGTTCTCATGAGATCAAAAATAGGCTTGATAAATGGATTGCTTCGATACAACCAGACTTCTTCTATTACGGAATCCTCTTATTTCAATGAAAAGCGGGGGAACCCTGTACGTTTCGATAGTGCAGAATTTTATCAAAAAAGAGCCCAAGCAACGTGAGGGATATCAGCAAGTATTTTAAACTAATTTCTTTCTATGAAAACTAATTTCCTTTTTTTTTGACCAAAAAATGTAAACTTATTTATACGTCCAATACATTTATTAAATTTTTGCCATTTGTGTAATTTATTATTACAATGCTCTTCCACAATTTGGGAATCTCCAAGCTGGAATTTCCCCGAGCCAAAATTGCACAGACTTCAGTCATCAATTTTACCAAACAATCTTAAGTTCCCAAATTATTCAATTATTCAATGTTAAGTTCCCAAATACAGTCTGTAACATTGCTATGGATTCAAGGCATATTTTGAGATAACTTTTAAAAGGAAGCCTAAAGCTAACATGCTCAGCGCCAGAGACCAAAGAATAATTACAGATACGACAGATTGCAGCTGCCCTTCCAGTAGAAATGTCCCACCAAACAATCTTTGTGAGATCTTTGTGATAATATCGATATCATCTCGCAATGCTTTGAGAAAACCAGACTCACAAAGCTGAAAAGACAAAATTCCTGGGTGGAACAATGGAATAACATAGTCTTCTCTAATGTTTAAGTTAAATGGACCAGATGAAAATACTGGCATGATTTGAAGACACCTCCCAACAACCAATACAGCAGGAATTTTGGAGGTGGATCTGTCATGGTGTGGGCAGCATATGGTTACACGGGGAAATTAGATCTAGTGTTTGTAAATGGAAAGTTGGACTCAAGAAAATACCAGACATTGCTTTATGACCATCTGATATAATTTGGATCGTTGATTGGTGGGCCAACGTGGAAATTCCAACAAGAAAACACAAGTTGCCATTTTTCAAAAGCGACGATAACATGGTTTGTTAATGAAAAAATCAAAATTATTGATTGGCCATCATTAAGCTGAGCACGAATCCCATAGAAAATATATGGGAAATCATAAACTTTATGCAAAAAAAAAAATAATAAAAAAATAAAATAAAACAAACCAGCTTAACCACATAAATTAATCAATCGAGCAATGAGAAGAAACCACAAATCCACAATAATCATTTTAATGCCTCAGATGTACATTTCAGGGGCTACACTCCCTTCATCAGCGAGTCTAATGCCAGAAATGCTGCCTTCATCAGTGAGTCTGATGCCCGAAATGCTCCCTTCATCGGAGGCATTTAAAAATGATTATTGTGGGTTTGTGGTTTCTCCTCATCACTCGATTGATCGTTGTGTTCACAGTTTCTTAGCGAATTCTTCTTCTAGTACCACAAGAATTAATTAAAACTCTTAATTCTGGAAGCATGGAATGACATTCAACGTCCAATTCTTTAAAAGTTAATTAGATCAATGCCTTACAGAGATTTTGTCAATTTCAGCAAAAGATGGTTCAATTAAATAATGAATTATATTTTTTGCTTAATCTTGATAATTTAAAAACATACTTAACATTAAGCATCTTTATATGTGGCAAATTAAAAATGTTATATATAAATAAGCTTTGATTCCACGGAAATATTATAGACTGTATGAGGTGCGTTCAAATTATAAGGTCTCCAAATTTTTTTCTCTGCAGTCAGAATAAGTAGAAAGATCCGGATGCTTTAAAAATTTTGCGGGAAATATTTCATCTTTACTAACATAGATGGCAGCACTAAACCGTGAACGGCGTGAATACCGTCGCCGCGAACGATGTTTCATATACTTAAAATGGCAAAGTTTAGATTACAAGATCAACGTGTAATAATTCGTTTCCTGCACTTGTGGAGTGAAACACCCATTGAAATTCATTGCCAATCGAATGAGATATGCGATGAAGGCGTTATGAATGTTAAAAATGTGCGTTCATGGGTACGAAAGTTTAAAGAAGGTCGAGAATCATATGAGAATGAACCGACACAGCCTCGACCAAGAACCAGCCGGGCGGAAGCCATGATTGCTCGTGTGGAACAAGTTGTGGAAGACCATCACTTAGGTGTGCTTGATATTGCCTCTAAACTTGCAATTTCCGTCGGGTCTGTGGGGTATATTTTGCATGACGAGCTGAAAACGTGGAAAGTTTCTTCAAGGTGGGTCCCACGAATGCTGACCGACGAACACAAGTCTGTGCGGGTGACAATTTCTCAGCAGATGTAGAAAAGTGATGCAGCAATGAATGGTGCTTTCTTTTCATCAGTTGTGATGATGGATGAGACGTGGATTCCATTTTTTAACCAGGAAACGAAATGCCAATCTTCACAATGGAAACACACTGATTCACCGCCACCGAAAAAATTTCGAGTCACAGCTTCTGCTGAGAAAGTTATGGTGGCCATATTTTGGGACAACGAAGGCGTAATCCTCACACATTGTGTTCCAAAGGGTACAACTGTTACAGCTAATTCATACGAAAATGTTTTGAGAACAAAATTCCTTCCAGCATTGCATGAGAAACGACCAAATAAGACTGGACGGGTGCTTTTTCATCGAGACAACGCCCCTGCTCATCGGGCACTCCTAACTCAGAAGTTTCTTCAAATTAACTTTGAGGTGGATTCCCATGCTCCATAGTCACCAGATCTTGCTCCTAGCGATTTCTGGCTTTTTCCAATCATGAAGAACACTCTCCGTGGCCACTCGTTTCCCAACCGAGCTACCGTTGCTTCAGCGATTTTCCAGTGGGCAAAACATACCCCTAAAGAAGAGTTCTCAGCAGCCACGGAATCCTGGCGCCGCTGTTGTGAAAAATGTGTTCGACTTCACAGTGATTACGTCGAGAAGTAACAATAGTTACAGCATTCTGGGTTAAGTATTTTGACAGAAAAAAATTTGGAGACCTTAGAACTTGAACGCACCTTGTACATATTCACAACAGTTGAAAATATACTAAAAAAAAAATCTCATAAGGAGAAAATAAACCCTTCAACACCGCCGTAAAAGATCCTAATAATGCCAGTCTTAAATATTAAGAAAAATGCAAATAAACGCCCTTTTCCCATCCAAGAAAATAATTATCAAATTTTATTAAATTACATGTTCATTTAATGACTATGAAAATATTCTTTAGCAATCTTTCAGTTTAGCATAGTACACCAATATTTTTCTGTGCCTGCAGGGTAATGTTGATATGAAGTCAGCAGATGTAATTAAGGTGGTTTTGATTAAGTCCTTTTGGGAAGGGGATTTAGCTGCTTTTTGGGAACAAACACTGCCGACTCAGATGGGGAGCAAATGCTATAGTAAGCATACACACGCACATAAATGTCTTCAATAAGGTGAATTTTCAGAAATTTATGTCTCAATCTACTTTTTCTATTCCTCTTTTACCTTTTTTCTGAGTGGAGGATGTTATATAACCATTGGATCTACTTGAAATTTAACCCAGCAGGGGATCAGCGGACTGAGGATTGCTTGACCTTCAAGCTTGTTAGTAAAGGGACAGCATCTATGCCATCAATGGGATTCGAAACCATGGTTCATTGGTCTTGAGAGCAACAGTACCTACTTTTGTTTGCAACTCTGTTTGTATCCCGGCTATCTCCACGAAACATATGTCCATTAGTTTCCGAGAAAGGTTTCAAGTTTGTAGGAATTGCATATTCCTCTTTGGAGATAGACATAGTAAAAAAGGAAAAATTAATTTTACAAAGTTGCGATAGAAACAAAGCGTTTCGTTATGATCTGCTGCAGTGAATAGCTATTACTTTATTAATACCATGACGAATATTCGTGAGCACTCTCGGCCACAGAGTTGGCTATATATGAACAATAAAATGATGTACAATTTTCAGAAATTCTTCGGAAATTAAATTTTCTGTTCTTTATTCCCAAAATTACAGGAACGAGGTTCTCACGAATCTTGATGGACTAGTAACATTTAATCGTTAAATCTGAACTTTGTAAAAAAACAAAATGGTTAATACGCACTGTAAGAGTTTTTAATGGGCAGTATTTTTGATACATAGGCTTATACATTAGTTATTTGATTGTTGAAAACATTTAGAATGTATCGTAATTTACATAGTTTGAAAATTAAAAAAAAAAAAAAATCAAAAATATTGTCAGGTACATTTTCAGTTGCATATAAATGTTTTTTTAGCGTTTCTAATCAGTTTTTAATTTGTGGGGATGTTTCTTTGAATGCAATAGTTTTCATTCCTCGCTGTCATTGTCATCTTCATGGTCGTCTTCGCCGCCATCTTTGACAAGATCGTAAATTTTGTCAACCTTTAATATCTGAGAAGTTAAGACATCTGCATCAATATTTACATACTCCAAGAATTTATTTTGGAAATTAAGCTTACTTTTCACAATATCGCACTCTTCAAAATCTTTCAAATTCGCTATCATCAAAAGCTTAGACTTGGACTGCAAGTTGTTCATGTTCAGTTTCGCTTTCATCTACATTCCTTAAAATGAAATCTGCTTTTTTGAAACAATCAGCAATTGTTTCTGGGATCAAATTCTTCCAAACTGCACGAATGTTGGTTATGGCATCCAAAGGATTAAATTCAGATGCCGTTTTGCCTTCTTCCATACCTCATAACATGGTTCGAGCAAGAATTTTATGAAAGCATACTTTGACATTTTGCAACATGTTATCCAATTACAACTTCTATCTTCGTAAAATCCGAATTTCGTCGTAAAAACATTTCGTAAAATTTAAAGTTTATTATATGGAAATAAAAAGAGGGATTCAGGACTTCAGAATTATTTTGTAAAATCAGGAATTTTGTAAAATTAGAGTTCGTAAAAATGAGGTTCTACTGTAATAACTGCAAAAACATGACATCAATTAAATGTGAAGAAAGTCCAGATTAATGAAATGGTTTGGTTTGGTTGGTTTGGTTTGTTTGGTATTAACGTCCTTTTCAACTGCTATGGTCATTTCAGGACGGCGTTATAGGGGCCGCAAATTTTGCCTCGCAAGGGTTCTTTAACGTGCAGCCGGCAAACGACTACACGGGACCAACGGCTTTACTTCCCTTCCGAAGGAAGTGCGTGATCTCAGGATTTACCCCTGAAAAATCCTCGTCGTCCTCGGCCGGGATCGAACCCGCGTACTCGGGCATCAGAGGCGATCACGCAACCTGCTGAGCCAC
Organism: Rhysida immarginata; assembly: GCA_023313115.1. Classification (NCBI taxonomy): domain Eukaryota; kingdom Metazoa; phylum Arthropoda; class Chilopoda; order Scolopendromorpha; family Scolopendridae; genus Rhysida; species Rhysida immarginata. The sequence continues at coordinate 97,124 of JAHWFO010111979.1, read as the reverse complement.
CGAGGCCAATGATTAATGAAATGAAACCAAGCATTAATGAAATAAAAGCCATCTGGGTTTTATTTGTAAAAAGAATAAAAACAATAAAAATATGAAACATTTCTGGATATGTAGTTGCTTATAGGCTTGATGTCAGTATGTTAACCAATAGAAGCAAAGTTTTTTGTTTTTTTTCAGGAGATGGTGCAAATGGCTATTATGGAAGAAACCTCGTAGCAGCACAAAGCTTCATTTTCTTTATCCATTTCACACAAGAACATGAACTGTTGTGTGTATGGGCTATACACAGCAATAACTCCATCCCTTTTTAAACTATTTGGTCACAAGTTGGCTTCAAATAAATGAGTGGCAGGAATGAATGAAAATTAAAATCATCACTAAATAATAGTGTTTATAGGAACATAAATACCGAAGTGGAAATGGCTCCTGGCCACGTATTCATATTAGCTGCATACGTGGTTATCCTTGAAATTTTTTTTACGCCTTCAGGACTTGATTTTATGCAAGTGTGATCCTGACCATTCATTTTCAGCAGTTAACAGAAATTACGGAAACAGGGTTTAATTTATACCAGAAAGTCAATGGAGAGTTAACAGCCAATAAGTAGAGAAAGGTTGAACATTCAGTTATCGCCTTCGTTGAATAGAATACAGTTCTTCAATGCTGGAAGCATTGTGAATATAGACCTTGTCCTTAACATAACCCCACATGAAAAAAGTCAGCGGATCAGGGCTGGTAACCTGGCTGGCCATTCCACGAATCCCCAATTACCGATCCATCAGTTTGGGAAAAGAGCTTGTATAATCCGTAATTTGATAAAATACTTTTTAAATAGACTTTTTAAAATACTCGTGTATGAAACATGGAGGCTTTGCAATACATCTTTATTGATGAATAAAGTCACCAATCGGTTTTGCCATCTTTTCCCGGCTTTGTCAAGGTGATGGAATGAATAGCTGTTAAATATTTTTGAAATTGAATAACAAAGTCTAATAATATTATTGGTTTACAGTGAACAGTGAGGTATTGATTGCTGAGAAGATAAAAGTTAACAATAGGAAGCTGTCAAAAATTCTCCAGTTATTCTAAAAAACTCAAATCTTTTGCGGTGTCCACTGCAGAGGAAAAGAACTAGTTTATTGTTGATGTCATTCTTCATGTTCTCGCATCAACCTCATCATGTTGTCTATTTTGTGATGTCATAGCACCTTTGATCCACGCTGTCGGCTGCAGCCTATGACAAATTTAGGATACATAAAAAAGATAACTGTCTTAGGCCCGTAATATGGAAGAACCCCGGCGACGTATTTATGATTTTTTTTCCTACACTTCTAAACACACAAAATAGGGTCTCAGTAAATGTTCGTCAGAGGTTAACCCATCGCTGATATCCATTATGTATTGCTACTGCTTATTAACTTCTGGTCGATAAAAGGATAGACGATAAAAGGAAAAAATTCATTGTTATAAAAGGACACTAGATTGTCTGAAACCACGTAAATCATGGAAGAAACTGAGATTAGCATCAAATTTTTCATTCATGGTTTCAAAGACCGAGTGAAGCGAGGGAATCTGCCGCCATTTTAAACGAAGATGAAAATATCTTGGTTATGACTCATTTGTCTCGTTTACAACATCAACAACTAAAATGGTTTTCCCTAACCTTTTTTATTTAAGTTAAATGACCAGGTTTTCTTTATAACTGGGATCTTCTGTAACAGACACCCACATATAGCCTGGATATTGAAGTTCTGAAATTTAACTGGGTTATTTCTGCCAGTAGATGCATAGCGATAGTTAATGATAATGAGGATAAATAAAAAACAAGTAATAATTACAATTTAGATATTTTGATATATAATATATTAATAGAAAATTATAAATATAAATTTTGGAATAAAGGAATATGAAATAAAACAAGTAATAACAAATCATAGAAAGTTGGACAGAAAACATAAAATATGGAATATATCGAATCTGGTTTGTATATTTACAAGCTTTTGGGGGGTGTGAGGAAAGAGCTATGAAGATTTCGATGCTTTCGAGGACACTGATTTTGAAAAGATCATTGGCAATATGAAGAACAGCCATGATGTCTTGTATTTTAGATGCGAGATGTCCAGGTGCCAATAGATAAAAATTATACAAGGTTTGTATAAAAAGAACCAGGAACAATTTTTTCCTGACTTGACTGTAGTTCGCAACGCACTCGCACTGAGCATGCTTGGTGGTGTGGGGTGTGCATCAAGACAATGCACCCACCCAACCTGCTCCAAGGTGACAGACTACCTGACGCAAAACGGCATTGCGACGATTCCCCAACCCCCTTATAGTTCCGACTTGGCCCCAGCAGACTTTTTCCTATTCCCAAAAATGAAATTCTCCCTCGAAGGACACCACCATGGGACCCTAAGTGTCGTCAAAGAAGCTTGCACGCGTACCCTTAAGAACCTTCCGGAATCCGCCTACCAGGAAGCCTTCGAGTCGTGGAAAAGCCGCTGGCAAAAGTGTGTCAACACTCGAGGGATGTACTTTGAAGAATTTTAAGGTTTTGTAGCAATATCTGAAATAAATCTATTTTTCCGAAACTATTCCCGATACTTTTTATAAACTACCCTCTTCCATGCACCATAATTGCAATAAAACCTTTTCTCTTAGTACATAATAATTACTTAAAAGTGATATAACTACTTATGAAACACTTGGATATGCTGGCAACCAAAAAATCAACTCTGCCTATAATTCTGCAGCCTTTAAAAAGATACAATATCTTTAGGCCTATTTTAATAATCAAAATTTGAGAAAGAGTTAATGAATGCTATTTTTATATAACAAATTTAAAATAAACCTGTATAAGCCAGCTTTACCATTCAGTTATTATAAATACATGTATCACATATCTGCCAGAACCTATATTTTTTATTGGTTACTTTTTTTTATGATTATATTAAACCAGTAAAATCAATAGGCTTACAGGTTATTACAACTGTCACTATCCTTAACATGTTTCCAATGGAAAAAAAAAAAATGAAACTGTGGCATGGAATTGCATGCATGTTAAAAAATCCTCTTACCACAAAATAACATTCGAGATATGAAAAGCTGGATACGTATTTCGAAATAACTAGAAAATGGTATAAATGAGAAATATTGATGGTTTCAAAAATCACTGCTACTGGGAAATGGGTATCGAAACAAGCCAAAAATTTGTCTACTGCTCGTACAAGGTTTTTTTGTCTTGAAGGAAAGAAAACAGGAGTCCTTCGCAACTCTATTTTTTGGTCATTTTATTAATGCTCCTTAGGACATCATACTATTACCAATACCTCGGTCTAAGCTATGAAATATGTCTTAGCTTACTAATCAGAACAGAAACGTTAACCGAAAGATTTTCAGCGAATACTAGAATCTACTGGCTAAAAGTATTGCTCACAAAATGACTTTGCTGAAATTAGTATCGACCAACATGATATAAGTTGATGAATTTTTGTTTTTAATGGTGACATTGTCTCATCAACACCATCTGCAAGGAGATCTTCTGTTTAGTAGTGGTGGCCAACGAGTCGTTTCAAATGAAAACGGGCAAAAAAACGCGCCATACCAGATACTAATTATTAATAACCACAGATAGAACTAAAATGTGATAATTTGCTGTGGAAAAAAAAGACACTGCACATGATTAGTGATTGGGCTGTCTAGGAAAAAAAAATCGGACCAATACCACAATTACTCGTGCTTGGCATGGTTCATTTTGTACAGAAGTACGATTTTAAACAAACTTGATCAGTAATAAATGCAGAACAACATCCACGATAGCCAATAGGGTATTTACTTCTCAATTTTTTCAATTCCTTTTTTACCTTTTCGGTATCGAGGACATTAAATAACCATTTGATCCATTTGAAATTAACTTAGTAGGTGATCAGCCTACCGAGATTTTGCTTTTTTTTCAAAGCTTATTAGTAAAGGGACAAACCCAAGCATCCATGCCCTCGGCAGGATTCAAACCCGCGACTTGCTGATCTTGAGAACGACAAGACCTGTGCCTTAAAAGTTTTCGGCCACGAGCCGGCAGATGTTTACTTTGCCGAGCATTTAGGTTAACACTATCATCATGGGCGATACAGCTACAAAAATTTTTGAACACATGCGACAGAATATATAGTACAAAGAATGATATCCCCTAACCAGGAAGAATGCAGACTGATGGATTTGCATGATGGACCGAATAGAGAATTTACTGACATAACATCCTATTGTAGTTAAATCTTAAAAGTTATTACTGTAATGATCTCTGGAATGATATTTTTTTTAAATGAGACTTGATTATTCAGTAAAATGTCCAGTTTTCCTGGTTTTATTGAATAATCAAGTCTCATTTGAAAAAAAATTAATGAATATCAAGACCGAGATACTAATAGGATGTTAGGCCGGCAAGAGCTCTTTTCGGTTCAACATGTAAATCCACCAAACGGTGTTCTTCCTAGTTGGTGGTCAAATCATTCTTCGTACTATACAATGTGCTTACTAAATATGCGACAAAAAATCAAGGGGTGATTCTTTGGGTTATTTTAAGAATCATTTGTCCCTTGATTTTTCAGAATGCTATTTTGTTTCGAAGATACAAGGCAACAAAGGTTTCTCGACAAAAACAATACAGATTTTTTGGTCGTTTTTTGAAGACTCCATCAGTTTACCCCAGGATTTCATACATATTGTTGAATACATCTTGTGACTTGTCATTTTCTTGCTTTGAAAGTTGAATGATGGGTGTAATGCAATAACAGCAACCCTGGCATTTTTGAGAGCGTTCAGAAGTCAATGAGAAGATTGGATTCGTTCGTCCTAGTTTGTGGTAGTCATTTTCAGAAGTTATTCCAATATTAGGTAATAAAAGATTGCTTTTGTCGAAAAACCTTTATTGTCCTGTATCTCAAACGAAACGGCATTCTGAAAATCATCAAAGGACAAAGATTCTTAAAATAACCCAAAAATCATCCCTTGAATTTTTGTCGCATGTTTAGTAAACATTTTGTATATCTGTAACTTCTGTAAAATGTGGTCTCTGGTATATAATTTTCATCACTTTGTCGTCTTAAGGGCACTTGAAAATATTTTTGTTGTATCTTGCCAGCAGCGCCCAGTTATTACACGCAACAAGCTGGATATTCGTGGTCCTTTGATTTGTGTCCGGGTCGCAGAATTTTTCCTTCAGTTTTTCTTGTGAAATATCATTATCAAAAATTTCATTCTGGTTTTACTACCCATCACCAAGAGATAGCGTTTAAAAAATAATAATAAATAAATAAATAAATAAATAAATAAATAAATAAACAAACAAAATAAAAAAACAAGTTTGAAAATTTGTGTAAAATTTTATTTAAAAATAATTTTCTCATTACACAAATTTTGCTGAAATGATACATTTAGTTAGAAACAAGTGAAACAGTTTTTACACCATTTGCAAATTGAAAATTGAAGTTCATATTTCACGATGCTAGATTTCAGTATTTGTGTAACAGAATTCAACTAGTGTGAAAAATCAGTGTTCTTTCTTCAAGATATCCATACTAACAAAATGTAATCTAAAAGTTTGGCAGTAAAATTTTTTTCTTGTTATATTTAAATTTAAAATTAAAGATGCAAATCAATATTTTACTTGAACGTTTATCTATATTCTCGTTAAGTTTCATGTTGATAGATAGCAGCCGTACGCAGGCGAGCACACTGCCGCACCAACAGAATTTTGACATCCACGATTCTTTTCTCCACTTACCAGTACCGTGAAGAAAATCTTTAATTCTACTAACTCATTCAAGTAACCCTTGGCGCCCGCCTAAGGAGGACTCTTACAATTTCACAAGTTTATTAAGCAAGCTCACCGCAGTTTAAAGTCAACCAATTTCTCAGTACGAAAATCGCAGATGTGAAAGTTTTAAATGTGCATAAATGTGCGCTTCTGCATAGTGCTGCCATCTATCAACATGAAAACTTAACGAGAACATAGAAAACTGGATAAATTTGTACTATCTGCACAATCGTGCAATGACTGGTCACACGACCAAGGGAAGGGAAATTATTTTTTAAGTTAACCATTAATTCTGGCTTTCTTCTGTAAGTAATAAAAAGGGAGTACTTATCAATTCGTCTTGGGAGAGGGGCACAGCAAAAAAAATAATTTCCCTTCCCTTGATCTCGTAACCAATCATCATGCGATTATGCACACAGTATAGATTTAAAAAAAAAAAATAAAAAAAAAAAAATATAGATTACGAATCTTTAATTTTAAATATATGGAAAAAAAAAATAAATAAAAAAAAAAAAATAGTCCCAGAAACTTTTTGATCACACCACACCTCGTATGTCTAAGAACGAGAGTTGTCAGAATCCAGTTGAATTCAGTTTTACAAGTACCGAGAGCATCATAAAATGTAATGAACTTCAAAATTCCAATTTGCAAATGGTGTTAAAATTCTGTTCTTCACTTCTTTCTATACTAAAATTTATCATTTTGGCAAGACTTGTATAGTGATATCATTAAAATATTTAAAGTAATTTTTTTTTTTTTTTTTTTTTTTATTACAATTTTCATTAGGTTGCCTTTTCAGACATTTCAAACTTTTAAAAACGCTAAATCTTGACGAAGGGCAATAAAATGAGAATAAAATCTTTCGATACAGATACACCATAACCCGTTTAATACAAAATCCTACAGAACAAAAAATCATTTCGTATTATCAGAGAAAGACAAAAAAAAAAAAAAAAAAAAAAACGAAAAAAACCAAAAAAAGAAAATATAGCGAAATTTACCTTTTATTGTTATTCTGTGTTTTGGCCAAAATAATCCATTACTGTGGTTTGTTTACTCTTAGCAATTAACTTTTTGCTCACAAAATCATTACATAAATAATTTAATAAATCATCCGGAATATCATTTTGGGATAAGAAAAACTGTCTTAATTCAGTCAAGCAGTATGCGCACGCTTTAAAAGATAGTGCAGATTCACAATCTTCGTTTTCTCCACCATTTTCTCTGCTTTGACACTGATTAACGATATCTTCATCAGTTATGTCTTGATCAACGTCGACGTAATCTTTAAATGTTACATATGATAGTTTCTGATAGGCAGCTTTGCTTTAAAGAATCTTCCATTTTTGAAGCTTTCAAAATAGTATTCCAACTACTCTATAGGCCTATCACCTATGAACCCCGCCATCTGGAAATTGACAAGAAAATAAAACTAGGCCTATCTTGTTCGAAAAAATAAATGCCCAAAATTTTTCTTATTAACCAAACATTAATAAAAATATTTTCTTATTATTGGGACATTTTTACATTTAAATTACATCGATGGGGTCAGGGCAGAGAATTTCGTATTAAACGGAATTTTGTATTAAGGGAGTTCGTAATAAATGGGCTATGGCATATTAACAAGAAAAACTGAAGGAAAAATTCTGCGACCAGGATTGGGCCACTACTATCCAGCTCATGGCCTCTACCAATGGGCCCACTGCGGGCATAGTACACCAAGGCTGTCTTCAAGCGTCTCGAAGACTACAAGTGGAGGCCCAGTGGCAGGGCAGCCGTCCATCCAGCTTGCAGATCGGGAATTTCCCCTTTCCAAAAACCATCAGAAAGCTGCCGAAAAACTCAAAAGGTTGTGGAATTTTTTCCTTCCATTTATCATGTTATCTTTACCTTACATTGGATCGTCAACTCTGTTTTTATTTTTTCTTAAAAATATTTTGAATTTAAACAAAATCAGGGTGCATCTCTTGGATAGGTTTCCTTGTAAGCTCTACAACTGCTGACAAATATCACCATGAAAACAAATGCCAACAGGACATATCAATTTATTTAAAATTTTCTTAGAAATTAAGATTACAAATTTAAACAATCCTTAATTTCTTTGTTTCACTATGTATTAGTGTTTTATGGTAAAGTTTAAATTTAGATATTATACATTATTAAATAAGACTAAATCTAAAATGTTATTCAAAGAAAAACAAAAAGTTTAATTAATTTTTTTTTTACATTCCATTCTGCAGATAAAAATTAAAATCACAAGCTTGGTCGATCAACAACATCAGTTTGCAGGTTACATAACAATTTCTATATTCTTTACTAGACCCCCCCCCCTCCCCACTCTCTCCCGTTTCCATCATAACGCGTTTCATAAATCCTTAAAACTATTAAGAGAATTACAGTAATCGGGTGCTACTTTCCCAAGCAAAATGCTTTCCACACAACGACATCGTGCATCATGTAAATCGCTTCATATGCATTACTCATACGACTGGGGAGGGGGGGAATCTTTATTTCTGATATGCATCGCTTATTTCTGTTTTGTGTATTTATTATTACATAAGGCATCTTTCAGGCTATCTATATCCAGGTTTTTAGTAATTTCAGCTTAGCCTTATATTAATCCCGAGGATCATCTTTCCCGCTGCACATTTGCAGCGACTTTTACTTATTCATCCCGATTTCTTATATTTTTGGATTCACGCTCATATTCGTACCTCGTCAGATGAGGTACAAAACATCACGGGAGGAATTGTTCAAATTGGTTCTTCAACGTGTACAGGGAAAATCTCAACGCTTCAGAAACGCACGGGTACTAATGATCGGGAGCAATTTGCAAAGAAAAGCGCCTTGGTTAAGCAATTAAAAAAAAAAAAGGGAGAGAAAGAGAGAGAGAAAGCATCGTGATCATCATTTTTGTTATTACACATAAGCCTACCTCAAAATCAGTGTTGACAAGCTAAGTTTACGACAACTAGGCCTATATGATGTAAACATTGATGTTGCGAGTTGAGCGAGAGAAATGCAAATGTCAATATCAATCGGGCCAAGGGATTTCGTAATTTTGGTCTTTCACACACCCATAGCAACAACTTTTGCGTAATACTTACTGTGTCCGTGGTTAATGATGTTCACTGGACAAACTACCTCTACTTGGTCAGAGAGCTGTCTTCTGCAATGCCACCTGTGACACCATTTATGCTCGATTTCTGCACCCTTTTCAAATCCTAATTTCATGTTTCGGCATTCCAAATTGGCTTAGAAGGTATCGAGATAGGGTTTAGATTGTAGGAGACTTAAAATCCTGCGATTTAGGCTGATGCACGAGTGAATATATGAGCTGGTTACATACTCCTAAAAATTTCACTTGAAAAATATGGTTCTCAATCCCAACATTCTCTTCGCTCTTACTCTCGATGCAGTCCTGAGCGCCATGCCACTTTCACCACCAGGCGTCGCCGCCACCGCTTTCATTCGCTAGCAGGCGTTCGACAAGAGCGAAAGCACAATTTCTGCGGTGGTCGCCGCACTACTCTACTACATTGCTGCCTTTTTCTTTAAGAGTTAAGTTATAGAAAACCTATTTTAATTTAAAACGATAAGAAAATTTTTAAATACAAAATTATTTAAAAACACCACTTTTAGTTTATTCACAGCAGAAATATGAAACCGTTATTTTTCATTAAAACATCCACAACCAAGCGCCGACAATTTCTAATCATTTCAAGTGTCTTCTGCAAGGAAAATGGTCAATCACTTCCTTAAGAGGCGTCCTCATTCCATCCTTTCTCAAAACTACAAAACAAATGTACTACAGTATAAAATTTTTGTGGGTGTCCAGTATACTAAAATATAAAAAAGTAATGAAATTGCTGATTTCATGGCCTGAGAGAGAACTTGCAGTCACGAAGTGGATCTTCCTAGAACAATCATAGGGAGCTTGATATTTATCTAAAACAAAAATGGATCTCTCAGTAATCATTGAATAGAATTGAAGATTTTAGAACCCGAGTCAATGTCTTCCCTCTCAAGAACACCATCGAAGACGGATTCCAAACATCAAAACTGGTCATTGGCCATCAAAAAGCGATATTCATAAATTGGCCTTAAAAGCGCCCCTCTATGCAACTTTGGCAAAATTGGAAACCTGCAACATATACTCCTGAAATGTCCCTTTTATGCTCATATACAGGGTGCAACTCGAGTGGTTACAAACTTTGGGGAAATAGAACTGATCAGAATAAGCATTTTTTATTCTATGAACATGGGTCTGCAAATGCATCGTTTACGAGTTATGGTACTGTACATGGCGTTTTTCATTTTCATGTTTAGGCTGATCCTGCACACTCGGAAACCTAAAGTGAGGAGAGAAGTGCATCCTGACATGTTAATGTACGGTGCTGCAGAAGGTAATGAAAGGACCGTTTGTCGTCTATACAGGCGACAGTTCCCGCAACGTCGTCAGCTAGCTCACACAATTGTTGCTAGACTTGTACGACGTCTACGTGCAACAGGAACTGTAGCTGTTAGGCGTGGAAGTGATGGCCCCGATCGAATCCGTCGTACCCCCAATTCGAAGAAGTGCTTCGTCGAGTCCACGAACAACCTTCATGTAGCACCCGTGCGCATCATGAACACAGATCACATGTCTGTTTAGCGAGTTTGCATGAACAGTGCAAGCATTTGGACCTGCTGACTTTGCACTCCTCCGGATGGTTTCTGCAACGTTGATCGGAGGAACCAGACTTCTGTTCACTGATGAAGCAACCTTCACCAGGGAAGGCATCTTCAACCACCAGAATATCCACGTTTGGGACCGTATCAACCCACATGCCACTACGACAAGGTCCTTCCAGGAACGATTTTCTGTAAACGTGTGGGCAGGCATTGTTGCTAATCGCCTCATTGGACCATACATTCTACCTCACCTTTCTTCAAGAGGTTCTGCCTGAACTGCTGGATGAAGTCCCTTTTCACATCCGTCAAGAAATGTGGTTATAACATGGAGCACCTCCGCATTTCTCATTGCATGTCCGTGCCTTCCTCACTGATACTTTTGGCTAACCTTGGATTGGACGGGGTGGTCCAGTTAACTGGCCACCACAATAACCAGACATGACACCACTGGATTTGTTTTTGTTGGGACACTTGAAGTCCCTGATCTACGAAACACCTGTCGATTCAGCGGAGGAACTCATCGCACGATTGGCTATTTCGGCAGGCATCAACGTTGTTGCAACGGGGGTGTTGGAACGTTCAGAGACGAATGCAAGCCTGCATGAAATTGCAGGACGTCATTTCGAATAGTTGTAACCAACAGCAACAGTGCACACCATGCACCATAACTCAAACGATCTCAGAATTTCCCTATTAACATCAGTACATTAATGTTAATTGACATTTCACAAAAAGACATTACTGGTCTATCCTTTAAATCACCAAAACTTTTTTCTCAAAAATAGTATAGAAAATTAATATTATCAGAAAAAAATGGAAAGAAAAAATCCACCACCTGGATTCGACCCAGAAACCACGAATATCACACAGGTTGCCTCTAACAATTGGGCTATCGTGAACACGGTACAGCAAAACTGTCTCCAGGTGTCCATAAAGACTACAGGGCGAGCACCCAACTCGCAGATCGGGAATTTTTACTTACCGGACCATCGGAAAAGTTGATGAACACAATAAGAAATTAATAAATATAAACTGGAGGTAATGCTCCAAGCATAAGGTAATGATATTATCAGAAAAACTTATAGGACAAAATTCCACGACCTGGATTCGAGCCAGGAACCACGAGTAACACGCTCGTTGCCTCTACCAATTGGGCTATCGTGGACACGGTGTAGCAAGGCTGTAAGTGATACCCGTGGTTCCTGGTCGAATCCAGGTCGTGGAATATTTCCTTTCATTTTTTCTGATATCAAAAATAGTATTGTTACACAATCCTTTCCCCCATTAAATTGACTGGATAGTCAAAATTTGTCTAAAATTAGTCAAAAATAGGTCACTCCAAAGGACTTAAAAGATTTGAATTAAATACTTTTTACATGTATATTTTAAGTTTTTAATTCAAACTATTTCTACCGAGTAGCCAGTTTATTAGAAACACCCATGACTATGCAAAACCGTTGGCATAGCAATTACAACGTATCACTTGGTCACGTGACAGTCGGTACCAATATAAAGCAAGACCACACTTGTCAACTGCAATGGGGAAAACGAAGAATCTGAGCGACTTGGAGCGCGTGATGATAGTTGGTGCCCAGCGAGGTGGACTGAGTATTTCCGAAATCGCACGTCTTCTAGGCTTTTTCCGAACAACCATTTCAAGGGTTTACCAGGACTGGTTAAACAACCAAAAAACAAGCAGCCAGAGACGAGCCTGTGCTCGCAAACGACTCGTCGAGCCAAGGGGTGAGCGTAGGATGGGAATGCTTGTTCGTGCGAATAGAAACGTCACAACATGTCAACTCACCGTGGAGTACACACTGGACCGCAGAATAACATCTTTGAACGCGCTACACGCCACCCAAAACCGCAAAAAAACGTCTCCAATTTGCTCGTGATCAACACTGGACCGTCGACGACTGGAAGAAGGTCTGCTGGTCAGATGAATCCCGTTTCCTATTGCACCATCCAGATGGCCGACGCAGAATTTGGAGACAAGAGCACGAAGCGATGGACCCCTTCTGTCCGGTTTCCACTGTTCAGGATGGAGGCTCTGTAACGGTCTGGGGAATGTTTTCCTGGCATACTCTTGGTCCGCTGATACCTGTAGAACAACGCCTTAATGGTCAGGGCTATCTGAACATTGTTGCCGAACACGTTCATCCCTTCATGGCTACTGTTTCTCTCCCATCGGAAGGATACTTCCAGCAGGACAATGCTCCATGTCACAAGGCCCGAATCGTCATGGAATGGTTCCAGGAGAACGATAATGAATTAAACTTACTCCTCTGGCCACCACAGTCACCGGATCAGAACCCAATCGAACATCTTTGGGATGAGCTGGAACGGGTTATTCGAGGCATGGATCCACCATTACCCAATAAGCATCCCCACGGACAAACATGCTTCCAGCGGCTAATTGAATCCATGCCACGGCGAATTCGTACTGCTATAGCTGCTAGGGGTGGGTCGCAACACAGTTTTAGGGGGGGGGGTTCTAATAAATGGCCACTCGGAATACACTTGTCTATATGCTCAGAATTTCCCTATTATAGGTACGTCCTTGTTAATTGACATTTCACAAAAACAGGATAGTTAAGCAATCCTTTCCCCAGTTAAATTGACTATATTCAAAATTGGTCACTCCCAACTCCTAAGAAGAAAGGGCCTAAAAGAGTTGAATTAAATGCATTTACGTGTCTATTTCAATTTTTTAATTAAAACTAGTTTCTATTCAGACCTATGTCTTATAGGGTAAGTCATCGGTGGTGAATCCAAAGATTACCTAGGCGCTTATTCCTAATAGGGAATTTTGCGCCAAAACCCAAAAGGACCAAGAATACTTACAGGAAGCCGGACTCGCTAAGAAAACGAGCCAGACTGCCACCGATCTTGGTGAATATCCTCAAAAAAAAGGTGTCGAATATGTGCCAGAGCGACAAATTCAAAAAAAAATGCGATAGCTGTTTCATCCAACAAATTACATTTCGTACTTTGCTTAGAGATTCCGCAGAAAGGTTCAGAACCGAAAGGTGCAGATTTACGAGCACCTTGCTTGGCTAAGGTATCAATATAACGTGAAAATTTATCTCAACGAAATAAAGACCTAAACAAATGTAAAAAATAATAGGATATTAAACTATTTAACTAATAGATGAATTGCGAGAGATAAATAAAATACTTGATCCAGCGTAGACAAATTCCTCTAAAGGAGAGTAGTTTCGTTTTCGGTAGCAGCATTCTATAAAAGTAGGCAGCGTTTTTCACCTCTAGGAAAGCTTTTAGATAAAATAGTACCCTCCCTATAATATTTGACCCTTAGCCCACCCTCCTCCCTTTGGCTACGCTTCTGACTTGATCTTTTTTATTTCCATTGAAAGTGAATGCCATTGTTGATTGCATTACTAGCCGCTGAAATGTACCTCTTTCATTACTAACCTCTTTCATTTGTTATGAACTTTCCAAGATCTCTAGAATGTTTGAAATGCCTGCTTTAAAAAACATTAATGATACTTGATGGTACATGAAACTACAGAAACCACCGACAGTTCCAAATTCTCCTTCATTATGTTATTAGCGAAAAAGCCTTTAGCACCAAACTTCTAGGATACATAGAACGGACCAAAACGAACATTTTCTGGCAAGGAACTGTCGAAATGCTTCCCTGTTTCGATAGCAAGGAACAATTCTGAACCTCAGGCAGCAACAGTCCTTTATTTCCTCTCGCAAAAAAAGCCTTCCTGGAGGAGTTTTTTAATAGCAAATTCCTAGAACTACTTGCGGTTTAAACCGATGGGCGAGCTCATTATTTCAAGCAGGTAAATTAGGTATTTTGCGCGTATTCATTGCCATATCAGACCTGTGACTACAAATATCGACTCTACAACATTATCTGAAATGGCGAACATGTACATGTGCTTGCGTGTGGAGCAGCCGATGGAAATGCGAGAGCAGCTGCTCATCTGTATCAAAAACGCTTCCGTAATCTATTCTTGTCACACCAACGCACTTTTACACGTTTTGCATCAGCGTCCCAGATACAGCAGTTCCTTTTAAAGGCAGATGCATGACACAGGCTGACGTCGAACCAGACGAACACCTGAAGCTGAGGAAGTATTCTACTGCGAATTCAAAATAACCCAGCAACGAGCACAGCACTGTTGTCTTCACAATTGGAATGCACCGTAACCTTATCTGAAACGTCTTACATGATCCTTTCCACCATCAACGGAAGTAAGCACTGAACGCTGATTATGAGATTAGAGCCACTAGTTTTTGCAGCAGAATGCTGTCCAGCCTGATTTCCCTTCAATTGTTCTGTTCATCGAAGAGGCGCATTTCACTCAATTCACATGTGCCGTTCATCCGGGTTCCAACAGCGGTTTAGTGACAACATATGGGCAGCCAATATGGTTAATAAGATGATTGGGCCATACTTACTGCCTGATGAGAAGACCCTCTTGTACTGCTAAAAGATGGTTTTAGGTGGACAGAAGGTCGCCTGATACGACACTCTGGACTATTTCTGGTGACATTTGCGCAACAGTGTATGAGACGCCCGTTGATTTCCCAGAGGACTTCATGGCGCGAATTGCAATAGCGAGCTTTCGTGACATGCCAGAGATCATGCAGCTTGTCCAAACATCGATGCGGTGACGAGTTCTATTGATTTGCCACAACCACCTCAGGAAAGAATAAACCAGTGTTTAACCAAACCATTGCTTTCTGCGCTAACCCAATCACCACGTTTCATTATTTGCTGTCTGATAATCAGATTTGTCTATCGAAACAAGGAAGCATTTCCGACTTCCAGTTCATTGGCAGAAAATGTTTTGGTCCACTATGTAATCGTACAGTTAGCTACAAAGGTTGTTGAGCAGCCTGTATAAAATTGCTGCAAAATAAACATTTTATTGCAGAATGAACAATATCAAAAAGATGCATATTCAGTAAATTTCAAAATGCCTTGCACGTCATACTGGGGACTCCTATTGTAGGCCCAATGTCTTGCCAACTTATGCCCAACATATTCTCATTGGATTTAGGAGTGGCCCCAATACTCCTCCGTGCCCAAAAAAGCTATCTCTTAACACAGCTGGCATAACTTCAGCAACTATGTCTGTAATGCGTTATTCCAGTTGTTCAATGCTGGAATCTTCACCTGGTAAGCGAGTCGGGTCTGGTGATTAGAGACTCGAAAGTTTTACGAGCGGCAAGGATGTATAGATTATCCTTGTCCGTAGGTCCTTATCCCCAACCACACGTAACCTTACATTGTACCATTCTTTGTTATCTGCAAAGAAAATGTATTTTGTTACTAAATCACAAGAATGTATAGGGATAATGCAGTTATCCTGTATATAAGGTGTACCATAAGAAAATGGTCCATCTTTCGAACTACTCACCTGAGTAAATTGGCAAGAAATGCTAAATATGCAGAAAACATGGGGTAATCTTCATATTTCGCTTACTTCTACATGACCACCAAAACAGCTCGACACCAAGCAATCAGCCAGCATCTGTGGTATGATGCGTTGAAACGCTCATAACTCTTAAGATTGGCAGGATATTGATCATATACTATAATCTTGATAAAAGCCCCACGCGAAAAAACCCAGAGGATGAGATCATGCGAATTTATGGCCAAGTGACTGAACCACCTTGGTCACATTCAAGAAGTCGCATACCTCAAGACATAGGCGCCGAATTTAGTGGGGGGGGGG
>JAHWFO010111979.1:15122-80821 GCA_023313115.1 Rhysida immarginata | reverse complement strand
GGGGGGGGGCATGACAAAAATTTGCAGTAGCTAGGTTATTTTCCTGAAGTCGGTGCGAATGCCTCAAGAGCGTAATTCAGTAGGGCTCCTCTTTGTTGGAAAATGATACCACCGATGCCATAGTCTAACTTGCGGGATAAGAGTTCTGGAGTATGGCAAGGCAATTATTCCAGCAGATGGTCAACTTCCACGAAGAACGTCCGTACACGTATGCACAAACGCCACACCAAACTGGTCTCGTAAAAAGCGGAATCTGGCGCATTCTTATGCGCAGCAGCATTTCAAGCATCACACCACAGATCTGGCCGATACGTGGCGTGAACTCTCCTTTCGGTGCCGTGCCTTACACTACCATGTTTTTTGCATCACATATCTTGATAATAAACTCAGATGTGTAGTTCGGAAGTTATGGCCTTTGCTCTTGACAATTTTCTAACAGAACACTCTGTATATTTGAAAATTTACCGTCATACAACACATTTTCAAAACTAAATTCTGTTATTATTGGTAATATACTTACATTGATGTAAATTAGTTGTAGATCGTAAGAAAAAATACACCCAGCTGCTAATTTCGAGCAAAATTACCACCTGTCCGATTTGGTATGAAAGAATCCAACAACAGATTGTTCAAAATTACTTGTAGCGCAATGACTGAAAAGAGTGGTGTGAACAGATGGAATCAGAAGAGACATAGGTTCTTTCAGATGAACTACAGCAAATAGACAAATAAGTGAAATCTAAGCAACAGCTACGTGCGGACCATAGCTTCGAACCATTCGGAACACATTGCTTGAATCGTGGACTACGAGCTTGCAGTCTGTCTTCGATGGAACACCAGAAGCAATAGAGAGCAGTTTGCTGTCGAGTTAGAGAAAACTGGACAATTGAATGGCAATCACGTGTGTTTTTGGGGCAGTCAGATCGACGCCGCTCGTAAACGATTTGGTAAAAGGGTACATTTATTGGGATCCCCGAGAGGCATACTTCTGCAACCACTACGATTATGGAATATGACAACACGACGAATTCGGTTGTTGTCCACCAGAATGCGAAAAAGTGCAAAACTGGAATCATGATATACCCAAAAGCAATCTATAGATTGCCTACATGTTCCTTTGACTTACTTCCACAGAGCATGTTTCGTTGTATGATTGCAATTAGAAAAAAGGAAGGAGAAAAATTCCACGACTCACGCTGTCGCTGCTACAAACAAATATAATTCGCGGACTTTTAGGTCAAACGCCATTAAAATTTCAAGAATGTAATAACAACGGTGGTATCATACTTCGATTAAAGAATAGCTCAAGATGGGTTCAAATCATACGCTTTACCTCAGATGTTAAATTATTGATGAAAAATAGGAAAAAAAATTCACATGCTGGATTCGAACCAGGAAGCTTCGGGTTATGCCTAGAATTAGCATAAATTTCTGGTAAAAGAATGCTATTGCTATACCTTCAAGATTGTAACCGAATACTTGTACTTTTTGGCAATATCTAAGCGACTTTGGTAAGCAATTACCAAATGCCTTACAATACCATGAACGGCAGCTACAATTTTCGCCATTAGGAATGATAATTATAATTTGCAAAAAACATCTTTAATTATCAAAACCAAAGAATTTGTCTTTCATTGTAGCATAAAGGCAGGCAAATAACTCAGCAAAATGTATAAACTTTGGGTGTCGTTTCTGACGGCAAAAAAATATTTAAAATATTTCTATCATAAAGGCTGGTTGGTAGAATACTTAACAATCGTTTCCTAAAATTCTTTAGAATATTTGAACAATACTCAAGTCATCTTATGTGATCAACGTGCGCAACACAATGTCGGCGCGTGACTGCATTCCAATAAACGTGAGCCATCGATGCAAACAAGGCAAACAACAGCATCTTAGACACTCATTCGACTCCTGACCAGCTCCGGAGAAGCTCCTGAGAACAACAACAACAGTAGACAGAATGCAGTCCGACCTTAGCACATCATTTTCACGTTTCATGTTGTTTGCTAATGCAAGGCAAGCATTCTCGAGTTGGTAATGTGCAGGAATTGCATTCGTCTACTGCAGGCTTCTACTCCTTGTATTTAGAACTGCACAGCGAGCTGACGGGATCGGCTTACTAAACGCTCATTCCATGTTAGTAGCAAGTAAGTTTTGTTTTTAATTTTCTGTGCCACTCTTTTTTTATTTATTTACAATTAATCTAATGAACCATCGATGCTTTAGGTTTACTCGACATTTGGTTAAACATTTCTCGACGCTTTGGGCCTGCGTTCTTCAACCAAGATAGGCCTGCGTTCGATGGAAGTAATGGCTACAGCTTCTTCCCCCTTGTCCATCATAGTGTTTAGGTAAGGATTTCGCATTCGATTTTTCAGTAATCGGATTAGATTTGCTTAGCGCTTATTTTAACTTGTTTATTGCAGTGCTGAACTACTGGCTCCTTTTATATCCAATTTCCAAGAGATACTACAGTGTGTGTGCAGGAAGCAAATTTGGATGCTTAATGCTGGTCTCGAGCAATCCTAATAGGAAAATTCGGAAGATATCTGCTGACAAACTCGTTTTAGAATCCAAAAATGGAAAGGGAAAAAAGCGCGACAGGATCTCTAATCAGGATCACGAATATTTAAGTTTCGCTGATCCTCGCCGCCAAATTAGCGTGTGGCTTGGCATTAGGTGTAACTTTCATCTGATCCGACTGTGCAATTTGGAATCTTTTTATATGCATCGCATTGGAACGCATTTCAGGGTCTGGAGAGGAATACTCCACGTAACAGAAAAGCGTGAAAAACGAAAAAATGGATCTTTCCCTGGTTAATCCCAGATCTGATTTTCTTTTCTTTTTCAGTTTAGTCTTTTGGGAGTATTTCTTTCTAGACCCCGCAATAAATTCTAATGTGAGTATATAGTTAGTTTCAGAAAGGCATTGTTCCACGTATGGGATCAGGTATCCATTGTGCCCTATCTGCTTAATGTCCGCGGTAGTTAAACGGCAAAGCAACGACATGAACACTCGTAGATTCTGGTTAGATTTCAAGTTTGATTTTATCCTTGCATTTCATCTGTATTTGCATCTTTTCATGAACACATTGAATTTTCATTGAAGGACCTTTACGAGAAACGTGGAGAGTGCTTTTCAGCTTCGTGTTTCTGAAGCTTGCTTCCAGTCGAGGCCTTCAGTTTCCAGACTTAAGTCCTTAGCAAAATTAGTCTGTATTAAAACATTCAAATGAACTTACCAAACGTGACAATGCTGTTTGATGAACTAAAAGTATCTTCGACAACTACATCTCGGGCGCAACAACGGCTGCGGGGTAATGGCTATTATTTGGTCTGGTTGTTGCGCCAATTTACCAACAATAACTACAATGGCCATCAGCCCGCAGCCGTTGCGCCAACTTCTAAGCCCTCACCGACCATAGAGAAAAAATCGTGGATTACATTCAAGTCCTAGAACCCATGAAATTGGGTACTTATATTTTTTGGTATATTTCTGATTATAATCGGCTTCAAAATGGAATACAACACTGATAGTTGCTGAAACTGCTGCAGATTTCTCTCCTTTCATGCACTTATTTCCTGTTATAATAAATTTTATTAGCGATGTGGAATATGTAAATTTTCATGTTTACACTGGCTAATAAGAAATGTATTAAAAATTGTAACCTGTAGTGCTCAAGTGAATAAAAAATTTCTAAATATTTGCTGGTCTGATTAAAATTTATTTGTATGGATCTGTAAATAGTTTATAACATTGCTGTGGAATCAAGACTAATTTTAGACTATTTCTAATTTGTCACATTTAGATGCTCAACTTAAATTTTATTTTTTGGTTTCAATAAAAGTCCTATTAACAATCTTATAGAATTTCAAATTAAAATTTAAACTTTAATGTAACTTAAACTTTTTCGCTATTTAATGTAACTACCTTTTGCTGAAAGTAAAAATCTGTAATTTTAGATGGCACTTGTATAATTAACATTAGAATAGTCACTCGAGCTTCCAGAAATTTCAACTGGATGACTTGCATTACTTTCTGCCATGACTTTTTTGAGATTCATATCTGGCCCGTAGCCCAGGAGAAAGACAGGCGCGGTAGTGTTATCTGACAGTCTTCATTTCCAACTATCGAAAAATAACTGATTTTTAAAATCCAAGATTTACATAGTTACTCAGACAAGTATGATCAGGTGGTTTTCTTTCTCGTGGGCCTTAATGACGTCTAATAAATTTTTTTATTCCGTTGATAAACATGGTTTTCGTAGTTTTTTGGTACTTGGCAGCTAGTTTTGTTTACCAAGTTTCAGATCTTGCTGTTTTTAATTTCGGAAAATTAAATGATGTACACAAAGCAGCGTATCGCTAGACCCCAAAGTAATCCCCATTGACATTTAGCACCTTCTGCCAACATGCCTCCAGTTGATCAATCCCCTGGCTGTAAAACTTGCCGGTCTTGGATTCTTTAAGTCCGTGAGTGCCTTTCGCAGATCTGTATCACTGGTGTAAGATTTTCCACCAGAGAATGGAAAAGGTGAAAATCCGTTGGAGTAGTTACCCAGCCAAGCCGCTCTACGGTTTCCCTGGACACTGGCGCCACATGTGGCCGGGCATTGTCAAGAAGGAAGAGTACCCTTTTGCAGTTCACCAATGCTGGCTCCTGCTGCTGCAATCCTGTTGCACACGTTTCAACTGCAGGGAGTAGTTGTCCCCAGTGATGGTTTGGCCAGTCGATAGCAGCTCGTAGTGAGCCATTTGGCGTCCAGTCCACCTGACACTAGACTACGGGGTTCATCAGAAATGGCAAATTCTCCCGACCTGAATTTCTGGAACCAATGCCTTGCGGTGCGTTCATTCACAGCATCATCCCGAAACGCAATACATTCGGCGACTTGATGCTGCTACTGACAAGCCCACCTTGAAGACTTAAACCAAACAATTCCTAACCATTTGTCTTCACTTCTGCACGAGATGTGATTGCCTAGCAGCCCTGTATTTATACAGGCTAACCTTCCTGCTCCCCCCTGACAGATTTTGGACCACACTGGACACTCATTTGCATATCTTCTATCACTTCCTTTTATGGCAACATAAAAACTGCAAGAACTTTTGTGGTTACCTAGTAATTACGAGATAAGGTCAAATGGCATGTGCACATACACTGAGTGGCCAGTTTATTAGGAACCCCCCCCTCCCCAATTCGCCACTGTGGCATGGATTCAATTAGCCGCTGGATGTATGTCCGTGCGGATGCTTATTGGATGATCAACTAACCCGTTCCAGCTCATCCCAAAGATGTTCGACTGGGTTTAAATCCGGGTACTGTAGTGGCCAGAGGAATAAGTTGGATTCATTATTGTGCTCCTGGAACCATTCCATGACGATACGAGCCTCGTGACACGGAGCATTGTCCTGCTGAACGTATCCTTCCGATGGGGGAAACACAGTAGCCATGAACGAATGAATGTGGTCGGCAACAATGTTCAGGTAGCCCTGACCATTAAGGCGTTGTTCTACGGGTATCAGCGAACCAAGAGTATACCAGGAAAACATTCCCCAGAACATTACAGAGCCTCCACCAGCCTGAACAGTGGAAACCAGACTAGAGGGACCCATCGCTTCGTGCTGTTGTCTCCAATTCTGCATTGGTCATTTGCATGGTGCAATAGGAAACTGGATTCATCCGTCCAGCAGACCTTCCAGTCGTCGACAGTCCAGTGTTGGTGATCACGGGCAAATTGGAGACGTTTTTTTGCAGTTTTGGATGGAGATCAAAGGTGCCCTGTCTGACAGTCAGCTGTTGTACCCCATCCTTGCAATGTACGGCGTGTAGCGCGTTCAAAGATGTTATTCTGCGGTTTAGTATTGTACTCCACGGTTGGTTGACAAGTCGTGACGTTTCTATTCGCACGAACAAGCATTCCCATCCTACGCTCACCCCTTGGATCGACGAGTCGTTTGCGACTACAGACTTGTCTCTGGATGGTTGTTTTTTCGTTTTTTAAGTCCAAAGTCCTGGTAAACCCTTGAAATGGTTGTTCGGGAAAAGCCTAGAAGACGTGCGGTTTCGGAAATACTCAGTCCATCTCGCCGGGCACCAATTATCTTCCTGCATTCGAAGTCGCTCAGGTCCTTGTGTTCCCCATGGTGACGGTCAGTTGACAGGTGTGTTCTCGCTTTTCGTGATAAAGTTATCCAATAATACCAAACTGGACCTTCAGTATTGGTTGGAATGGGTGCTATTCTGCCAATACAGTTATGGACCTACCCTAAAATACTGCTATAATATTGGAGGAGTTATTGCGAGTCGTTAAGCTTTTAACTTTATCACTTTATCTTTCATGGCGAAGAATATTGATCTCCTCATAGACCTTTCGCACTGGTTTGTCTACACAATAGCATTGCATGATTCTCCAAGAATGGCCCGACATATACTGCCCTATCATAAGTCATGGGACAACCCTGATTTGCATGAAAATGGGACATTCCTTTCCAATTTCACTGTTGGCATTCTTCCCAGCACTACATAACAGAGAGTATGCTATTACGAGATGATGCTTGCGTGAATGCTGTAAGAATGTCTCAAAGAAAAGAGCTTTCAGACTTCCAAAGAGGTACAATTGTTGGGTGCCATCTTGCAGGCAAAACTGTTAGAGAGACGCGTCAACCCTCCTAAACATCCCGAAATCGACCGTTCACAACGTCATCCGGGCATGGCAAGGGAAAGGCACCACAAGTGTTCCGCCTAGGACTGGAAGACGCAAGATCATGTCGGCCAGAGACCAAAGGGCTCTTTGTAAAGCAGTCGCTGCAAACCGTCACACATCGCTTGATGGACTGACAAGATCGTTCATAGAGTCGACGGGAACAACTGTGATCTGCCAAGCTGTGTTGTGCCCACGGTGAAGTTCAGCGGAGGGTCGGTGATGGTGTGGGGGTGCTTTTCATGGTATGGGTTGGGTGCAATCGTTTCTGTGGACGGACATCTAAACGCAGAGCGTTACCAAGACATTCTGGACAACGCAGCACTTCCATCTCTTTGGCAATGGCCCTTTTCTGTTTCAGCACGAAAACGCATCTTGCTGTAGGCACATGGTTTGATGAAAAGGGGGTTCGAGAACTTGACTGGATGCCACGCCAAAAAAAAAAAAAGTTGCTCTTTTGAGGCAAACCAGTCATTGAGCCATTTTCGTAAGAAGTGAAGTGCTGCTCAGCAAGTGCGTATCCCATTGATGCAAACAAGTAGTAATCGGACAGAGCCAGGTCTGGTGAGTGAAAGTACAAGGCCTGTCCGGAAAGTAGCCGGAGTGAGCCCACAAAAAAAATACGGTTCGAACTCACATAAATGTTTAGTCACCTTCAAAATAAGCACCGTCACCCAGCGTTGCTACCATTGCTCGAAACAAGTACGGAATGCGTCCTTTGGGATGGCCAAGAACTCCGCCATCGCATTTTGTGTATGTCCACATCCTCAAATCTCAGTCTATTGAGCGAGTTCTTGATCTTCGGAAACACGAAGAAGTCACCGGAGCTAGATCAGGTGAGTAGGGAGGCTGCCTGACCTGAGCAATGTGGTGTTTTGTCAAGAATTGCTGCCGATGTGCAGTGTGTGTGCTGGAATGCTTGAATCATTTGAAAACCTGTGCGTGGCTCAACATTATTGCCGAATGCTTGTTTTAGCAATTCATAACACTCCTTTGCGGTTTACAGATTTTAAAACAAAATTTGATGCAATGTCGTTGCTCAATGTTTTCTGTCATTTTCACCACGCGACGAGAGAAGAAAAACGTTCTGCTTTAGCGTGTTACAACAATTGCACGCAGCACTCTTAACCAACTGCAAATTTCATTACGTCATCAGCAGAAATGTCATCACACGATCCAGACAGGAATAAGGTGCAGCGCGTTACTTTTTGGACAGGCCTCGTATTTCCCAACTAAACGCCTCAATCGGTTTCTTGACCAGGTTTGCTGTATGATGGTGCATTACATGAAGCAAAATCACTGTGTTGCCTTTTTGGATATTCTGGTCATTTTTCACGCAAAGCTTGATAAAATCAATCATTTGTTGTTGATAGCGTTCAGTATTAACGGTTTCGCCAGATTTCAGCAGCTCGTAACAGATCACACCCTTCTGATCCCACCAAACAGAGCATTGTTTCTCACGTCAAAATCGCCCATTTGAATTTTTTAGGCCACTCAAAACACCGATTTACCAAGAGCATGCTCACCGTAAGCTTCGACAAGCATTCGATGCGATTCTGCAGCAGTTTTCTTCAAATGGTAACAGAAAATTTCCAGGCACAAAATTCGGCATGTTCAACGCTATTATAAACTATGCTGTTATATGAAACTTGGGGAGTCCATATATCAAGAGTCACTTATTGGGAACCCTTTGCTGTTCTTACTGTATAAACCCAGCTCACGATCCTGTTCTTCCAGTGCTGGATCAGTCATGCTACAAATGACGACAACCTTCTCCTATGGCCACCCCGTTTGCCGGACTCACGCCATGCAATGATAAGCTTTAGGAAATCGTTAAATTTGACATGTTGCACTATTATCCATTCAGGTACTTTGTAGTCGTTAACACGTGCACTAGACACTCGCCTCTAGGATCGATGGCCCGTGGGGCCCCACAGTTACCTCTTCGGTTGCTCGAAACAGTCTGGTTCATCCAGTCGCGGTACACCTTCACAACGGCAGCCCTAGAGCAGTTCACAAAGGTGGCAGTTTCTGAAATGCTGCCCCCCTTGGCCCGATAGCCAATGATCATCCCCTTTTGGAGGTCCGACAGGTCACTTGCTCTGCCCACGACGGCGACAATTGCTGTGTTAACGGATGCTACTACACGTCTGCTGTTGTCAGCTTTTAATGATGTGCAATGATTTTTCATCTGCATACCATGGGACGTTCCAACATGTTCAAGGAGAGGTGGTCATATTAATGTGTCCTGACGCTGTATAAGGTAATATTATTGGGAACACTTAAGGAAAATTTCCACGGCTTGTGGTTCTTGGTTCGAATCCTGTTTGAGGAATTTTCCCTTCCATTTTTTAAAGTAATATCACAACCTTATGTTTGTTTACATCTTACAAGTGCATTTACCAATGAACCAGAAGTTTTTTGTCCTATAACATGCACAGTGCGCATGCGCATGTTAGACAGTGAAAATCGTCTATTGCACAGTATAACAAAAAGGCTAACTCAGTAAGCCCAGAACAGCAGATTAGTTGAAGAACGTGATTCATCGGAAAACTGTCCTAGTTGACAGAGACCAATTTCAGTGAATGCCATCAAAATGGACACCAGGCATATTCGGCAACTCAGATCTGACTGGAGCTGAGGCGTTTGGCAACTGATTCTGACTGACTGACTGCTCAGAAAACATGTTCGGCAGAGGACTTGTGACAGATTAAATAAAGTCAGAATCATGACGTTTGGTCAGTCAAAAAATTCTTGACTGAGGGAATCAGAAAATTAATCCATGACAGCCTCTCTTCTGTCCACCATAGCAGGGGTCAAGGATAATAAAAGATTAACCCATTTGAGCCCACTGTACCAACGCCTCCTATAAAGAAAGCCTCCGCACTGAAACGTCATACATTGTTACATCATCATGCTTCGTCCTTTGTTAACCGTATTTCTACCAATAATAAGCTCTAAATTTGGTCGACTTATGATGTAACAATGTATGACGTTTCAGTGCCGAGGCTTTCTTTATAGGAGGCGTTGACTGTACTCATTTGAGTACAGAATACTAAGGGTTATTAAATAACTGATATATAGACATCTATCATCGGTTTTGAGAAATATCAGTTTTATTTAATTTTTCGAAACTGTATTCTACTGTAATACCAAATTTTGTCAGCCGAAGTCACTTTGGTCTATCCATTTTTTTGAAGTGATTTATGTCAAAACTTTCGATATGGCCTTAGTTTTTCTTCTATTACATCAAAAATATTCGTAATATCATCAAATATCTTTTTGGACAAGATAAGCAGGTAGTTATTTGTTGAAGTTCATTCATTGATTCCGATCAGTTAATAATACATAAAAAAAATATAGTCACTTTTGCGTAGATGTACTCATATGAGTACAATGGGATCATGGCGTCGTTTTTCAATAATTCTTCTTTGTAGATAAACGGTTATGGAACAAAAACCTCTAAATACAAGTATGTTTTATGGGAAAAGATACAAACATTTACAAGCTGCAATAGATGATATCGATGATGAATCACAAGATGTTGATATTTTTATCATCCCACCAAATCCAGACTACCAAACAGATCCTGAAGATTTTGATGAAAATGACATTCAGACAGATTTACTTCCTTTTGATGTACCAGGTGAAATTGAAGTTTCCTCTTTGTATGAATGAAAACTTTCTTTAGTGGGGCATATTCCACGAAAAACTGTCTATAGATGAAGCAATGGTGAAGTATTTTGGTCTAAACAATTTATAAGGGGGAAACCAGTTCGATTTGGCTATAAAGATTGGATGCTTTGTTCATCCACAGGCTATTGTTACCAATTTGATACATATTGTAAACTGCTTCCAATGAATTAGTTGAAAATTTGCTCTCGGTTCCAAACTAGTTTTAAAATTTCTGCAAGTTGTGAATGAGCCGTATGATCACACTGTATATTTTGACATTATTTCAACAGCTAACTAAATTCCCTGAAACAGTTAGGTTATAGGGCAACTGGAACTGTCAGAGAAAACCGAACTAAGAAATGTCCATTACCTAATCAAGCAGAAATGAAGAAAAAAAATCCTGGATATTTTGAGTTCCAGTATGACAAAGAAAATGAGGTTTGTGAGGTGGAATGACTAATTATGACACCATTGAACCTCTATCCAGAGTAAAATGTTGGTCTCTAAAGAAAAAAGAAAACTGTGATATACCGCAACCTCGATTAGTTGCTAATTACAATGCTGCAATGGGTGGTGTTAATCTTCTAGATCAGGCTGTCAGTAATTATCGAGTCACCATCCAGGGTAAAAAATGGTGGTGGCCCCTTTGGACACATATGCTCAATGTTGCACTAGTGAATGCTTAGAAGCTACATTTGTTGATTGATGAAAGAAAAACTGATTTATTGAGCTTTCTCCAGAAAATTGCTACTCATTATCTGAATAAGTTTACAAAGACAAAACTTCATTCACGACCATCCAGCAGTATACCAGCAAACTTACGACAAGATGATGGAGGACATTTCCCTAAAAATTTAGAAAAACAGATTAGATGTCAGGAATGTCATATGCGTGCACGATGGGCCTGTATAAAGTGCAATATTACTCTGTTTAGAGAGAAATTGTTTTATTAAATTTCATTCAAAGTAATTTTATATATTCATTTCATGTAACCTGTTTTGAAATAAATTCTTGTTCCAATCAAAAAGGTCACTATGATCCCATCAAAGTACGTACACTTTTTATAAATGTTTAATTTAAAAAATTAGAAACGATGTTATTACAATTATTACAAACGACATTATTACAATGTGTCTAACTAAGAAAAACTTAATAGTTTATAATAAATATTAAAATTTGATATGTTGGGATCAAATGGGTTAAGGAAAAAAACAGGTTTTTCCTCTTAATCTGCGTTTTCAAAAGGGTGTACCTCAGTACAGCTGTGCATTGTGAAATTGCATGACCTTGCCACGAATAAAAATTAAGAAAATATAAACATAATTAAAGTGTGCTACGAACAAATAAAAGTTTGAGAACCCCTGCACATATAAAAGTCATGTGATCGTTTCAATAAGAAAACTTTTCCCTCCTACCACAGGACCATGATTGTATGTTTATTCTGATAGGATTAAACATACTTAGTTTTCTTCGCTCTCGAAAATGGCAACAGCTGCTGATAGTAGCCTTATTGTCGTTAACGCTGTTTCAATGGGCTCGGGACAGTGAGGGTTTTATTACTAATTGTCATGTTTATTTTCAAATTAGCCACGTTAGGTTGCTCCATGAACTATCTAATGATCTATTCTGCAGGTCGATGCCGCTTCAGTCTTCAAGTCAGTTAGATTTTGCGTTCGGCACTTCGACTCAGATCAGCTCAGATGCAAGTCAGAAAATCGTCATAGATCACATGACCAAGTCAGATTTGAGTTGCCAAATATGCCTACCATTTGACCGATGTAATTTTCCACACCTGAACATCATAAAATGCTGCATCTTCATACACCTTTTTCTATTAATTTTTTTCAAGCAAAAATTAACAATTTAGCGATAGTTTCAAAAATGGCAGTTTCCCGTCATGCCCCACCCTGTATCTGAATATTTCTAAGAATTTTAAAGGCATTCAACAAAAATTAAAGAACCAGATGATAATTTTTAATCGTGTTTAAATATTTAATGCCAATAACATTTCCAATGAAACAAAATATAAACAATTGTTAAAGTTGTATAAAAAAAAATTCATTGTAAATAGAAAAAAATATGAAGTTCTTGCCAGTGGAACAGATAAATTAACGTACATTAAAACTGCTCAATAATAGGCATGCATAGCTTCTGGTGCTCTGATATCATCTATTTTTAATATCATCTTTACTAACTGAGTAGCTAAACTGATCTGTTGTTTTTTGCCAATTAAAGTCTCAATTACATGTTGTTCTCGCATATCTGCAAAATAATAATAAAAAAAAATAATGAATAAATTGATTAGTAAAGTAAACCACTGAAATAATTTAAATTGCAAATTTTCTAAATCTTACCATTAGTGCCCTTCCCTAAGCAATCGATACCCAAACACGGGTTGTTTTCCTTAATTTGGCGGGACTTCACAACAGTGAGTGTTTGAATTGGACTCTGACCACTGTTTTCGGCCAATGCTAAAGGTATGCTTTCAAGGGCATCGGCAAAAGCTCGGAATGCATATTGTTCTAAAGACGAGATCTGAAAAACAAAAAATTCAGATGCTAAATATTTACTTATCCCACGCAGATTTCAAACAAACTCGTTTAAGAGTCACAGTTGGATATATTCAAATTCACTCACAAAGTAATGCTCCAAGCCAATTAACGTTCTTTGGGAATATATGATACTTTGAAGAAATTAGCTCAAGACTAGACAAACAAACCCCTAAGATTGAGTAAAGAAAGGGAAAATGAAGACTACCCTCTGGCATGTATAGGGGTAAGCCATTATGTAAGTGACGCGGGGGTCCCGGGATGCTAACATGGAGACAGACTGGAAAGATAAAAGGGAAAGAGTTCAAAATAAACTCTGATTAACCCCTCAGATTTTAGAATGCGAGTCAAAAAGATCGTCACGTGATTTTGGGCGCTTTCAGCCTCCTTAACTATGCAAACGCAGGACCTCACATTCAGTCTATCCCAGAAGATATGCCCGTTGCTCTTTTTTTTTTTTTTTTTAATTAGTAACTCAACCATTACAAAAGAACGAAGATTTCACTAAGAGACCAAAGCAAACAAGATCCCCAACGCTTGTGTACAAACAGCTGATAACAGTGCAGGCATGCTTTAATCCTTGTGGCCAAATAAGTGTAATCCTTTTCATAGGTTTGAATTAAGGAATACAAGGGTTTAGGAGAGATTTATTGGTTATTTCTTAGTTGCCATGGTTTACTTGTACTATACATGCATTCAAAGTGGGCGAGCTACTGTTTATTGACTGAATTCTTGATTACAATAAAACGACTGGTTATTGTTTAAACGAGTCCTTTATTGCTTCCTAAAACCTTTTCCGGCTCGTATAGTTGTCAGATACGAGCATTGGCAGTTTTTTTTTTGTTTCTTTGTTTTGTTTTTCGGTTTCTCCACAATTTTAACAGACTTCAAAAATTCAACAATTTAGGATCATTGGTGAAATGTAGGCATTTGGCATGGTTCCCAAAGCTCATGACTGACAAGATGTTGAAGCGCAAGCTTCATGAAAACTAAGAACCACTCCAAATCATCCAACAGGTAACAGGAGTCATGTGCATTACAACACTTAGTCTGTGCACTCAGCTATCATAGATGTGTACCTACACAAAAGTCGAACATCTCTCCTAACAACAGTCATTAGGCTCCAGTGGTGTTTGAAATATCGACTTATACTGTCTAAGACATTAGATATCACATGACAGTCTGTTCCAATCGGGTAGACATGTTTGGATATGATGAATGCCTTTTACCTGACTGCATCGTTCCAAGCATGAATTGTGATGGTCATGGCCTCATGGCATGATATGGGAACCTGGCATAGGATTGAAGGCAATTTGAACTCTGAAGCCTACAAGGCCATTTAGGTGCTTCTATGCTGTGGCAATTTTTTTGTTACTTTCAGAGAATAATGCACCATCTTACGTTTCAGAATGGAATACAGACATGAATGCCAATAACCTTCAATAGCCCACACAGAGCAATCGCCTAAACCCAATCGAGTTAGGACGAGTTTGAGTGTTGAGTGAGGACCACGGAGACATGTCCAAATCCACTTGCTGACATAGCTAGATTCTTACAGCAAGAAAGAACCCAAATAGTGGAGGCTCTTTATCAAAACTTTGTATAAATTATGCCCGGAAGGGAGGCTGACATGATTTCAAAATGTGGAGGCACAACAAGATATTATAGAAAATAAAATATAATTTTTTCCTTAACTGTATACTACAAGTTCCATTATAGTAGGGTAGTGTCCTTTGGCAATAAAATACAGGGACATTCAAAAGATGTCCAGCAATTTCAAAATTTTACTATGCATTTATTTTATAACAAACTAACCAGACCGGATAGTTTCCAGAAATTGATCATACCACTTTTGACTGCTTTTGTCAGTAGGGCAATCTTTAGGAAATCGCCTACAAAATGCCTGCTGGACTAAAATTATATAGAGTTTGTTTTTGCATACTCCAAGGCGAAAGCTGCCTTTTCATTCACAGCCGCCATTTTTACTTTTATCTTGACACTAGCGCCACCACAGCCTCCAATTGCGGGAGAGTTAAAATATTTGAGTTTTTCTGCATTATAAACCCGATCTGGTTAGTTTACGTTATAAAATAAATGCACAGTAAAAATTTAAAATGCCGAACATCAATTTGAATCATCCTGTAGTTCTTTAAAGCTAATCCACAAATCACTAATAATAAATCACTAAAACTATTAACCACACACAAAATAAAACTTCATTAAATTACCTTAGAAAATTTTAAAATTATTTTGATAAAAAAAAAATTATGTATTAAAAATTCCATAAAATGCGTGCATATTTCTATTTAATCATTAATTTTAGTTTTAAATAATTTGAGATGTCTCCTTTTGATATAAGTTAATTACACATTAAGTGCAACTAACTAGGGATGATAAAAAGAAATAATTGTTCTTGCATAGTGTCTGACCCAAGCACTTATTATATTAAAGTTGTTGGGAATTCAACTATGCGAAATTCTTTCAGTTGATATTTATTCAAAACTATTTGGGAAATAAATTTCTATTAAGTTATTTATTTTATTTCGTTAGTTGACATAATCTACTGAATAAGAAAATGTGACCCAACACCCGTTAAAAAAATAAATAAATAAATAAATAAATAAATAAATAAATAAAAAAAATTAATAATACCAGAGAAAACAGATTAATTAACCTGAGCATCCTTATTATTAAGAGCTTTAGCTAAAAAGCTACTTTTAAGTAAGCATGCATGCTTGATCTGTATGCTATCCAGCCATCCACCGTTTGCACGATAGCTTGAAAACGAATTAACTTTTTCAAATTTTGTTTTAGCTCTAGGCTATTTCGTGGACCCCTTCAAGTCGATTGGATGTGCTAAAACAGTGACCATTAACTCTATCAAAATAATGGCATGTCATATAACAATTAATTCATCAAGAATGGATACACTGTTACTTTTCGTTTATCTTTTAAACATTGTTGACATGGGCACGTGACGATCGCTTTGCCATGGCTAAAGCTCCTTCTTGGAACTTTTACAAAACTTCATTTACAGCTTTTTTTTTGCAATTGGTAAAATGTAAATTTCAATTGAAAAAATAATCTTTTCAAAATAGAAAATAGACAAAAATTCATAAAATTTAAATCAAAGAAACAAAATAATTTACATAATAAAATTCAAAAAGCGTTCCTGTTACTCCCACTCTCCCTTACCCTCTAGTAGCAATTTTAAGTACTGAAAGCTGCTTTATGCTGTCAGTATTTTGAATTATTTACAAAACTGTTGTAATTGATACAATGGCACGTGCTCTAATGGTACCCATGTGACCCCCTCAAAAATTTTCAAGATATGGTATGTAATATATCAAACAACTTGGAATGATGCACCATGAATGAATATAACGTAAAATTAATGATTATCCAAACTGGTTCAAAGCTACGTGGATAATCATTGAACAGTTTATCCATTAAGTCTATGTTATATTCATTCATGGCAGATCATTCCAAGTCGTTTGATATATTACATGCCATATCGTATAATTGAAAATTTTTGAGGGGGGTCATATGGGTACCATTAGAGCATGTGCCATTGTATCAATTACAACTGTTTTGTAAATAATTCAAAATACTGACAGCATAAAGCACCTTTCGGTACTTAATAATTGCCACTAGAGGGTAAGGGAGAGTGGGGGTAACAGGAACGCTTTTTGAATTTTATTATGTAAATTATTTTGTTCCTTTCATTTACATTTTATGAATTTCTGCCTATTTTCTATTTTGAAAAGATTATTTTTTTCAATTGAAAACTACATTTTACCAATTGCAAAAAGCTGTAAATAGAAAATTATCTTATATAAAGATAATGAAGAGTATATTTATCACAATCGTTAACATTTATGATAGATGACTTTTTTTTTTCCTTTTTTGAAGCGTATGCTGAAAGCTAAGAATTATCACATTCTTTATGCTAAGTAATGGATTACAATAATAATTATACAAATATGAAAACTAATTATACTACATAAAGCTGAAACAATAACACATTAGTAAAATCCTTTAATACCTTATCAGCCTGCTGACTCACAGCCAATGCACAAGAAATTTCTGCTGCCCCACCTCCATAAACGATGCGATTATCTTTAACAAGATTACGTATGACACACAGAGCATCGTGAATACTTCTCTTTGCTTCTTCAACAATCTGAAAGAAAAATAATTATTAAATTGTTTTGATATTAAACGAAGACTTTATAATACATCCAAATGTAACATTTAAATTGTTTCCTATTTCCATTACTTACCATCTTGTTACCGCCTCGAAGGAAGATTGTGACAGCTCGTGAATTTTTACATTCTTCAATTACCAACATGTGATCCTTTGTGGTTCCAAATGTCAGTTCCCTTACCAATCCAGCATGACCAAGCTTTTCAGCAGTCAGTTCCTGAAAGCGTGGAACAATCCTGCCACCAGTGGCTATAGCAATCAACTGCATTCAAATAAATTTAAAAAAATAATAATAATAAATTTATAAGCAATTTTTTTTAACAAAAGATATATAAAATCAAAAATTCCCAATTCTAAATCATGTTATACCAAGTTTGGTTAATTCCTACGAGCTCTTGCAAAAATTGCTCCCCACTCCTCCAAATGTGTAAATCGCTTGAAAAAAAGTGGGTGCACATTATACAATTTTTTTTCTTTTCTTACAGCATGAATCCAGTCGAAAGCAGATGTAGGGAGCCAGATTTCGGCGACTGCACTGGATTACATCAACCAACAGAGTAAATGATGACGAGCATTCGTTTTTAAAGGTAGTGTTAATGTTAACCAGGAACAATCAAGAGCAGAGCGAGTTTGTTTTTTTTCGTATCTTAGGAAATAAATATCGGAACTGCACCAATGTACCCAATTGTCATGTAGAGTTTTGGTGTGATCTATTAACCAGTTTGTTTTAGCTTTTGGTTTTGTTGACCAAATTAAGATTTATGATTTTGGAATGGATAAAAATATTGAACAATTTGTTTGTTACCTACAGTTTGATTCAAATTTTGTGTTGCTCAAGCCTTAGAAAAGGTCGTATTTTGCACCACAAAAATGCGCTGTTCCGCACTTGAGCCTTGTCTAAGGCTATCTTTTGGGAACAGATGAATTATTCGAAAATCACTTTTTAGAAATCAGTTTTTTGAACTCAATTTTTCGTCCTCCAATTTTCAAATGGAAGTACTGACCATTAACCTCCTGTAACTTTTTCTTATTTCCCAAACTCTAATAACCACTTCATGGAAAACACTGAGATCATGAAACAAAATTCACAGAAGGTACTGACTGAAGGCCATACTAGAAAGTGCCTATATGAATGTTTGACAACTAGATTCGTTGGAATCAGTGTATCGCATGAAATAGGGCCTATTTTGAAAGTTACAAAATAACTGGATGGTTAGACCAATATTTTGTGTTTTAATGATCAATTCCAACATTTATTTGACTGAAGATACATATATGGTCAAAAATCATGAAAACGCCTTTTGAAAATTTTTACAAACTGGAAAGTAGAACTTGGGAGTCAGCAACCCCTGTATATCCCTGAAAACCCAAATTTTACGTAAGAAAAAAAATGGAAACCACACACCCTTGTATTCCCCACGGGGTATTTGATATACAAGACTCAAAGTCCAAAAAGATATTATTTAAATCAGAAAATTAATACAGGTAAACTCTCGTTACAACAAACCTCACGATAATGAACTTATAATGAATACTTATAATGCCTACGTTTACAATGTTAATTTTTTCCACTTTAACGATTTCAAAACGGCAAACAATTCAAAACAATGAACTGTTTAATAATGCTCTTCAGCATTAATTTACCGATTTAACAAACTTTAAGTTACTTTCGGTATGAAGACCTCAGTTTCGGTTTTCAGCAGCCGCCATTTTGAACCAGGAGCAAAGCGCTAATCATGTTTCTATTGGCTGTTTTATTTCATTTATATACCACAATCTAAAAATTAATTATCTAGACCATGTATAAATAAAGATACAATCTGATTGTGATCGAGTGCTGCATCTAAAAATTCCCTGATCTTGCCATTGTTAGTGAACGCTCATGATCGTTCATTTCGCTTAGCTGACCAGAGTTGCCAACTTAGCAGATTTTCTGCTAAAAATTACGTAAGAATTAATAGTTTGGTTTTAGTGAAAAAAAATTTTTTTTCAATTGGCAACATTGTTGTCGACAATTTTCGCACCTAGTTGTTTGTTTCCAATGCAATTTATATTTTTGAAATGATTCTGAAAGATGCACAATGTGGGGGGCCCGCCCCCCCAGAATACAGTTTAATGCAGTCTAAGTTATTATACATACCAAAATGCCTTGAAACTGAGCAATGGAAAAACAAAAACAAAAACAAAAGTAGAATAAAAGTTTTAAAAGAAATCGATAGTGGAAGAAAGCAAATAGCGACTGCGGCTTTTCAAAAGTATTTGCATGCTTAAATAAACATCAATGAAAACAGCATGCTCCAGAAGAGTTTCATCACAATTTAAATGAAATAGGTTTCAGAAACGTTAAGAGCAATGAAGCAGACGAAAATTTACGACCATTTCAAAAAATAATTTATCTTCATATTAACGAACCAATTTCCAGAAAAACCTGAAGTTCGTTATGATGAGATTTTACTGTAAATGTAATTTACTTATTTCAAAACAGTGAAATCACTTAAAAACTTATAAAACTTTGTAATACCTCGATTTCTGGTCCTCCTACCCAGCGTACAGCAGGCAAATTTCTTTGTAGAAGAAAATGATTAGCTTCGTCATCAAAACCCCACTGACAGATTACTAAATTCGCTCCAGCATCTTTTACCTGGAAACAACAAAAAAAAAAAATCCTATTTTTTTGTACTTGTATCTAAGATAAAAATTTAGTATAAAGACAGGGAACCATGCACTGCTATCTTTCATCTATCTCTAATCAGAAGAAAAAAAAAAATCAAAAAAAATCCGAGACATGAAACACTAGATTATTTTTTTATGTTAAGAGGTTTTTCCACACAACGCTCTTTGTTTTTTTCTAAACAGTGCTCTAGAAGAATGCTGACAATGCAATACTTAAGGGCACCCGCAATTCACTGGTATTCAAGGCATCTGCGCAAAGGCTGTTAGTTTTCGTTATTGCACAAGCTTCTGCCCTAGGTCATGTTCACCAATAAAGTATTGTGATATCACACAGAAACTGCCCGCCAATATTGATAGGACATGACTACACAAGTCTTCTTGAAACACAGCACTTTCCTAAGCAAGGCCTGCTTATGTCAGAGACCCCGTGAAGGTTTGCTATTCTGTTACCACAAATATATCTCAACAGATCAAGATGCAGTAAATTCAAAGAACTCTTTATATAACTCTTAATCTATACAACAACAAACAAACAAATGCTTACCTGCTGAACCATTTCATCAAACTTTTCCTGTTCATATTTCCTTAATTTTTTGTAGTCCTCAACGCTTGTGACATCTAACTTATGCTTTGTCTTGGGCTTGGGTGGTTCAAATGGACAAGTTAAGATAGCAAGATTGACATCTCTCAGCACCTAGAGATTATGTAAAAGCATAGTTTACAATTTCAGCTGGAAATTAAAACCATTATATGGCCTACATGAATATACACTTCAATATACAAGCATTTGCAAGAATAACGAGATTTCAAAAAATGCAGTATGGTCCAAAAGTCAGGATATGGGTAAATTTCAGATGAGAATGTGAAAATTGGAACGTATCTCCGAAATGAGAGAATAAATAGAGAATGTAATGTTAATATGTATTATAAAAATACTGTGGCAAAAAATGAGCGAGAGGAAATGTTCAAGGTTAGGGATACAAGATGGAAAAACAGTTTCAATATTTAATTTCTCCATCCCCGTTTTGGATACACATTCTGGTGTGTTCATCTAATTTACCATTCACCATCAATAGATTCATGAACTCATTAATTCTCAATGAGAATGTTTCCTTCAGTTCCTGAAGATTTTGCAGAACAACAACAGTGTCTGAACTGCTCCATACTTGGTAAATACACAATGTATCTTCTGGAAAATGATACATGCTTTATGGGGGTATCAAAAAAAAAAATTTCAATTTGTTCAAACTGGCATCCCCCAATGCCACTGCAGACATGACATCTGTAAACGCTGTCCTCACACCTTCCTCGGAATCCACTGGTGTTTCGTAGACAAGACTATTTGTGAAGCCCCCCACAGGAAGAAATCTGGCGGTGTCAAATCTGGGAGATGTGGAGGCCCACCACAGGCTCTCCTTGGCAATCCATCATGAATTCTGTTACACCGTGTATGTGATATTTAGAGTTGGCAGCAAATATTTGATTGAGAAAGGCTCTAACATCTTGCAAAAATCATCAGTAGAAATCACATTTGCTGTTGAATGTCCAATGGAACATCTTCATGCATTTCTTTACGTATCCTAACTTTCGGTCCGCAATATTACAACAGAATTTTCAATATTTTTGAAAAAAACAAAAAAAAAAAAAAACCATTTTAATGATAAAAAATGTCGACTAACCTTGGGCATCTGAGGATGGCTGAAGTCTTTATCAACTATAACGCCTTTTACTAACATCGAATCTTCGAGTTTGCCACCAACTTTACCTTCCACTTTAATTAATTCAAAATCCACATCTTTTCTTTCTAAGTCGGCAACAGAAAGAATAGCTTGGACAGCGATCTCAGCCATTTGACGATGACATCGATTAATTCTAAAAGAAAGAACAAGTGTTTGAACTCAAATTTTATAAAGACTTGGGAAAAGAGCAAGCAATTCTCTTCAAAAATTATTTTTGGAAATATCAGTTCAATCAACAGACAAAGAACCAGTATCGCACAGAATCTCATTTTAGCTTCTAAAGAACCAGTTCATTCTGCAATAAAATTAAGACATAAAACAAGAGGATTATCCAATAGAAACACTATGTTTGGACAATGCAGCAACGAGGTATCACCTAGACAACGGAAAGCAGTTCTTTATATAGATTGTTTAAATACTAGCCTCGTCTGTGTCACACATTAGCATTGCATCTTTCTATGAGTTTTGATTACATTGGAAGATGGCATTCATGGTAGGCAATCTGTCCAAATATAATCTGCATGCTCTTATTCAATTTTTGGCTACTGAAGGACGTCAGCCAATGGAAATTTTTAAGAGAATGAAAGCTGTACACGGTGGCCATAGTTATTCTCATACAGCATCATTGGATTGAATGGTGCAAGAAATTTCGACAAGGAAAGGAATCCTTTTACATGATAATGCCTACTCTCATGTAGCCTGTAAGATTCAAGATCTGGTTGCTCCCATGCATTGAACATCCACTATACAGCCTTGACTTCTCCCCATGCAATTTCCATGTCATTGGCCCTCTAAAACAATCACTAAAAGGACGGCAGATCAATTCTGATGTGGACATAGACTTTACTGTTATATAATGGTTCCGCCAACAATCATAGGAATTTTACCAAATGGGAATCTATAGATTAGCGAACCAACAGGGTTCATGCCTTAATGTTCTTTGAATAAAAATTACATCCCAGTCTCTATATGTGGTTCTATTGAACAATCCTTGTATATTTAATAATAAAGTGAGTATCTAGTAATACCCACCGATCAATTACCAAAATATGAACTCTAATATATTTACACATTTAAGGTTTTCAAAAAAATTTTTAAATGAAAGAAATGTACAAGGTCTGTTCAAAATGTTCCAAATGTTTACAATAGCACATCTATGGTTGGTCATACAGAAACACTGGCAGGTACGTTGTCTTCGTATGAATCTAACGAATAATCTCCCATTGTTGAATTGTCGATAAGTGGCTCAGTATATGCGCATTATTACAGGTTAAGTCTCCAGAGCATACCCTAATTGTTTAATTTTCATGTCAAGCATCATTACTGATAACAAAAAAAAAAAAAAAACTGCCAGAAAACATATTCGGCAGAGAACTTGTGACATCATAATCTACTCAGAATTGCGACATAACAAAGGTCAGTCCAAAAATTCTTGACTGAGAGCCAGAAAATTAATCCATGATGTAGCCTCTCTTTTATCCACTATAGCAGGGGGTCAAGGAAGATAAAAGATTAAGGAAAAAAACAGCCCCCTACCCCACCTTAATCTGTGATAGGGGTTCTCAATTTCACAATGCATGGGTGTGCCATGAGAAAAAACTTTAAAAAATGTAAACATAATTAAACTTTGCCACAATAGTCCCCAAGCATGCTGCGAGAAATAAAAGTCTGAGAACTCCTTGCACTACAGTCATGAGATCGTTTCGCTACCTTTTCCCTCCGACTACAGGAAAATGATTGTGTTTTTATTCCAAAAAATATTTTGTTTTCTTTGCTCTCGAAAATGGCAACACCTGCTCATAGTAGCCTTATTGCTGTTAATGCTTTTTCAATGGGCTCAGGACAGTGAGGATTTTATTACTAATCGCCATTTTTATTTTCAAGCAAGCCACGTTAGGTTTCTTAATGAACCATCTAATCATGTATTCTGCAGGTCGATGTCGCTTCAAGTCGGTCAGATTTTGCATTTGGCACTTCGACTCAGATCAGCTCAGATGCAAGTCAGAAAATCATCATAGGCCAGATTTAAGTTGCCAAAAATGCCAACTGATATGACAAGCATATTCGTTGGGGAGGACAATACTTCTGTAAGTTTTTGAACAAAATTTCGTATATTTAAAACTTCCATTACTTTCATAAGCATCTATTCAAAACTATTATTAAAATTTGCATTCTTAAACCACAAATGTTTTATTATAATATCAATTATACTTGTTTCCTTTTGACACAGTTAAATTACACATAAAGTATAATTTAATTAGCCGGTCAATAAAAAATAAAAGGAAATAATTGTTATAGCATAGTGTCTGACCCAAACACCTATTTTTTTAAAGCCTTTGGGAATTCAACTATGCAGAATTATTTTTTTAATTGTTTTTATATTTATATAATACAATAGAATGCAATATAATGCAAATGTAGACAAAGCCAACATTGGTAAGGAAGCTTGTAAAATGCAGATGGTGTTAGTAAAAAGATTAATAAAAAATAAAATTTAAAATATTTTACAAGATAATTAAACAGAGATCAGGAAAAAACTCAAAAGAAAAATCAGGTACATGTATATAGGAAATGTTAAACAACCAATTTTTGAATTCACATTTTCTCCTAAGGGGACTCTTAACTTTCTTAACGTAGGGTTTTATCAATTTTTTTGCACTTTACTTTTAAAGCATAGTCTGTTTTTATACACTCACTTACTAAAAGTTTCATGCTAACTGTAAATTGAATCGCCTATCTTTAATGTCTATCTATAAAATCTTCACAATTTGGTGAAACAAGAAGCCTACAGGCCCTATTTGCGAGTGAAAGGAAATATAGAGGGCGCCATGGTCGCTCTACTATGGCTGCCGCGAGTGGTACAGAAACGTGCGCTAGTGAAGGAATAGATATCGTCGATTCAAGAGAAATGAATGTAATTTTTCAGACAATTTCCTTCGCAAAAATTTTGAACTAGCTCTGAACTTGGGTTCCAAGGTCAAGCACTCGCATATAAATCAACCATTACCGACATCACCCATAGCTATGTACAAGAAATGAAAATGGACCTTTGTGCAATGGTAAGGTATCGCATAGAACAACAAATCATGCTACACTATCTGCAAGTTTGATGGATGAGAATGTCAGGTGTGCTTATCTGACTACTTCAAAAAAAGGAGGGGGGGATGAAAAGTTTGGTCAGAGGTTTCATTCTTGTTTCAACAAGATCGTGCACCTGTCCAAAGGCACAGACTATGCAGAGCTGATTTGCTGGTATGAACAGTCGATGAATTGGACTAGATCAATAATGGGCAAACTACGACCCCCAGGCCGCTTCCGGGCAAACTGCGGCCCGCAAGATTATTTGGAAATATGTGCAAGAGAGACCAGAAATAGGATAATTTGAAATTACTTTTAGGGAAACGGTGCACTTTATATTAAAAATCTTAAAAAAGGTTAAAAATCTTTAATAAAAAAGTTTGCCCTTCACTGGACTAGACTGTTTAAGAGTCCAGAACGAACAGAACACTTGCTAGATGAACTACGAGAATCTTGGTTGTGACCTAGGCCAAGCCACCAAAACCAAATTTAGCATGCTGGGGGTCCCTGAGCAAAAGTTACACCAATATCTATAATGGGGTCCCTGGGCAGAAGCTATGCCAACATCTATAATGGGGTCCTTGGACAATGGCCCTGTTGCCCATTCCTTAAATCCAGCCTTGCAACTATCCTGACCACTTGCTTGTTTGAAAGAATAGTACAAAGTTCTAATTTGAAACATTCCAAGATGACTAACTAACTAGCAGCTGTTACTGCAGCAAATGGAGGATCCACAAAATATTTACTCTGTGCAGGAAAAAAAAAAGTGTAAGCTGCTTGATCAAATGACATTTCTAAGCATAGAAATATTAACCAATATAAATGATCATAAGCGTTTTAGAAAGGCATAATTATCAACAACTTTATTACTGAATTCAATGAAACTGCCACAATTAGGCACCAGTACTTACTCAAAGAGAACGGCTATCAAGTTATTTTAATTTCACACATTGGAACAAAAAGATTTATATTTTATTATGAAAAATAGAAGTCTTGATTAATCTATACTTAAATGCGGTTTGGTTTTAAATAATAAATAATTAAGAAGTAACCATCTATAGAGTCCTCAACAAGCTTTAAAATTTATTCTTCAGGTTTACAGCTCACATTATTTAGCAATACAGTACGGACCTGGTCAAACATGGTTGTCAGGAGCCACAATTTCGCGACTGCATTAGATTTACTAATTGATAAGTAAATAATTTATCACATAGAAATTATTTTTCAGGAATTCAAGCAAATACATGCACGTCAATAATCAGTAAGTTATGAGCAAAACCAACGGCTACAACAATAGTATTCAAAATTTACTAAGAGAAACTCATTTTCATGCAACAATTCATACAACAATGTGTTTTTTGCGGAGAAAAAAAAATAAATTTTTTAGTTATAGTAATTATTATTATGTTATTATAAGGGCGGATACAAAAATGAGCCCCCCCCCTTTTATTTCCGTAACCGAAACAGATATGTCAAATTTGATGAATCCAATGAATAGGAATTTTTGGGTGACCCATAACATGGTGCACTGTTCATCATCCCAAATATGTTAATTAGGACACATTCAAATCCTAAAAATCTTAAAAACCGTAATACAGTCCGTCCGATAAGTTTATAGACATCAATACAATGCATGTATCAAAGGAACAAAAAGAAATACGACCGAGTTAAAATAGGATTATTATTAAACCCATACAATTTAACCAAAACAGAAATGACAACAAATTTACATTAGCATATTGTTATAGAAAATAAATGAAAAGAGCACTGTCCCAAAAATATATAGAATGCATGGGAATCTCAAATTTACAAGAAAACAATTGGTTCTCAAAAGCATATTGATTTTCCATTGCTTCGTATGATATCATATACACGATTTTCCGTAGAAAGAATCAAAGTTTGTGACGTTTTAGGATGTAAGTTGTACCAAGCATACTCGATTGATGTCTTGAGTTCATTGATTGACAAATATTGACGTCCATTGGCATAAACTTCCAGAGATAAAATGCCCCACACGTTCTCAATTGAGTTCTCAGGTCAGGACTCATCGGCGGCCAGTCAAGAACAGACATTTTTTTCTGTTTAGATAGCCTTTTGTAGAATTGGATGCATGGATGGACGCGTTATCGTGCTGAAAAATCCAATTCTTTCCTATTATAATAAATGAAAGAAAACTCTTTAACCACAACGAATAACAGAAAAATATTAATATGATTGTTGGTGATCCGTTCATCGGATTTTGAAAATTTTATTTTGATTTGTTCAGAATTCCATGCTGAACAAGTCAAATTTGTTCAATATTTGTTCAATTGGAATTTTTCGTGTATCTCTTACAGTTTTTAAGATAGGATTTGAATGCGTCCTAATTTGCATATTTGGGCTGATGAGAAGTGCACCATAGGATAGGTTACCCACAACTTCTTATTCATTGGTTTCATTAAAATTGACATATCTGCTTCGGTTACGAAAATAAAAGGGGGGAGGTCATTTTTGTATCCACCCTGTATAATAATAATAATTTATTAAAATAACTAATTTGTTACCTTCCTCAAATGAAATATAATATGCAGAAAATTATAATATGTTTTTAATAATTAAAGTTAGTTTCATATATAATTTGTTCAAATACATGTTTAAAAAAATTAAATTAAACGAAAGGTACGGATTTGAACCAGGGACCTTCAGCATTGGAATCTATCAACTTACCCACATGACCACGTTAAATACTTTAATGACACTCTCTCTGAATTTGTAAACATACATCAATAGCCTACATTAATAACTTTAAATGATTATATCTCAAACTAAAACCCACTAGCATGAGTTACTATGTCATATAATAGTGGGAGGGGTGTGTAACAACATATTTAAATTTCAGTTAAATCCAAGCTTAACAGACCTGGTCCTCCCCTTGCCAGACATTACCCCTGAGGTCTATACACCTACAAAGTTTCATTCAACTTGATGTCTACCACTTGGAGAGGTTCCCTTGTTAGAATCCGACACCTTATTACAACAGATTAAAGACATCTTAAAGTAAATTTCCAAACAATGTAGTAACTTCAACAATAGCTTTACATCATAAAAATTTATTTATTGAATATAATAAATATATCTGAAAAATGAAAACTTTTAAAAATTATTTGATCGCTGAGTCTTCATATCTTCTTTTATTTATGAACATCTTATTGAAATATTATATTATTCATGAACTTTTTTAAAGAGATATCATTCAATAGTACATCATATCTTTATCAAGAAATGAAGTGAATATAAGGAAGCACAGCTTACCATATGTAGAATTAAAACAAGTTTATTTACCAAAATCTTACTACTGATTAA
This sequence comes from Rhysida immarginata, assembly GCA_023313115.1. Classification (NCBI taxonomy): domain Eukaryota; kingdom Metazoa; phylum Arthropoda; class Chilopoda; order Scolopendromorpha; family Scolopendridae; genus Rhysida; species Rhysida immarginata. The sequence continues at coordinate 52,851 of JAHWFO010111979.1, read as the reverse complement.
CGAAGTTCTGAAATGCTCTCTACTTCAATCACAATAGATTGCATTCATCTTCATTAACAGCTTCCCAACCAATATAATCAAAGGTAACATCAATCCAAATTGCAAAATAGAGAATTGATGCACCTAGGACATTTAGCATGGTCCCTGTGACCTAGGTAACTAAGTTGTTTTAGAATGAACCTTTATTATAACAAGTTACTTATTACAAATTCTAAAATCTATTCTATGCTAGGCCTTTTGGTTTCTAGTAAATCTAAGAAAGGCTCATTCAGCCACATAGAAAGTATTAAAGAGTAATTTATTGTAATTATGATCATAATTATTATTTATTTTTTTTTAAAATTATTTACTCACATTTTTGATCCTAAAGTTGTCATAGCAGTTTGTATGAGAGGTTCCAAATTAGTTGCATCCACAGGAAACGATTCACTTATCTTATCCAAATGCTCAACGGCATGCCGTGCTGCCATTTCAAAACCATCTGCTATTCTAATGGGGTGAATTCCTTTATCTAGCAGTTGTTCAGCTTCTTCTAATAATGCACCTGCTAACACTGAAACAAACAAAAACGGCAACGTACTCATTGTTAATACAAGGACACACAAGTTCACTAATTAAAAACTTGATGCAAGACCAATGTTACTATAGACCAGTTAGGCCAGCCCTAATAATGTTACTAAAGGCCAACTAGGTAGCCCACAGACCCGAGAAAATGTAATATTTAAATTGACCAGACATCCCAGATTCAAATAATTGTCCCGGAAGTGCATTTATAAATGTCACAATAAATGTTCAATTATATGATGGAAACTCGTTATTCAACATTACCAAAAATAGAACTAATCACAGTTTCCGCAAATGCACCCTCAACCCCCCCCTTTTTCTGATCAATTTTCTAATGGGTCATTCCACGTCAATTCAGGCAGAAATTTTATAGTTTTGGCACTTGACCTCTCGGATTTTAATGAAATTTGGTAAGTATAATTCGAGTATTAATTATTGCTCAAGTAATAAAACTTGCTGGTTTTATCCTCTGGTAAGTGAAGTTTAATTATCTTTTCCTAACAAAATTTAAACTTTTTATATTTTATTTAAATAGTCCCCCAAAAAAGTAAATTTCCTTATTTGTATTTTCAGGCCTCCCGAGATTCAGGTGCTGGACTTGCAGTCTTGAACCATGTATTGTGCTCTACACATTGTAACAGAAACTACACTTACCAACCACTCCCGTTGTTCCATCTCCGATTTCATCATCTTGGGACTGTGACAACTGGACCATTAACTTAGCCACTTGATGCTCGACGTCCATCATTTTTAGAATGGTAGCCCCATCGTTGGTAACAGTCACATCTCCATCAGAGCTGACCATCATTTTATCCAGTCCTATAACAAATTAAGTGGTTTACATCATAAAGGCAACATTTCTTAAAATAAAAATTTTGATTGCTATTTTAAATTGTTCTTTACAGTGAATTTTTTTTTCTTTTTTATCTAAGTCATCAAATATCATTATTAATCTTTTCTTAAAGCTCATTTTATAATATGCTTTTCAATTTTTTATTAAGTATACAGAAACTTTAAGGGGTCTTTACACGTGGGCGCTTTCATGTGCGAAAAGAGCTGTGTGCACACTTTCGTACAAGAAAGAGTGAGTGTGTAAATGCAATGCAAGTTCAGGCAAATGCTTGTGGTTAAGCATGCACGCAATCCTCTCTCACAGTCCTCTACGAGAGCCTTTACACACACTCTTCTCAAGCATAAAGCATGCAATCAATTCTCGTCTAGCGTTTTGCACATTTTTTTCTTTAAAAATGGACGTTTGTCGATTTTTGATTTCACTTTTCTGAACTATTCTTCCGCAAATAATTTTTGAACCCTTCCGGATAATTTTCGTGTAATTCATGTATCAAGGGCAGATGACCAGAACGGCTTCCTTCACCCAAACCCTCCTAGTTCTTGTTATTTTAATTGGTCCAGCAACAATAATTGCCAGTGTAATATTTTTTCTTCTTTGAAATGCCATTTTTTCATGGAAAACGCACACGAGTTCATGGTGAAACCCCACATGCCAAATAAAACTCTTTAACTGGCAAGCGCTCCACGCTCTCAGATTTCACGTGAGAATGCGTGTGTGATTCATCTTTACACATGCATTCTTTCCCTCGCAGCATCAAGTTGGCGTGCTTTCACTTGGGAAAGAACGTGCTTGCTTCTTACTTTCTCTTTCGCGCAATCCTTTGTGTGCTCGGCATGTGCAAAAGGTCGTGTGTATAAAGGCCGCATTTATGTTTATGATTCATATTTCAGTTCACTTCATTACCATCAAAAGGTAATCTGTATATTTGCCAAATCGGTTGGGGCCAAATCTGGTGAATACCCATGATGAGGGAGAAACTCATACCCAAAAGCATTAATTTTTTGCAGGGTTGAAGCAGACATGTGGACGAGCACCATCTTGGAGGAATATTGGACCTGCACAATTCACCAGCGATGGTTGTTTTGTTCGTAATTTCTGATAGCATTCATCAGAAATTGCGTCAACAGTAACGATGCGATGCAGGAACGGTGTTAGATCCTCACGATGTTTGGGGGCAAGACACGTTTCCAAGTCTCAATTAAGGAAAGTGAAACCCAAGTGTCTAGCTTTTTCAACTTGCCCATTTTCGCCAGATGTCGGGTTAAGTTAGGTTTGTATTCATGCAAAATCACTACACGTGCAACAACTGGAGAAACTTATGAACCAGTCCTACCTACTTTGTATGGGGTTCTTGTAGCTCCTGCTGTAATGTTACACACAGTAGGGCACATGAAAAGTAGCCCAAGCGAAATCAGCCAATACTTAGGAAACAACCTAATAGTTATAAATACGGCATGTAGCAGGTCTGTGCTTTCACTTTTCCAGTTTATTTTTTTTAATAAAGTAATGAGGAAAATTTTAAATTATTTACCACTGGTGTATATTTAATCAGTTTTGAATAAAAGTATTACGCAAAATAATAACAAGTGAATTCTTCTATAAAGTTTACCTGAACATAAAAGGAGTTAAAAATCTACTTACCCTTTGGTCCTATAGATGTTTTTAGGGTGTTAGATACAGATCGTGCAGCAAGAATATGCGACTGTAACAAAACAAAGCTTAGGTGACTAAAATATCATTGAGTACAAATGTCAACGTTATAAGAAAAAAAAAAAAAAAATCGTCTTCCAGTTCCAGCCTTGTGCTATTGTGTAACATCGAAAAAAAAAAGCATTATTTTTACAGCATGCAATTAAAAAAAGCCTCATTTCTTTTTTATCTTCTGTTATTGTAATCAAATAGACATGGAACCAAAGTGATTACAATAAGCAGCGATTACTGTATTTTCATTAACCTTGTTCTGGGCCTCGGGCTGCTGGGGGCAACGCGGGGTTTTTCCCCTTCGGTTTATCTGAAGGGTTTCCTCCCCCGTCGTTGTTACATTATAATTAATTATTATTATTATTATTTATTTATAATAATAATAAAGCTTTTTCCTCCCTGCAAAGACTAAAAACTATTTACAGTAGATTTTATCTTATGCTTTTTCAAAAATTTGGTAGTATTACAGAGAAGTATTCTTTTACAATCATGTCTGAATGAACTGGAATTCCTATCCCATGATAATTTATAAAATTGAAAGTTTTAACTTTATTAATGATCTTTTAAATGGTAAAATTTTTGCCCCTCTAGTACTTGAATGTTTTAGATGCTCCAGAAAAAAAGAAGTCTTTTTATGTTAAGTCTAAACAGGCTTTATTAATAATTTGCTTACTCAGTGTAATGAATTTTGACGTCCTGGTAATGATTTTTTCTCTCTTTCTTAATTGTATTATATAAATTTTTGTTTTCTATAAACTTTGATTCTTGATTTTGACGTTCTGTTCAGTGTTAAGCCTTTTGGCTTTTTATGTATTTTAGGAAACCCTCGTTTTGGCTTTTACAGCTGTTTTATGGGATTCCTTTTCCTTTTTGGAATAAAGTTATTGACTGATTGATTATTATTAATTATTATTATAATTCTGTGTTTAAACCTATTAACAATTTTAAGGCTATTCTCTTAGCTACTAATAATGTTCTTAAACACAGATTCTTATAGATCAATCTTTTATTAATTAATTTTTTTTTTAAATAATCATCAACTTTTTTATCATTAGATTTGTTGCTTATGTGTTTTTTGTTTATATGTTTAGGCTATATGTTTTCATTAACCCTGCTTTTTGGGGACACACGCCAGTATGGCCCTTCGGCTTCTCGGTGGGTTCATTTCCCGTTGCAGTTTTGTTACATTATTATTATTATTGGTTAATGTTCACTATCGGCACATCGCACGATGACTGATCATGCGACCAAGGTAAGTGAAATTTTACTAATTTAAGCATCACTGCTTAGCCATCTGCTGTGACTAAATAGAAAAGGGGGTATATATCAGTACGTTAGAGGGGTGGGGGTTGGGGCATAGCCCCCAATCTTTAAAAGATAAAATCATTTACCTTGGTTGCATGATCAGTCATCGCACATCGCGTTGTTATTATTATTATTCATTCATTCATTTATTTATTCATTCATTCATTCATTATTAACGCTATATAATAAAGCAATATTGGAGAGGGGAAGTCAAATCGCCAATAGTGCCCTCCTTTTCATTTTCAAATCGTTGGTCACCTTAATACTTCCTATATTTATAGTTTGATTTCAGGTTCGGTACGAGTTTCCTTAAGTAGCCCCATATAAAGTAAGAAACGAATACTTTTTCTCCGGACAACAAAGACAATAATTCATTTTATTGTACGGAGGGGGGGGGAGAGAGATTATTTGGGTGCGTCACAGCTGGACGACAGTCAACTGGACGATAGTCAATTGGACGACGTCAATTGGACGATAACCAAGTGGACGACGGTAAAACTGGACGATAACCAAGTGGACGACGAAAATTTTTTAACTTCAAAATAAAAACTAAAAAAAAGCAAACTTTACTTTCCATCCGTTTTTTTTTTAATTCTTAGTCATTTGCATTAAAAAAATTCAATATAATTGGACAATGTAATGAAATGTTATGCATCAAAACAATTTTGTAACTATCATATAATTTCATATATCTATTTATCGGGCCGATAATATCGGGTCATAAATAATTTTTAAACAATTTTTGTAACTATAAATTTCCCCCCAAAAAATATATAATGATTGGCAAATATAAGTCATTTCTGGTTAATGTAATTGGACAATTTTATTAAGTTAGCTTTCTAATTGGATAAAAAAAAGGTTCTAAATGTGCCCAATCAGTAAGCTTGATTCTTTATTTTGCATTAGTCATTTAAGGGCCCGTCATTTAACTAGTGAATGTCGAAAATTGAAGGTACGTTTATTTTCCGTTACGAAAGGTTTTTTATTGCATTATTTTATGAAAAGGTGATAGTATCTTGATCTTTATTAATCTTGTATATTTATTTTAGATGAATGATATTTTAAGTCAAAGAGACGAGAGCAAAAACTCTTGGAATGGATATATTTATATTAAAGACAAAGTTAGCAAAGACGGCTCCATTCAGTTCTGGCGTTGTGACAAAAAGAATAAAGGATGCAAAGGCAGGATATGGACTAATATGAATGACGGTTCTTTTCATTCCGAAAGAAAAAATCACACGTGCAGTACCTGTGGAGATGCGGCAAAAGTTGCAATTGCAGAAGCAAACACGATTGTTAAGCGTCTTGCAGATACCACAATGGAAACCCCTGCAGCAATTAGAGGACGAGTTCTTGAAGCTGTTTCTTCTTCGGCACAAGGTATGCTTCCAAGCAATAATACTATGCGTAGAAATATTCAAAGAAGACGGTTTAAAAAATTAAACGTGCCAGCCAATCCAGAATCTCGCGAATCTATAATTCTCCCTGACAATTATAGGCATTATGAATATAATCCGTCGCAATTTGAACGTTTCCTTTTAGCAGATTCAGGAAATTTCGATTCTGAACGGATACTTATTTTTGGTAGGGAATCCCATGTAAAATGGAGTCAAAACATGAAAACATTGTTTATGGATGGCACATTTTTGCTTTCGCCACCTCTTTTTTCACAAATATTTGTAGTATTAGCACGAAAGGGTGCAAGATTTGTTTTTCCTGTGCTATTTTGTTTGCTGCCCAATAAGAAAAGTCAGACGTATACGAAGTTGTTCAATATTATTCGAGAAGTATGGCCTTTACTTAATCCAGACCGTATAAACGTTGATTACGAACTTGCTGTTCATCAAGCTTTACGTGCGGTATTTCCTGAAGCAGAGATAAACGGCTGTTTTTTCCATTTAGTTCAAAATCTAAAAAAACACCTATCATCATGCCATCTTTTAGGAAGATACGCCACTGATGCCCAGTTTGCTTTACTTTCAAGAATGATTACTTCAGTTGCTTTTGTTCCAGAGGAAGATATCATTCACGCAATTACAGAACTTGAAAATTATTTGCCAGATGAATTCGAGCCAATTTTAGAATGGTTCACAAATACCTACATAGGTCGCCTTAGAAACAATGGCACTAGAGCACCTCCCATTTTTAATTCAAATGTTTGGTCCGTTTACCAACGGACGATTAACGGTCAGGACAGGACAAACAATTTTGCCGAAGCCTGCCATCGAACTTTGCAATTAGGCTTTGGAGTAGCACATCCAAACTTGTGGCTGTTTATAGATGGATTGAGAAGAACGCAGAGAAGTTATGATGCAGAATACGAAAGATGCATCGCTGGTTATCAACGTCCGGCAAAGCATAAAAGATATGAAGAAGCTGATGAAAGAATCCTTAGAAAAGTAAACAATTATGATAGAAGAAATATTATCGAATATTTGCGTGGAATATCGTATAATTATTCCATGGGTTAATTCTATCATTTTGTAAGATAATGTCATGTATAAGTACATAATATATAATAAGAAAAAAATAAAGTTATAATATCAATAAATATATTTATATTGTATTCAATAATAATAAAAAAAGTTATAATAAAATTTTGTAAAATCTGAAGTTTTAAAATATTTTGTATAATAATAACGAGATGGCAAAGTAGGCCTATATATTTTTTTTTAAATTATTGTCGTCCACTTGGTTATCGTCCAGTTTTACCGTCGTCCTTTTGGTTATTGTCCAGTTGACTATCGTCCACTTGACCAGCGCCTAGTTGAACTCGTCCAGTTGACGTGTTCCCGATTATTTTGCCCCATCATAGTGATGAGTCCCACAGTGATGATAGAAGACTTTGGGCCTATGTTGCATTGATTTTTGATAACGAAATTAAGCCCTATGAGCCATAAGCTTCCTCCTACGTTAATAAAGCAAACTCCTACGACTAGTATTACCTTCAAAGCATCAACACCTGTGAGCCTTCTCTTCTTTTCTTGGTCTTTTATAATGATAAAAGGTCGACCAAATTCGTCGAACGCGAGGGTCCCCGTTGCTGTCATCTTAAACAAAAGCAATCAATTTCTTAACGTATAAATAAACGAATACGATCTAAACCTTCCACTTCCAATTCCAGAAGCTTCCGAAGCCATGCAAAGAAAAAAAAAAAAAGAAAATGTCAATTTAATCACAGAGCCTTATATGTGAAATAATGATTATGTCATTTATAGAAACTTAAACCATTTAAACCAAATGCGACTTATTGTTATCATCAATACATATTGTGCACATTAAATTTCTGATTAAGGATAATGTAAAAATAGTTATTAATTTAATAAAATCATCAGATACTAATCATTACCTTTTTAGTTCTTCGCGAACATGCTTTTTCCTCGCCTCGAGTGCGGACCTACTCTCAGTGGCGTTAAATTATTAAGTGAGTTTACTGTGAGGGGTTTTTGGTCTATAATTATATGAATTAATAATAATTTTGTTTTTATGAAATATAGCATATAATTAGGCCATAGAATATTAAATATGTATTGCTTTGACGTCATTTTTCAATGCGTTCCTGTTATGGTTAGTGAATTAAGATGGTAGCCACCATCTTTAAATGGCCTGAATAGAGGAAAAGAAATAATGTACGTTTTTATATATGCTTTAGGCCATGCACTAGCATCTTATGCCTATTAAAAGAGCATCTACAACATTCAGCACAGACTAAAATAATTCAACGCGAATTACTAATGTCAAATCCAACTTCGGCCCATAGGACAAAACCCCACTGAGAAAAGTACATAGCAAGACATAATCCCCTATACGCAAAAATTGAATTAAAAATTTTATAGGCAAATATATTCAACTGCCAAACGACCACTAAAACTTTTTGTATTCGTAAACGTTTAAAAATTTGGAGGGAGGCGGAGTGTACATTTAGCTTGACCAAAATTAAAAACTCTCCCTCGATAAAATGGTTCTGTTCAGTTTATGTAAATGAATCTATGCATTTTAGAATACAAGGAGTTTCCAAATTATCTTCCAGAAAAACTCAAAAAGTTTCTTAGCCTCGCGTAAATTGATAATGAAACACGAGACGCAGTAAACAATGGCGAGTGTTCAAGAAAAAGCTCAGTGCGTGTTATGGCTCGCAGAATTTAAGTCAATGGTTACATTCAGAGAATGTTCGAACCAAAGTTTAAAAAGCATCCTCCAAATCATAAGTCAATTAAGCTATGGCATGAAAAATTTTTAAACACAGGCAGCCTGTTACGCAAAAAGTGTAGTGGTAGACCTTCAGCAACACCACAGAGTAGAAAAGGTCAGGGAGGCGTTCGATCGTAGTCCCCGTAAATGACTTCGCCAAGCGGCTCATTCACTGGATATGCCAATGACATCCGTACATAAAATAGTGAAGCACCGCCTTCGTTTTACACCCTACAAAATCCAGATGACCGACCGAAGCGCAAGAAGTTTGCTGAGGGTATGCTCCAAAAAATCGACAATGACCCCACCTTCCTTGAGGAGATTTTGTTTTCTAATGAGGCAACATTCCATACTTCTGGAACAGTAAACCAACACAATTGCCGCATTTGGGGCTCACAAAACCCTCAAGTTCTAAGGGAGCATATACGCAACAACCCAAAGGTTAATGTTTGGTGCCGTTTAATGAACGATCAAGTAATCGGACCTTTCTTTTTCGTTGAAGACACCATTACCGCTACAACCTACCTAGATATGCTGGAGAACTACCCGATTCCACAGATGGAAGAGCTGCAGTCCTACATAGTCTACCAACAAGATGGAGCACCTCCTCATTGGGGCCTGCAAGTTAGCTTAGGTCAAATGAATGGCGGTTTAGTTGTGTTTGGGGCTCGTTTTCTTCCAAAAGTGATCTGGTAGTGGTTGATGGTCGAATGAATTTGTTGGGTTAAAAAGGCTTCCAGAACAACAACTTGGAGCTTATGGTGAGCTTCTTGATAGACAAATTGGACAGAAAACCATATTTATTAGTGTATGATGCAACCCTCCCATTTTGAGCCCAAAAAACGTCTAAAAATCAACCCTTTTGAGCCCAAATAAAACATGCATGAATATACAGATGGAAATTGGACGGAATTGGGCACGGGGGAGGCCGTGGCCTGGTGGTCTTTCACCAAACACGCCAGCTCTGTGAAGTTTATAATATCAAGCACGGCTGGTCATTGGATGGGCGACAATTAGCAACACACGATCTTCATCCCCCCCATCGTGCTTCAGAGAGCATGTAAAGCCGTTGTCTTGGCTGTTTGACCATCTTACAGCAGTCGTCATTACCCATCAGGGGACCTAACTTGTTGGCCTCAGGCCATACTGGCCCCGGATGGATGCACACTAATGAACTGTATAATGTATAGATAGGATATTGTATAATGCGCTGTTCTGTATATTAAATAAACACATTAGTCTCGTTTGAAGTTCATCAGATTGAAATTGGTTTGAAGCCTCCTTCCCCCAACATCGTGTTTGCAGACTGAAATTTTGTATGTATGTGTATAATGCCACCCCCCCCCCCCCCCCAAATTTAGGTGCTTTTTTATGTCAAAATCTTTCGCATTATACACGAATCAACACAATATTGCTGAAAAAGAAATAGAAACTGGAATCAAGGTGAACCTTCAAGCATAGAAATAGAAATCTCTTTTATTTCTATGCTCAAAGAGGTGAACCCATTTTCATCCATCCCAGTTAAATCTCCAGATGCCTCACCCTTAAGGCGGAGACACACATGCACGGTTTACATCCGACTAGCTGTCGCATGCGACTCTGGAACGACTACTTCCGGTCTCAAACGGCCATTCGTAGGAGTCGTGCGACTAGTTTTTCAAACTTCAGCTCTGTCCGACTTTCACGCGACTTGTCGTTCACGATAACCAATCAGGTTGCGAGAGTATACACGATTAGCATCATGGGAAGCATCCACACGATTAGCATCACGGGAAGCATCCACACGATTAGCATTACGGGAAGAATATACACGATTTAGCATCATGATTAAAATTAACTTTGTTGGATTAATAATAAATTGTATTTTTGACGCGTAATCGAATCCATTTTGGCGGAAATGAATACAGTTTCCTGTGTGACTGCAGCGCTATCACGGACACAATTTGAGTTAAAATGCTTGTCGGTTGAAAGTCGTGCGCGCGGAAGTTGGAAATGTGTGTTTTGCTAGTCGCATGCACTCTGGTGTCGCTTCAAGTCGGATGAAAACCGTGCGCGTCAAAGTCGGATATGTGTGTTGGCACCTTTAGACTCCTTAAAATAGATATTATTTCCCTTCAGGTCCCTTTTTGCATGACCACCCACATATGTTCAACCGTATAATGAATTCTGTATTCAGGTTCCTGCAACAAAAACGCCAACATCTGCAACCAATGCAGTGGGGGCTGGCCGTGGTCTGGTGGTCTCACTGATCGATGGAGTTAAGCAACTTCAGGTGTGGCCAACTGCTGGTTGGGTGAAAACCAGTGGCTGGAGGACCACTGTTGGGTGGGACGGCTATTTGGGGTACAGCTGTTGGGGGACTTTAGTCTGACCCATTTGCTGAGTGACCAGTGCTGGATGTCCAGCAGCTGGTGATAGCCACTGGTTTGTTTGTCCACCACCAGCTCTTCCATCATGAACCTCCTGTGCTTCAGAGGGCACATTAAGCCGTTGGTCCCGGTGTAACAGGACAGAGTATACCCTCCGATAGATTATACCCGGGGTTAGTTTATCCTAGGATGTTTTATACCATAGTTCTGTCATCTCGTAGCAGTCGTTAGTTACTGGGATGGCGCAAAACTCCCTCAGAGAGTATGTCCCGCAGATTATCGTTCTGCGATACTCTACCCTCTGTACAAGATAAGAAGCCAATGCAGTGACTGCATGAGTGTCCTCTTTTGTAGCCAATTTAAATCACATGGCGTTAAGTGGCCATGGAAGCGACGGAAGCAGAAAGCTTCATGTTCACTCGTGAACACCAGGTTATCATTATGACTACCCTCCCATGGCTAAATCTACAAGTACAGGGTGTTGCAGATAACTATTGGGCAGTATAATGGGAAGCCTACCCGTTTGATTGCAGGGGCTGGCTCGACATCAAATGATAATTAGTTAGGTAATTTTATCAAAAACATGAGAGTTTTGACGTTCACCCCCCCCCCCCAAATCCAATCTTGCTGCTGCAGGCCATCTTCATCTCTCTCCATTCTGCCAATCGACCAAGCCAGCCCCTGCAATCGAGTGGGTAGTGAACAGAACTGTAATTCATGCAGTCAAGCCACATTATGACCATCTGTTTAACTAGAATAACCAGCATAGACGCAAGCTAGATGCCATGAATGTCAATAAGATGCTAGAGAGTATGCAATGGTATCTGGAACCATACAAAGCATATAAAGTTGACAGGTGCTGGTGGAGGATCCACATGTTGATCAAGATGACCCCAAAGATACTCAAATGGATTTAGGTCTAGAGAAGTGCAGGGTTCATTAGGGAAATCTCCAGCACTTGTGATCTTCCACCATCAGGCACATGTCCTCAATGGTAATACCCAAGCGACTCGAACCCAGATACTCCATGTAGTCTAGCCACTTGGTTCTAAGCTGGCCCCTTTGTCTCTTACCCACAGGTCTATCTAGTAGGATAACCTGCTACACCTCTCAGGAATCTCATTTCGGCCGCTTACACCTGCAATGGCGCTCTTTCGTTCATTACCCAAGACCGTAGGTGAGAATGGGGACAAAGATTTGAAAACGGAGAGCTTGGCTTTGTTTCCCAGCTCGCATTTTGTTACCATGGATCGCCACAGTTTACGTCTGACACAGCTTGCTGCACCCATCCGAACATCCAATTCTCTATCGTGCCATCAATCATGAATGCAGTCCCGAGATACTTGAACTTCTCCATCTGTCTCAATGGGGCTACCCTAACTTGGATAGTGTACTGAGCAGGCTATCTTGAAAGGACCAGAACTGGATGAATAGAGTTTAAAACTGACATCATCCAAATGAGGGCCTTTCGTGTGAATGCTCGCTCATAACCATCTTACCAAAATTCCACATAGCACATGGACTATATCTTGTGGAATTGCAGCTAGTCTGGATGTTAGTCTGATGATGATTCTTCTGCTTAACACGTTGCTCCAGGTGGTTCCACAAATTCTCTGTTGTGTTCAGATCTGTGGATTTGGCAGGCCAATCAAGGTGCTGCAAGGTCAGATCATGCTCGTCGAACTACTCCTCCACGGATCTAGCCCTGCGAACCCTGCAGTTATCATATTGATAGTAGACATCGCCCAAGTCATAGACATCCTTAATGTGATCCACAAAAGGCAGCAGCTGTCCATCCGGATTGTCATGTTAAGCTTGGTGCTAATTTCAACGAGAGGTCCCTGTTCATTGTACTAAACACACCTTGGGCACAATCAGGTGAAAGGCTTCGTTGCTTCTATGCACACGACGTCGAGTGCTATTCAAATAAAAGACAAAATTTGGCATATCCGACCAAATCACACAGCATTTCCAGTGGTCTACAGTCCAGTTCCGATATTGCTTGCACCACTATAGATGAGCTTTCTTGCAAACTGGAGTGAGTATTAATGCTGCGAGGTAGCCGGCTCCAGATGGCCATTTTATGCAGTTGCCTCCTTAAGGTTTTTCACAAACTTGTCTACGCAGACCATTACTGACTTCTTGGAGCAGTTCTTGCCCAGTTTTGAAAGCGGTTTGGCTGTGACCAAGCGTGATATTAGGATTCGACTTCCAACCACAGTTGCGATGGTTATTACCATCTGATATGTCTGTGGATCATTTCTTGAACTCACAGATGATACTCCGGCAAAGGTAGGTACTTCTTGCACGGCATGTTTTATGGACACAACAACAACACAAACAAGAAAAAAATGAACTTGCATTTTAATGTCAACATTAACAATTTGTAGCATTTTTCTACATATAAAAATTACACAATATAATTAATATGCTAAATAAAGCAAATGCAGTAGACACTGTAACTGCAGGATCACGAAATGATAGAAAATTAAATAAACACTAGCGAAACATAAGAATTTTATGAGGGGTGGTCATAAAGTCATTACAAACAACATGAAAGAACAACTGCTTTTGAAAATGTGTGGTGACATCCCTTGAGTGCTGGAGGATACAAAGTGACGTTCAGTACAGCTATAGCAGCCGCCACGTAAGTTGAACGATCTTTTTGACATGCGCAGTAAGTCATCTCATCAATCTGCTTTGTCTGGATTTTACCCATGATGCACTTGTTCTACTATAGTAATGGTGGAGATATCGTTGAAGCGTGGAAAGCCTATTAAAAGTCATAATATAAAACAAACTGTATTCGAGTCGACTATTCTGCGTCATTTTTTAATTTATTAATTTCATTTATCTATTTAAAAGAAAAAACGAAAATAGAAACTAAATATAAATACGAAAACAATATTTCAAAAACGAAAGCGGACGCTTCATGGAATAGCTAAGCGATTTCTTCCCGTTAACGTCTATTGGCTGGCGTTAGAAATGGCGTCATCCTGTCGTTCAACTTATGTGGCGGCAGCTAAAATGCTAAACATCGACAGAGCACCGAGAGCAATGTGGTGCAGCCCGTTGGAAAGTTCGAGGTGCGAGCCGTGACAAGGTTCCTGCATTTGAAGGGGAACAACACCAAACAAATCCATTAGTGGCCACAAGCAGCGTACGAGCGTGGAAGACCAACCTTGGAGCGGACGTCCCCTCCATCTGTGACAAGCCACAAACTGCGGAACAAATCGAGGCGAGAGTCCTCTCAGACCGCCGTATCGCTGTCGAAAAGATATCAAACTCAGAAAGAGAAAGAGTTGGGGTTCGAAAATACTCCCCATCCTCCGTATTCACCCAACCTGACCCAAGCGATTTCTTCCTTTCCCCTCGCCTGAAGAACCGCTTCCTGGATGGCATTTTCGAGATGACGATGAGGTCATCTTCAAGGTGGAACAGTTCCTTAACAGACAAAAGGAGAACTTATAAAAGCGGCATCCAGCAAGTCGTCCATCTTTGGGAAAAGCCCTGGGAAGTGCATGTGTGGAGAAGGGCTAATGCTACCAACGCTAATGACTTTAAAAAAGCCCCTCATATATGACTTGATTGAGAAACGCTGTTATATATCAACTTTATACACAACAAAAAAGCGTTATACATTGGCATACAGTGTTGTTTATACATGGGTAACTGAAACTACGGATAAGAGGGGCTTACTGTATTAATATAACCATTACAAAAAGAATTGGCATTCACACAAATATCTTCACCATTCTTGGAAGTAATTCAATTACTGGTACCAATCATTGGTCATTTTGTATCTGAGGTATCCATAAAGTCATGGTGGGGATTCAAAAATCTAGTCTTGTACAAAATCAAAGCAAAACGGGATGTAAAGATCATGTGATATGCAAAATTACTCATAACAGTGACACAAAGTATATTATCAGTCATTCCCACATTGGCTCAATGTTAGTGTTATTACAAGGTACGTCCAGTTGCTGTCTGTGATGTCAACACGTAGTGACAGCTTCTCTTACCCTGTCATCGTTGTTGAGCTTCTGGCTACAGAGGAACGACTTCAGGTGCAAAAAGGATGAAAATCGCTAAATAAAAGCAGCCAGAAATTCAACAACGATGACGGGGCCACTTTTTATGAAGAAGGATAAGAAAACTCGTGCTCCGCTATGATAAGTGCCTTCAAAATGGTGGGAGCTATGTAGAAAAATAGTTCAAGATATGAAGATTCCGAGTGTGTATTTGCTTTTTTGTACCACCAAATGGAACTTACTTTTTGGACGCATCTCGTATATTAAACAAACGGAAGGCAAAATTCTGCAACCTGGATCCGACCACAGATCACGAGTATCCAGCTTACTGCCTCTACCATCTGGGCCACCGCAAACGCCTTACAGCAAGGCTGTCTCCAAGTGTTCCAAAGACAGGACACGCAATCTGCTTGTAGACTAAGAATCCCTCCTTTCGAAACCATCAGATAAAGTAATAAGAACTGGGGACGAGCATGGTATTCACGGTCCCTGGTTTGAATCCAGATTGCGAAAGCTTTCCTATGTAATATCTTACGTTAGAGCATTAACTCCAGTTCTTATTCATTACTTTCTTAGAACGCTTGATGTGTCTTCACAGCTTGCAAGATCTCAACTGGCGACACATGTTAGTTGGAATCAACAGCTTAGGGAACATGGCACGTGTGGCAAAAACTGGAATGTCATTTAGATGTGCGCAGGGCATTTAACGGGAGCCATGTCAAGTTATACCATGAATACAAAACAAACTGCATAAGTTGGTCTTGCATTTCACGTGGAATGGGCATGTTTTAGTGTAACACAGTTTTTTCAGCTCAAAGTTTTGAAACCCCACTATGACTTCACAGATGCACCGTACATTTCAAAGTCACATTGGATTCGAGTTAAGGCAATCTCCGAGTAAAGTCAATCTAATTAATGTTTGTGGCCAGTAAAAATATTTTATTTAACTTTCACATGTAACGTGTTCTTTATAAGATGCACCGACGAGTTTTGACTCCATCATGTCAAGGGCTGAACTACGATCCTATTTATTAAGCAGTGTTAGCACTGAGGATTTCTTCTTACGTTAGTTCTCCGATCATCTCATCCGTCACTTGTGTCATCAGTAATAAACAATTGTCTGTTCCTATCAAAATATAAAAATAAATTATTACTATTATTATTATGAATGCATCCCTAGGGTTATTGAAATTAAATTTCCTCAATTCAGAAGGCTGTAGAGGGCATTCTACGAGGTGGATCCAAAAGGTCCCAGACTGGTGTCATCATATGGTAATTAAGAAAAGTACGTGCTTCTGCCGTTAGATGTAGCTAATGCATATCACACAGTGAATGTGTCAAGTGGTGGGGTGATGGGAGAGTTCATTCAGCAGCACGCACTAGGGTGATAATGTGTCAGAAGCCATTTGCATTTTGAAAAATGGATGAAAAACATGAGCAGCTTTTTTGCGTGAAGTTAGGTAAATCCGCCACAAAAACTCTGGAAATACTTTGTCAAGCGTACGGTACGGCCACGAACCAGCACAACACAGGAGAATGTTGCGAAAATTGCAGAACTTATTCAAGAGGATCATCATCGAACCATTCTTGAACTGTGTGAAATAGTAGAAACTGGTTACGTGCAGTGCCAAGCATTCTCACCGAAGACCTACAAATGCACTGCATTGCTGCGAACTTCGTTCCCAACTCCTGACTGCCAACCAGAAGCAACAATGTGTTGACGTGTGCACGAAGCTTCTGCGACTTTGCCAACACCGTGGACATCATTCGACAAGAAGCGCAGAAGGTCCTTGACAGCTTCTGCGAAAACGATGTCCAGAAAGAGTTCTGAGACTGGCATACACGCAGGGACAGATGCATTCAGTCCCATGAGAACTACTTCAAAGGGCACTAAGCCTAAACCGATGTATGATAACAATAAACTGTTCTATATATCCAGTCCAGGAACTTTCGGATACCACCTCGTACTACTGGCACAAGTAATATAAAACTCGAAAAACAACACACAATGCAGATGATGTGCTTCCCATTTATTAAATAAACCAAACATCATACAAAAGATCACCAATAGGTGGTGCTGCACCCCAACAAATTGTTTTACAAATGTTCAAGGTCTCCCTTACGTTTCCACAGCTGAATGTATTATCGTAATGTTCGGTATATAATACACCTCTAAGTTTTTACGTGATTCTTGAAAACTTTCCACGTATTATATGCAAGTTTCGTACCTAAGATAGCGATTCAACAACAGGGAGTGCTCCACATATTTGTTCAAACAAGCAGTGCATTAACACAGATGAGATCAGGTGAACAAGGAAGCCAAGCTGCTGGAAAACGGTAGCTGAACACCTGTTGAACAATACATGAATATCATGTCATGGATGCATCGACTTTGTTGTAGTTGTGGAATCACAGGGCATGTCTCCCTCCTTTTATCAGCCTCGTTTGCCTATGTTGTCACTAATCTCAGCCTTGGCCTCTTGCTACAGTACCACCTCCCGATGACCCTTCTGTACAAATATTTGTTTATGTAACAAATAGCAAGCACATCATCTGTCTTGCGTGTTCTTCGAGTTTCATGTCATTTGCGCCAATAGAATGCCCTCCACAGCCCTCTAAGTTGGAGAAATTTAACATTACAATGAAGTTTGGGCCAAATTGTTCAATGGGGTTAGAGTTGTGGGGGTGGCAGTCACTTGGTCTTTAGAACATGGCAACATGTCATGTGATTAGAAGTGAGGACAAACAAAAGAAGATAAGAGCTCTTTTACATTTTCTAAATACTGCGTTAAGAACATCATTTTTTTTTTATTAAAAAATTAGAGGGGGGTTAAAAAAGATGACTTCAGGGTTTCTGCCACTTTCCTATACCCTCCTCGAGGGATTAATTTTTTGTTAACTTTAGCACTGAGTCTGGATCAAAGGTGTTTCGCAAGTAATCTGAAGTCCAAGATGTATACAGAGGTTGAGTCAAAAGTAGTGGCTGATCACCACGCAAACTTTTAAATGGGCACCAGACAGGAACCACTCATTGCTAATCTTCAAAGTAGAGTTCATCATGCTCGATGGTCTTCATCCAACCATCAGACAGTTGGCGGATGCCCTCGTGAAACCACTCCTCCAGTTTCTGGGCGCCAATGGCATTAGAGAAGCACGTCCACGCAGGAAGTGTGCCATGGACCGGAAGAGATGGTAGTCGGAAGGTGCCAGGTCAGGGCTGTATGTTGGATGTGGCAGAACCTCGATTTTTTCCAGCAGTTGACGACACACCTTCACCCGTTGTTGTGCTTGCACGGGCGTCAGCTCGTGGGGCACAACTCGGCAGCTCCTGTTGACCTTTTCCCATGGCGTGCAGATGTCGAACCACGCTCAATTGTGATGTCCCGACGTCCGCTACTAGTCCACGGGTGGTGCTGCCTGGGTTGGCTTCCACTCGTTGCCGTAGGGCTGTATCATCCACTTCTTTGGGTCTTCCGCTCCTTGGCGCATCTTCCCGGCCCATGTCTCCAGATGAAAAGCGGGAGAACCACGGTCGTGCTGTCTGTTCATCGGTCACACCCTGCAAATTTCAGCGGCTGCCGCTCATGCACTGGTCCCCTTTTTCCAATAGTGACGAAGGAGCCTGCATATCATCAACTTTTCTGCCATATTTTTACACTGGCTGATGCAGGTGGCGCAATGTCTATGGCATTCAAATTCGTACTGACGTTTCTTCCCACTCTTTTCTCTTAATAAACTGCGATATACTCTTGTGGTAATGGTCTTCGCCCAGAATTCGTCCCGAGTCGGCCACTACTTTTGACTCAACCTCTGTAAAATGGTTAAGTCATGGAAAAGGCTTAATAATGTTATGGAAATATTTAATACAAAGGCTTTTGATCTTAAAGCATATCACAACAGCAAAAGAGACAATTAAAAATAAAATATAATACGGTCGCACTTCGATATCTTGAATTTCACGGGAACAGAAAAAAATTTGAGATAAAGAGGTTTTGAGAAAATAAGTCAACTTCGAGTCGCGCGGTACACAGAGGCACGAAAAGCAGCAGCAAAGACTGTATCAACAGCTAAAGCCAAGGAGAAATTCGGGGAGAAATTGGAGGCAGACTATGGTTCGGCAAACAAGGTATTCTGGCAGACCATGCGCCGCCTCCGTGGAAAGAAGTCTCTTTCATCACAAACTATTAAGAGTTCAGATGGGAGGCTTCTGAAAACGGAGGAGAGCGTGTTGCATAGGTGGAAGGAATACTTTGCATCTCTTCTTAATCCGGTGACAGCAACACTGAGGCACATGAGGTGCACCTTGGAGCAGAGAATAGTCACGGTAGTATCACTGAAGCAGAAGTCAGATGGGCAATTAAGTCCCTGAAGACTGGCAAAGCTGCAGGTGATGATGAAATCCGGTCCCTGATGTTAAAGGCCTTAAATCAGGATGGTATCCTGTGGCTGACTCGAGTGTGTCAGGTTGCTTGGATATCTGGACAGGCCCCTAAGCAATGGCAGACAGGAATTGTGATCCCTATCTTCAAAAAGGGAGATCAGAGAGATTGCAACAACTATCGAGGCATCTCTTTGCTCAGCATTCCTGGGAAAGTGTACGCTAAGTGTCTGGAGAAGAGAAGTCGGGAAATAGTCGACTCCAAACTGTCGGGGGAGCAGTGTGGTTTCCGACCTGGCCGAAGCACGACGGATCACATCTTTGCTCTGAGGCAAATCTTTGAGAAATCCCGGGAGTATGCAAAAGAGGTCTACGTTTGCTTTATGGACCTCGAAAAAGCATATGACAGAGTTCCTCGGGAGAAGCTCTGGCAAGTGTTGCAAGAGTATGGAGTGGATGGGCAATTACTGGTTGCTATCGTGTCTCTGTACGAAAGCTCTGAGATGTGTGTCTGGATAAATGGCATTAAGTCAAGACCGTTCACCGTGGGTGTTGGTCTCCGCCAAGGGTGCGTACTGTCGCCCCTCTTGTTCATTATCTTTATGGACTGGATAGACAGGGGCAGCCGAGGCGATGAACGTATTTGTGTGGGTGACTGCCTGGTGGAGAGGTTGCTCTTTGCTGACGACCTTGTCCTCCTTGGGTCTTCTCGCACGAACCTTCAGCATGCACTAGACCGGTTTGCAGCCAAATGTGAAGAAGCTGGGATGAAGATCAGTGTGGCTAAAACTGAGGTTCTGGTTCTTTCAAGACAGCTTGCTCAGTGCGCTCTCCATGTTAGGGGAGCCTCATTGAGACAGGTGGAGAAATTCAAGTATCTCGGGATTGCATTCACTAGTGATGGACGGCAGGAGAAAGAATTGGATGCTCGGATCGGTGCAGCAAGCTGTGTCAGACGCGAACTGTGGCGATCCGTGGTAACGAAACGCGAGCTGGATAACAAAGCCAAGCTCTCCGTCTTCAAATCTGTCTTTGTCCCCATTCTCACCTATGGTCATGAGGCTTGGGTAATGATCGAAAGAGTGCGATCACGGGTACAAGCTGCCGAAATGAGATTTCTGAGAGGTGTGGCAGGTGTTACTCTACTAGATAGAGTGCACAGCAGCACAATAAGGGAGTCTTTAGGTGTTGAGCCGCTACTTCTCCACATTGAGAGATCTCAGTTGCGCTGGTATGGCCACGTGATACGGATGCTGCAAACTGGTCTCCCTAGGCAGTTGTTATTTTCCAAGCCGGTGGGTAAGAGACCAAGGGGTCGGCCTAGAACCAGGTGGCTAGACTACATGGAGAATCTGGGTTCGAGTCGCTTGGGTATTACCAGGGAGGACGTGCACCTGATGGCGGAAGATCGCGATCGCTGGAAATCCTCCATAGGGCTGCTGTCCCTGTGACCCTAACGGATATGCGGGTTTGAAAAGTAAGTAAGTAAGAAGTTTTGAGATATGGAGGGTTTCTTTTAAATCAAGATTTTTAGGTCAATAAAGGTACTGTGAGAATACAGAGAACAATATGAGATAAGAGAGTTACGCCACGTATAAGTGGTGCCACTAACGCCAGAAACACACAACAGATTGTTAAGGACATAAAAAAATTTTTCGTGAATTTTTTCATTACGCACGAGAATCGTCTAACTTTAACGAAAGTGACGCAAAATTTCTTCCTTCTCGTCATAATGAAAACAATATTAAATCTAATGTATTTAAATGCTTTGCATTTTGCTGGCACACGAAGTCAAACTTCGACTAGCGAGGTTTTCCGAGAAAATGTTTTGAGATAACGAGGAAAAATTACATTGAATTAATACTGAAAATGCTGGGAGATAAAAATTTTTCAAGATATCGAGGTTCGACTGTATAAAAAAAAACATAATATAAGGTCGAGTCACTGAATTATAACCACCACGTAGGTTTTAGTAAATATGGTTGGGGGGGGGGGGGGGCCAGGGGAAAACCCGGCATGTAAGAAAACATATAGGGGTGGTTTCAGAAAAACAGTTGGTACAGCAATAGTCGCCATCGTGAGTAAAGCATGCGACCTAACAGACCTTGAAAAAGGTATGATCATCGGGTACTGTGCAAAAGGCAGCAGCGATTCGGAAACTGTTCACGTTGTGCTGTAGTGAAGGTGTACAATGAATAGAAAAAGGGACAAGGGACTCTGGGCCGTTAATGAACGGGGTGAGCGGCGTTTGCAACGGCTGGTTAAGAGTGATCGACGCACTACCGTCGATACACTGACGCCCAAATGAACGAGGAATGCACCAGAACGCTACCTTGAGGAATGCAACGCACATTGTTGAATCTTGGCCTCTGCAGCAGATGTCTGGTTCCAGTACCCATGTAGACAAGTGTGCATCGCAAGAAATGACATGCGTTAGCATTGCGGTACAAACATTGGACTCTAGACAAGAGGAAAAAATTTGCATTTTCTTTGAGTCGCGTTTTCCAACGCATCGTATCGATGGCTGCTGGCACATCCGCCAGGAGGCACCCGAAAACAAACTACTTCTAATGGTCTTGGGCATGTTTTGGGTCCATTACTTCTCTGGAAGGTATCGTTAATAGCTGTGCATACTTATCCATCGTTGCCAACCAGGTGCATCTCTACATGGCAACTGTGTATTCTGTGAATGATGGCATCTTTCAACAGGATAATGCCACAGGCCACGTGGATGGTTCGAGGAGCATGAGGATGAGTTCCACTTACTACCCTGGCTTCCAAACTCCCTTGCGAGAATCTGTGGGAACATCTGGAGCGACACATCAGGCAGCGAGACCCTCCACTACGGAATCTTCAGGAGTTATGCGATGCTTTGCTGTTTGCATGGACACAGATTCATGTTACCACCTTCCAAGCACTCGTGGGGTCCATGCCCCGTCGCGTAGCTGCTGTTTTGGCTGCAAAAGAAGGCTATTCGAGTTATTAGGTAGGTGATCATAATTCAGTGACTCGATCCTATATAAGAACGTTGGGAAAATTTATTTCTATGGGGAATCAGAAACAGGACATCACTACATTATGTCGATTATACTGCCACCTATGACATCTTTTCCCTTCCATTATCAGCTATCCTATTAATAACCTATTTGCTGCTTTCTCTTCATAATTAACGAGAAGGTTAAGATTCTTATTGATGTTTAAAAAAACATGTCTTACGATTTGAAGAATTCCATGGGCAAGGATTGAATGGGCTCACGTAAAAAAGCGTCTCTTTTGCATAGCTCCCTTCCGTTGATGAGAGTTTCAAAGTCCAAGAAATACATTGCTTCCTAAAGATTACATACAACAAAAAAAATTCAGAGATAAAATGAATTAAATTAGATAAAAAATATTTACATGGTGCGGCAGGTATTTAAGAACACGCGAGTTATGACGTACTAGTCAATACGTCATACTATTTAACAATTCCGAAACGAGGCAGATCTTAAGATAACCCAGCAAATGAAGCGACGTGCTGTCGTCGTCTCCTTGGCTGCAGGGCACTCAGACTCCGAGATTGCTGCATTCCTGAAAGTTGCCCGTTTGTTCATGTTCAAAGTTCAAGGAGATGACGTGCCAACCGTTTCACAGAGGAAGCAACATTGTCGGCGCTCGGACCATATCAGGACACTGGAATTCATCCGTTCTGTCCAAACTGCAATCAACGAGGACCCTGGGAAGTCCATAAGGGCACTCGGGAGGGACCTACAGGTTATACCAATTCGTTGGAATGCCCTGCATTACTGCTGTAGCCTGGGGTAGGCCGTATGTTTTTCAACAGGACTCTGCTCCAAGTCCTAAGGCCCACAGCACCCAAACATGGATAACCACGAATCTTCACGACCACATCCCTCCCAACATGTGGCTCCCAGCTCCCCTGATCTCAATCCTTTGGACTATTACGTCTGGGGCGTCGTTGAGAGGGAGTCCAATCAGCATCCACATGACACCGTTGAAGCTCTCAGGCCAGCTATTGTGGAGTCAATGGCAGAAATCCAGAAGACCCACCTCATCGATGCCTGACAGCGGTTCCGACAGTGTGTGCAGGCTGTCATTGCGGCGGACGGTGGTTTTATTGAATAACTATGTATTTTGTAGTCCTTTGTACAAAAATGTAAATTGTATTAAAGGCTCTGTGGTATCTTAAGTGTCTGCTCCTTTTACATGCGGACATCATTTTGTTCTCAAATACCTGCCCCACCCTGTATTTCCCAGAAACGTGTTAATTGTCTATTCAAAATAATTTCCATTAGCAGCTACAAACTTTGCCCATGTTCAGGCATTCCACAGCGGAAGAACAATTCAATCTCGCGCTTCTTTTATTTCAATGACGGGTATCAACCAGAACAAGTGGTAGTCCAAAGGAGCAATGTCCAGATAATACGTCACTGCAACATGGCCAACTGGATGAAGCGAGAGGTCGTGAAACACAACCTTGCTCCAGGCAAGATGGTGATCCTGCCTTCTTCCTTCGTTGGGTCGCCTTATAACATGCAACGTATTCTCCATACTTATCACTGTCGGACTTCTTCCTGTTTCCTTGTTTGAAATCGAGTAAATCAGCCAAGTATCATCGCTAAAGTCCCTGTCCCCATTTGTTTTTACGAGTCATTCATCGAACATTCCAGCCTCACCTTGTACAAACAAAACTATCAGGTCGTTGCATATCAAATGTTGGATTGCAGAAGTCATCTTTAATGGCCCTCTAGAAAGGACACCTTCACATGTGCTATTCGAAATAACCCCCACTGCAATGCAAACATTGTTGCCAACGATTTGGCAGCTTCTCGAGCCCTCTCCGAAAGAATCCATAGTCATGGGACTCAAACTTCCGGAATGTGTTTTCGACGTCTGCTTGGGTTAGGAATGTTTTCCTCCAGAGAAGGTGAAAAAGATGTTAGTTGGTAGGGGAGAGGTCCGGAGAGTGCATTAGTGTCTGGGGTGCAATGGGGGTTTAGGGTACTGTCGTGGGGGGAGGGGGGGGGGGTGGATCAGCATCCAGCCACTGTGCTGACCGTTTCCTATTGTCGTATAGGAGCCACTTCTCGTTACAAGTGACAATGCAAACGAGAATCCGCGTTTCTTCATGGCGCAAAAGCAATTCCGTGCACACATCAACTGATGCTCTTTTTAGTTTTCAATAAGTTCACATGGGACCCATTTGTCCTGCTCTTTCACCTTGCCAATGGTCCTAAGGTGTCTACTGACAGTCGATGCTGATACAGCATGATCCCCTGCAAGGTCCGAACAGTTTTTGACGGGTCCTCTTCCACAGATCAGCGTCATTCAACATGTTGGGCGGTCTGCCGCTTGGCTCGTTTGCCAGGTCCGTCATTCCTGCCGGGAATTTTCGGAACCAACGTTGGACAGTACGTTTATTTATGGTGCCTACACCGAATACCTTATTGATGTTTCGAGAGGCGTTGGATGTAGTGTGATTCAACTTGAACTCGTAATGCATTATCACACGTAATTTGTATGAAGTCACGACTATCTTCGCTTGGGTTCAAACGCTATTCAATATCATCGCAGACATACAAATTTCAGGCAGCTGGTCGCTGACAGGTTTATCTCTGGGAATGTACCACTTTGTTATGGGTACTTGCTACTAAACGTGGAAACCGTGCTGAAGCGCGGAACCCACCTCGAAATCCGACATTTGATATGCAACGACCTGATATCTAGCATATTTTACAATGGATGATGTACTTTGTTTCAAAAGACAAACTCATCACAACCAATAATCTTTTCTCTATGGTGCACAATTGCCATATGTAAACATCAGCTCCTATAAAAATCATTTCACCGTGTGGTCGTCCATATTATAATTAGTAATAAGATGATAATCGGATGATAAGAGCTCTGAGAAATAAAGAGCACGGTGCCAAGTTCTCAATCAAGGTTGAAGAGTTTTTTTCTAATGGCTGGTTGCAACAATCTCAGTTAAAACTAACTCTTCGTTAAAGTTCCGGTTAAATTTTTTGTGTTGCAACTAGGACTTAACCAGACGTTAAGTAGCAGTTTAACTTAAAGGCTCGATGACCACGGTTTAAGTCCATGGTTAGCAAAACTAAATGGCATTCCTAAACAGAAATATATTTTTAACTACTCTAATTGGAAACTAATTATCAAACAGCAAATGGATCAGCCATTTTATAAACTAAATAGATCAGAGGTTTGAATCAGCCAACTGGATCAACGGTTTGAATCAGCCTACTGGACCAGCTATTTGGATCAGACAATTGGCTCAGCCATAGGATAAGCTAAATGGATAGGCTAAATGGATCAATCACTTGGATCAGCAATTTAAATCAGCCATTTTGATAAGCTAAATGGATCAGTCATTGAAAAAGCTGAATGGATCAAACATTTAGATCAGCAAATGGATTACACATTTGGAACGGAATTTGAATCAGCCATTTGGATAAGCTAAATAGATCAGCCGAATGGATCAGCTATTTGAATCAGCCATTTGGATAAGCTAAATAGATCAGCCATTTGGATGAGTTAAATAGATCAGCCGAATGGATCAGCTATTTGAATCAGCCATTTGGATAAGCTAAATAGATCAGCTATTTGGATAAGCTAAATAGATCAGCCATTTGGATAAACTAAATAGATCAGCCGAATGGATCAGCTAAACAGATCAGCTATTTGAATCAGCCATTTGGATAAGCTAAATGGATCAGTCATTGAAAAAGCTGAATGGATCAAACATTTAGATCAGCAAATGGATTACACATTTGGAACGGAATTTGAATCAGCTATTTGGATAAGCTAAATAGATCAGCCGAATGGATCAGCTAAACAAATCAGCCAAATGGATCAGCGGTTTGAATCAGACAACTGGATCAGCTACTTGGGGATAAGCTAAATTGATCAGTCATCGGGAGAAGCTAAATGGGTCAACCATTTGGATCAGCCAAATGGATTTACCATTTAGATCAGCAACTTGAATCTCCCAAATGGATAAGATAAATGGATCAGTCATTTGGTCAAGCTAAATGGATCAGCCATTTGGATAAGCTAAATATCAAACAGCTAATGGAAAACAATCAGCCATGTTGACTGGAAGTTGTTGGAGCAAAACGAACCAATCGTAGTCCTCGTTACTTATATTCCATCTGGTTAGCTAACTGAGACTTAACTAGAGGTGGTGCAACGTTTACCAGTTAAAGGACTTAACCGACTGTTAACTAACCAAAAGTTAGAGTCGTTTTAACTGATGTTGTTGCAACGGGCTGTAAGTCACATAAGCTGTGTAAGCTTGATGATAATGATAGAAGATACTGTACTCATAACGTGTTTGTAATGTATCAACACAGGCTGCACCGTGAATCCATTCCGTCTGATTAAATAGGCCTCCTGCTATTGTTTGGCCAGTATGTTGGAAAATACTAACTTTATGGAAAAACTTCATCAACTTTATTAGTTTTCAAACAAATCACGTGATTTTAAAACATGAAATGTACTTACTCTTGTATCCTTGGTGACATCAATAATGTTTGCATAGGATATCGAACAATTTCTTCGTCAAGCGAATGCTTTTGTACAACATACATTTGTAAAACGTGCCTGGAAAAACTGAAAAGGTTAAATTTTTTAATACTTTAACATTTCTTTCAAATATTTTCATTATCTTTTACACTGAGTTGCCACTTAATTAAGTACACCTGTCTAGTACTGTGTTGAACATCCGTTAGCTTCTAAACCACCTCTATTTGTTTGGGTATGGATTCAACAAGATTCTGAAAAAGTTCAACAGCAATGTTAGCCCATGCAGATATGAGCACTTCACGCTATTCTTAGCAACAACGTTTATACACTGTCATATCACTGAAATATGACCACCTGCTTAGTAATGGGAGTAGCCACCCTTCGCCGCTATAACTGCTGGTAGGCGTCGTGGCATGGACGAAAGAAGTGCTCAGTATGTGTCCGATGGTATGGCAGTCCATTCCGCTTGAAGCGTTGTCCACAGAGCTTCGAGAGTCATGGGTGGAGGGTCCAGCTGCCTAAGTGGTGATCAAGGTGCTCCCACAGATGTTCGATTGGATTGATGTCCGGCGAATTAGCGGGCCAAGGGAGCACTCGAAAATCAGTAGAGTGTTCCTCGAGCCAATCCAGAAGGAGATATGCCTTGTGGCAGTGTGCATTGTCCTGCTGGAATGCACCATCACATTGGGGGAACATCGTAAGCATGTACGGGTGCACCTGGTCCGCTACGATTGACAGATAGCCACAGGCATTCAAATTACCCTCTAGACGAATCAGTAGGCCTAACTGCTTCCAACAGAAGATCCTCAACACGTGCACACAACCCCCACCAGACTGTTTCCGACCCACAATAGCCTCCTGCAGTCTCTTTTCGTGGCGTTCACGACGCACTCGCCATCGCCTATCAATCTTATGGAGCAAAAACCTTGACTCGTCGGAGAAGGCGACCTTAGCCCACTCGTCTGTGGTCCAATGACGGTTCTCACGTGCAAAGTCTAGGCGTCCTTGACGATGACCCCTGGTCGACATGGGTGCAGCAACCGTGCATCGACTATTCAGGCCCATCCGTAGCAGGGTGCGTTCGACGGCAATGTCGGATACACATCTGTTGGCACCACCGTTGAATCTGGTGGTCAGTCGATGGACTGTGGCTCTCCTGTCACCTTTTATGAGTCGTCGTAGGCGCTGCTCACCCTGTTGGTCGATGACGTGACCCTCTACAGTGATAGTATTGGGATGCGATTTCTGTCCCTGCTGTCCACTTTTTGTACATCTTCACTACAGCGGACCGTGAACAGTTCACAAATCGTGCCGTTTCGGAGATAGTGCACCCTTGCTATGATAGCCTATTATCATCCCTTTTTGGATGTCCGTTAAATCCGGATATTTACCCATCTTGAGGCTCGTGCACCTGCTGTTTGATGCACCAGCTTTAAAGCTTTCTCAGTCTGTTATGCAAACTGTCCAATGTGTAATCGTTGTTGGGGCGAACCATGCGTGTGCCTTGAAGGGGTGCTGGTCATAATTCATTGATATGACAGTGTATATGCTTTGGAGTTCAAATGACCATCTACAGACATCAGAGGGCCCAATCATGCCAAGAAAACTTTCCCCGCACCATTACGCCATCTCCACAGTCTTGTAAAGTCCACACCAGACATGAAAGGGTCCCATGGCTTCGTGTTGTTTTCGCTATATTCCAAGCCTTATATCAACATGATCCAGGTAACCTTTTTCCAATCATCAAAGGTCCAATCCTTGTGCTGCAGGAGGCACGCTTTCTTGTTCTTCTCTGACAGCATGGTACCCGATAAGGACTTCGGCTTTGGTAACCACTCGAGCCAAGGTGCGACTAGTTTTCCGTTCCGATATTGGTTTCTGACTACTCGAGTTGTAATGAGCAGTAATTTGTGTGATTGTTGCCTTCTTGTTTCTGTGCACAACTCTTGACTTTCTCTTCTGGTCTCTTTCGTCGAGAAGGGTTTCCGTCCACAGGAGTCGTGATGGCTACGTGTTTTTGGTTCCTTGACCCACTCTCGATAACCAGATCACTGGGTTTCCCAGGTTTTTTCCTATGGTTTCACGCTTAACTAACAGCAGAAAAGTTGCTTCAGGATATTTATACATGTACTGTGATTTATGATCATGTGACATCCATCAAGCAGTCAATCAATTTGCGTATTTTGTGAGGTGTACGTACCTAATAAAGTGACAGCTCCGTGTATCTATAAATCTTTCAGAATTATCAAACAAAGCAAGTCAATACAAACTTGGAGATTTCCCTAGTATATGATACCGCCAATCTCAATTTGTTATGCTTTGATAGCACTTTTAGTTGTTAGGAATCTAAGGTGGCATGCACGTTCATTTTACGTGAGCTTTCACGTGGAGTATTGTTAGGGCAGATACTGAAATAATTAGTATTCCAACAGCGAGCTATAAACATTGAGTTATGCCACCGAAAACTGCCAGGCATAACAGCCCTTTCTGACGTCAAATTTAGTCGTTCCGAAATTATGAAAGCAAGCAAGAACCGAGGCTTTGTAGGTCACAAGAAAGGGATATCAAGTGCACTAAATAACATTGGCAAAACCAGAAGTGGCGCAATTCCTGAGGGTAAAAAGCAGGCCAATTCGGGACTATCGACTAGCTGTACTCCTGACATCGCCCGGAAAGTTCAAGATCTCGTCACTGCATATAACACATCGTTGCACAACAGGCCATTGGACAGAAGGTAGTACACGGTAAACACAATTAGCAACCGTGATTTACAACTGGAGAAGTGACACAAGAGCCAAGATTTTAAGTTGTTGCCTTGCCACATTCAAGAGAGACAGACCAACTGCTGTAAACTGTACGAATGATACCTGGCGAATGAAAAGTGGAAATACATGGTCACACCAGATGGTGTATGTTTATTTAAGCGGCTGCAACAAGAGTCGAGCCACTTACGGGGTTCTAAGGACTTCAGAGAACGGTACCGTGAATGGAAGGAAACGTTTTCAAAAGATTTCATGGCAAGTTAAGTCAAAGGCCAAAGTCAATGCCATGTTCTATCAGACTAACGTTCTAACCCCCATATTTACCTTTGATATCCCCGGTTTTTATGGTACAGAAATAAACAAGGTATGGCTGCAGAGAGACAAGGCACCGAGTCATGCTGTTGCATCAACCCGCCTGTTCCTGGAACGCATGCAAGAAGATACTGAAATCCGCTCCATTCCTACCCATCAAGTCGCAGGATGCATTGCCTATGGATTTTTTTGTGGCTTTAGCCTATTTAAACGGGCCCTCGGAAAGAGATGGTCACTAACAGTGGAGGGTCTTGTGATAGCGTGTCAACAGGAGCGGGTGTTCTGCGTTCCACTTCCTGGAGTGGAAAATGCGATGCATTATTACCAGACTGAACACTTGATGATGGCGAAAGGGGTTTCCCACCTTTTTCTGGTATTAGGTCAGGGATATAATAATAAAGAAAAAAAAAGTTTGTAGCCTTATTACAGTCTTGTAATATACTTCTTGGAAAAAAGTTACTGGACACGCCCCCAGAGAAAAGAAAGCAGTGCCAAATGAGAAGTCACATAACGACAACAGATACATAGTCCTTCCAAGTCGGAGGGATCACATCCCAGTAAAATGGTGACTCAAAGGGAACTAACAAGAGTCTGAACACGATGTTATAGGGCATGTTTCGACAAACTCACAGACCTAGCGAGAGCTAACTCGTGTAACTGCAACCAGTGAACTAACGTGAGAATTGCGAGAATCATGCTATCGAAACACTACGGGAGGTAATCTTTGTTCAGAGGACATTTCCTTTTCGGTTTTGCATTTTTTTCAGCGCAGTTTCAGATATTCCATTGTCGAACGCAGACATCGACATGTTGTAGTATCACGTCATAAAGCTCTGCGAATACCATGGTACCTGATCAACAACCTACTTCCCTATTTACAATGGTCTGGCCCTCTAGCAACTTCGATGCGAAATCATAGCTAATTTGCCTACAAATGTCAAGTGGTCATAATAACCTGTCTCACGTGCTCTGTAACCTGCTGACTGATGGCTACAAGGTAGCCGAAATGCACATATGGCTTAATAAACAGAGAAAAAAAAAAAAAAAAAATTTTTGCTTCTAACGTATAACTTACTTGCTAAATAATTGCACATGCTCTTGGCCGAGCTTTAGATGCAGCGTGAAGATTCTGACGAGCTCGAGACAATATTGAACTCGTTTCAAGTATTCCAAACTATCCATAAAATGATCTGCGCTAAACCTTCTTTGTTGACAGTTCAGTAGTTGGGCTTCGCTGTCCAATTTGTTGACTTAAAGAAAACGGACAGAGTTAAAAACAGAAACGTCTCTTACGTTAAAAGGGAAGTAAGTTTTAAAACGTTAAATACCAACCTATAAACAAATGCGTGTAATCTCTAAAAAGCTTTTCCAAACCAACTTCCAATAGCAGGTGAACGGCACTCGTTTTATCCAAAGTTGGAATCTTCTGTTGCCCAGAAAGTATTTTTGCCATTTGCGTGTTATTGTTCTTGTAGATCTTAAAAAAGAACAATTAAAAACGCAATGAAAAGTTGTTTTCTGTTGTAACGAAATACTCAGTGCATTCAAAAAGTTCCGAACCTTTACTTTTCCTGCCTAAACGAATGAAACGCGGGTTTTCTCCTCTGGCGAGGAGGTGTAAGTGACCTCCATCCGCATGCATGCAGTTCATCACGTACGCAGAGCTCGTGAGTTGCTGCCTGGCATCTTGAGAGCGAGCGAGTGTAGTACACACCTTTCGCTCTTCTCGAAAGGCCAAACCGTCAACTACCTGACTGTCCTTCGTCGGCTTTGTGATGCTGTATGACAGAAACGACCCAACCTTTAGGCAATAGAAACTCATTCACTTCGTCACGACGACGCACATGCTCTTTTATCGCATCCGATTCAGAAGTTCCTGGCCGAACCCAGCACTCCTTTGATCCGTCAGCCTCCTTACTCCCCTGACATGGCTCCATGTGACTTTTGGCTGTTCCCCAAGCTCAAAATGCCGCTGAAAGGAACCCGATTTCAGTCACGAGAAGACATTTTGCAGAAAACGACGGCGGAACTGTCCGCCATTCCCAAACAGGCCTTCCAAAGATGCCTGCAACAACGGCGGGAAAAGTGTGTGCAGGGGGATTAATGTTTAAATCCTACAGGTGAATAACTTTTTGTACACACTTCGTATTCATATTCCAGACTTCAACGTAGTCCGCTTGGTAATGCACACACTTCTCCCAGGGGTCCCGCCATTATTGGAAGCACTTCTAGGACACATCTGTCAGAATGGTGTTCGGCTCGGCCGTCACATTTTGCATAATATCCTCTGTCGATTCAAATCAGGTCCCTATCAGCGCAATCTTCAACTTGGGCAATATGCAAAAATCATGCTCGAGCGATTACGGAGCCCGAGAAAGCACAAGAATGCTGCGATTGACCAAAAAATTCTGAATTGGATGCAAAGAATGGGTTCGTGGACTCGTCCCCAAAAGCCTGTTGGATTTTGCGAATGGTTCCTGCTTGAATCCAGTCAAGCTTTTGGCAAAATTTAATGCAATTCCACTGCTCAACTCATTCCGAGAACTCGAGAACAATTCACAATCCGATGGGTGCTCACTGCACATGCACTAATTACCAGAGACTAACGCCATCTGTGGACGGGAAAAAATCCACACGTTTTCGTTTATGTCTCCTTCACATCCTCACTGAAAGAGGGCTCCCACGTCTTATTTGTTTCTGTAAAAAAATTAAAGTTTGATACTTTTTGAATGCACCCCGTATATTCTTTTCCCAAGGGCATAGTGAGGAAGAGGGAGTGGAGGGGATGATCTGTCCCGGGCAGCATCTCTTAAGAGGTGGCATTTTCCATTGCCAAAAGCTAATCAATGCTTCAAAGAAACTTTGATCTGACAAATTTCAAACGAAATTAGCGTTTAATGTTTAATACACTGGTACTTTATAGTATTTTATACAGGGCGATTCGGAAGTCCCCAAACTCCAAGTTTAAGACATATTTACCACCAAACCATAAAATATATCCAAGTATTGCTGCTTGTGCCAGTTGCAAAAGCACCACGTAACAAGACATTACACTGAGTTAGCAAAACTCATGGGATAGTTACTTAATATCTGGTCGGGCCACCTCTGGCCCTACGTGGTAGTGAGTCTGCAAGTCCCTGGTACACTTCAGGAGGCAGTTGACACCAGATAGTCTGCAGAGCCGAAGATAGTTGCTGCCCGTTCGTGGGCGGATGATCCAGTGCCCGGAGC
Organism: Rhysida immarginata; assembly: GCA_023313115.1. Classification (NCBI taxonomy): domain Eukaryota; kingdom Metazoa; phylum Arthropoda; class Chilopoda; order Scolopendromorpha; family Scolopendridae; genus Rhysida; species Rhysida immarginata. The sequence continues at coordinate 19,618 of JAHWFO010111979.1, read as the reverse complement.
CTGACTTCAACAGCATCCCAGATATGCTCGATGGGATGTATGTCAGGGCTCCGGGCTGGCCAGCTCAGTCGTTGGACCTCTGCTGCATGCTCCTCGAACCATTCGCGGATGACATTGAAGCGATGTGGTGGAGCATTGTCATCTTGAAAGACTGCTACGTCGTCAGGGTGTTGAAATGTCAAAACGGGTGCAGATGGTCTCCGATGAGTTGACGATACCATTCAACGTTTGGTCCAGGATAACCAGAGGGCCCATTCCAAACCAGGAAAATGCACCCCAGACCATCACTGACGTCCCACCACCTGTTGGCATGCGGGATCCATCGTTTCGTGAGGTCTGCGCCACACACGGTGCCTCCCATCAGCGTGGTACAATTGATATCGTGACTCATCTGACCATATGATGTTATGCCACTGTTGCAGAGTCCAGCCAAGATGGTTGGTGGCAAATGCACGCCGGAGTGTCCGGTGACGCTGGGTGAGCATTGGCACCCGTGTAGGGCGACGGCTGCCAAACCCAAGGGCATGCAGATTCCGACGGATTGTCCACCGAGAGACGTTTCTAGTGCAGCCAGTATTAAACTGGTCTGTGATTTGCTGCACTGTTGCGCTCCTGTCTCTCTGAATCATTCGTCCCAGGTGTCGCCGGTCACGATCATTCAGGGCAGCTGGATGCCCGGTATGGTGCCTGTTGTGGACTGTGATGCCTTCATCCAGCCATTCCCGATACACCCTGGAGACAGTTGAGCGGGGAAAGCCAAGTCCCTGCACCACTGCCGAAATGGAACATCCCACGCGTCAGGCACCTACTATCATACCCCGTTCAAAAGACGTCAACTCGGTACGACGTGCCATTTCTGATTAATCACTTATCCAAGCTCTTCCCACAACGCCTAATGGTCCATTTTCAGAATCCGTTACCCCTGTGAATTCGTGAGCCATGCCCATCAATCAATGTGCTTGCTATCCCATGAGTTTTGCTAACTCAGTGTATATCAGTCCTGGTAAGAAGGCCTGAGTACATGCACAGACGTTGCCTAACAAGAATTGTTCCTGCGCACACGAAATAGTTAAAAGGTTTTTAGAATACTCACCAAAGGAATAAAAATCTTCTTGTGGACACTAGTGAAGAGGCAATTTAAACTTTCAATCAGCTCTTCAAAACTGGAAAAGTCTAACGAAGAAACAAAGAATTGCGTACATTGTTGCTGAAGAAAAAGAAACGTGGGATCATTTTAACAGGAAAGAAAATTTGCTGTTTTGCGTTTCATTAAATAAGTTATTCGTGATGTTATGAAATGCTACATTTTTTTAAATATTAAAATTAAACTCCCAAATTTTGGTAACAACAAATCCGCTCCATGACAAATCTGCCATCTCATCCTTTGCTAATTGTCTCTCAGATTTTGGCTACAAAATCGTTCATCCACTTACTCTATTCACTGGACCTAGCCCTGGCCAGTCTTTTTTGACTTTATTTTTTATTTTTTTTCTTCCAAAACTGAAGGCCATGTCGAAAGCTCAACGACTTGATGACCGAAAGAGCTTGACCCCATTTAACCTTTAACTGTTGACGTACTTTTTTAAGTAATGTAACTGCTGACTTGCGATATCATAGGTACCCACTGTGATAAAAATTTTGGTATGAAATGCATCGTTTTAATTACCAATCGTAAGAATAATGTCTATACAGGGTGTTCATAAAATGAGGGATAATAAGTATCTAGCATGATTCTTCACATCAAAATAAATAAAAAGTTCCTCATGCAAAATGTCGAAAACCCAATTTTTAAGGCTCTAAACACCACGCGAAGTTTGATGGATGCAATTACATTTCAGAAAGAAATGAATACGTTGTTTTGATTGTAATGAGGAAGAGTTCATCTTCTCTGTCACTACCTGTCGATGAAATGGAATAATGCTTTGATGATGCCATGAAGTGCTGTTAAAGCTTGATGCTAGCGATTTTTGAGGGGGGGGGGGGGGAATTTGAGATTTCGACATTTTGCAAAAGGAACTTTTTATTTACTTTGATGTGAAGAATCAAGGCACTTATGGCGAGCTCCGTGCGTGGCACTCTGGGAAAAGAGCAGCAACCAGAGACATCAATCGCAGCAACCACAGGGAACATAACTCTCTCTTCTCACGCAGACATGCCAACTTCGCAACGTATACCAGATCCCCGATTGATCCATCGATAGCCGAACTATTTATGCATTTCATATCATTATTATTCAAATGTAGTGTTTTGTTTATCGTACCATAGTTTTATTAAAAATAGCTTTCTAATATCACCAAAATGGAGTCATATCGCATACACACGCTACAATAAACCACTACAGTACTTATTATCCCTCATTTTATTAACACCCTGTGACAATAAAGTTCGGTGAATGACGTCAAATTGCTAACGGTTATAATAGTGCACCATCGTCGTATCCTGCCCCAGACAGGTCGAGACATGTTTAAACAAATTTGAGAGAATCAACGCTGCGAGTGTGTTTATTGTGTTTAAACAGGACATTGAAGAGAGAAGGCGTAATACGCGCGGTCGAAACCCAAAATGGATCAGCGAACGAAAGAGACTCATGAAATGATGGCAACAATTACTTTGAAGTGTGTTTATGAGTGGTTTAAACGGTTCCGAGGAGACCGGAACACCGTAGAAGACGCCCCCCGAAGTGGCCAGACATCCGACGTAATGTTACGACCCAACTGAAGGCTAACCCTTAAAACGATTACGCCAGGAGTTTCCAGGACTTGTGCAGGCATTCCCAGAAGTGCATTACCATCGACGGGGATTACTTTGAAGAATAGTAACTGCTGTTTCATGTAAGCGAGCAATCCACTCTCAATATGCCATCATTCACCGAACTTTATTGTCACAGGTTGTATAAAAATTGTTTTTTTTCCTATTATAAGACAATGCCTAAAGTTATATACAATTTAGTCACACGCCGTACAGATTTGTTTTGTACATTGTAGGCACACAAGTTATTACATGAATAAAACCAAGAAGCCAGTGAACGAACATGGCCTTTCGTGGCCTGTGCATGTTGGATGATATTTTGCCTACCAGGATGCGCGCGCCATCACGATGATGTACCTAAATTTTTCCTCTATAGAGAGGAGACGAATGTAGAAGGTATTCTAAAAAGGACTGAGGGTTTTTAAAATGGAATAGCAGTTACATTATCAAACTTGTTCTTGCAGGAGATTAATGTACAAGGCCAGGAAGTCGTTTTGGTCTACTTCCTTGTATCTTGCGAACCGATCTTCTTGAATTGCACTTAATGACATTCTTAACCTTTTCCCAGCGAACCTGGCTGAATTCAGCCAGGTACAGCTCTGTCAGATCCAGATAACGCATGACAAAACTTCATTACTAATACAGGGTGATTATAAATACGAGGGTGGGCTGAAAAGTAATGCCTCCATGGCTGTAACTTTTTTATTTTTTAACAGATTTTCAAAATTCTTTTTGTAACTGATACTCACATTTCTCCTCTATGCAATGCACTATTCACTTTTCGACATAGTCCCCATCCCTTTCCACACGTGACTAGTCGGGTGAACCCGTCAGAGAGGAATTCCGGGGTTGTTGTCGACACCAGGACTGAACGGCAGGTTTCACCTCGTCGTCAGAACGCAACTCGTGCCCCTTAAGGTGCTCTTTCCTCTTTGGAAAGTGGTGAAAGTCGCAAGGTGCAAAGTCTTTCATTTTTGAACTGCAGTTTTTCATCTTTGAACTGTAGGCACTGCAACCCCCTCTGACGTGTGGCGATCGTGTGCGGACGGGCGTTATCGTGCTGCAGAAGAGGATCCAAAGCTGCCATTCGATCCTCGTGTCGACGACAACCCCGGAATTCCTCTCCGACGGGTTCACCCGACTAGTCACGCGTTGGTACAATGCGTGGAAAGGGATGGGGACTATGTCGAAAAGTGAATAGTGCATTACACAGAGGAGAAATGTGAGTATGAGATACAAAAAGAATTTTGAAAATCGGTTAAAAAAATAAAAAAGTTACAGCCATGGAGGCATTACTTTTCAGCCCACCCTCGTAATTCATCGGGTTTTAAAAGACTGTATTCCACAAAGTCATACGCACAAAATAATGACTGTTACAAGAAAAGAACCAGAAACTGTCCACATTTTAGTCATAACGCTACAAATGTTCAATGTGCGCCCCTTTGTCACACAGCACACATCAATGCGGTAGTCCAGTTTGGCCAACTGCATCCCAGCATTTCCCCATTGACGTTCATCAGAGCTGCGGTAATGCGATACCGTCACAGAGAAGTCCGCACGAACGAAATTTAAATTCGGATATATTCTCTTTCGTTTGGTGATTGTTACGAACGAGTGCTATCAATTGCTTGGAAACTATAAGACTTCAAAACCCAATGAATCATTTACAATCACCCTGTATATCCCTTTAAAATTTAAAATTAAATGATAAAATATAATAAAAATGATGATTTTCCACAGCTGTTGTC